>NW_021025867.1:415674-621356 GCF_004153795.1 Camellia sinensis
CATTTGCTATCTGTTTCCCAACAACATACAAATTCAAACTTCTTAGCCAATTAGCAACATCTACATGTACACATAGATATACATTAAGTTGATAAAAAGATGAGATGAAATTCAATTAAGACCTTATTAAAGTACTCATACTGTCTATTGCCAAGGCCAAACACTCCATAAGTAAGATTCTGAAGCCATTCCCCTCTCTCTTTACCCTATGAAAAATCATATATAACAAACAATGAACCCCCCAAATCTACTTTCTCAAAGAACCATAATATCAATATACACTGAAATTATTGAAATTTATCTCTGTAAACCATTTAAATGGGTTATAACAACTCTAGAATGGATTTATCAATAAAAATTCCTAAAAAATATAATCATTCTACACGTTTGATATAATTATAATAACTTATTTTTAGTAGGATTAAAGAGATTGAAATTAATGCATATGCGTGGCAGATATTGAAATACACAAAATATATATATATTAGTTGAAAATAGGTAAAAATGTTATTTTTCTATCCATACAATCAACAAATTATTGATGAAAAATAACTTTATTATTATGTGAATTAAAACTTGAAGAGAACTAGACTAGTGTAATTATATTAAAAATATGGTAACTGCAATTTTTTTTAATTTTTTTTTTTAAATTTTAGAAGAGGTGGATATAATTTACCCAAATAAAAATTAAAAAGTATAAAAAAAAAAATTGAGCAAAAGGAAACAGTGGTGCCAAGAAAAAAGAGAAGCAACATAGGGGGCCTGAAATTTAAATCTTTACTTATTATTATCCAGACACGGAGCATCTCCATTGGATAATAAACTTCCTCTCTTTTTTCCCTGCTCCATTGGAAGTTTGGAACAGTTTGTGGATAACGAGGTTGTGTTTAATAAAATTGAAAATTAAATATTAAATTTTTTAAATTAAAAATTTATTTGATAAAAATTTAAGCGTTGAATTAAAATAAATTATTTTGTATGTATAAATATTAAATTTGAAAGTTTTTATTTTTAAATTTTATATTGTGATAGTGAGTTGGTGGTGGTGGAGATAGAGGGTGGTTGTGGTGATGATGGACGGATAATGTAGTGAAGATAAAAAGCGGTAGCAGCAGTGGTGTAATGATAGTGGTTATTGTGGTGGTGAAGTGATAGTTGTAGTTATGACAACAATAATGGTGGTCAATAATAGTTATGACAACGGTAAAAATCGCAATGGTAATGATAATGGTAACGGTAATTGTGGTAGTAAAATGATGGTAGTACTATAGTAATTGTGATAATGGTGCTGATGGTGGTAGTTGTGGAATGGTGACAGTGGTGGTGATAGTAGTGATTGTGAGCTTAGAATAGTAAATGTTGAGCTTATATATAAGTATTTAGTCAGAATTAATTAAATTTTTTAACACTTATTTTTTTTAAAAAATTTTTAACATACATTTTAAGAGTCACTTAAATTTTTTAAATGATATCATTTGTGATAATGAAACTAATTTAATTAATTTTTTTTTCAATTTTAAAGGCTAAATATTAAAAGCCACCTACGTTTACATAATCAAATGTCAAAAAGTGTGTTAACTGTGAGGAGTCAACTGGCAAGGAGAGGAAAAGGGGAGGGAGCTTGATGCAAAAGAGATAAGATTGTAGTAGTAGTGAGGTAGGACTCATAAATTTATGGCGGGAATTACTTAACAGGGTAATAGGGAAAAAAAATTATATAAAAAAAAATAAAAATTACCCAAATATGAAATGGTGTAAGTGAGACTTGCACTCTCACAACTTTTCATTTACGCCCCATCACAAAATCACTTATATTTTTCATGTGTTTGTAATTCTTTTTTCTCCACTTCACTATTAAACAATTCCTCACACTACAGGAATTTTGAGTTTTAACGGCGTTTTAAAAACGCCGGTAAAATCCTGAAAAACGCCATAAAAGAGTACAGCAACGTTCAATATTTTCGTCGCTGATACGGCCGTTGCAATAGCTTTACAACGTTTGAAAAACGTCGCTAAAAATATTATGCGGCGTTTTTGAAACGCCACAAAAACTTTGACAGGCGCTTACAAATCCGTCAAAAATAACGTTTGACATCATGATGATGTCATTTAGTAGCGTTTTAAAAACGCCACCTTTTACTCTTTTTTTTGGGGGGGGGGTTGGGTGTATGGGACTGATTATGCATAACACACCACAAGGTCAAACAATTTAACTAAGAACGCAACTTGAAATATAGCATGACACAAGATCACAATTTTTACATACTCAATATATTGTAATCAACCACATCCATAAAACATTATATGGAATTGGGGAAATAGTGCATAAAAATTATCTCAATCATTCATACAAAAAATATCATCAAAGTACAACTTTATAAAACCATCATCCCACTCATCAATCCAAGCATCAATAATTTGGTTCCATCTTGCCAATGACATGATCATGAGTATCCAGCTTTGACAAAACAGTGGCACTGAAAAAACACAACAATTCAAAACCAATACGGAAAACCAAAACCCCTCATTTGGTCCATTCCATAAAAATCCATGTACAAAAAAGCAATTACCAAAATGCTACATCACAGTAAAAGAATTTTTAATTTCAAAATTTCATCAGCATCTTCATAAAACAATTTTTAACTCTAGATGTAATAGTTCATCCAAAGCAATATATAGGCAAACCAAACGAAGAAATTCCAATATGGAAACAAATATAAACTAAAAATAACATCCTAAACAAATTTGACTTCATTAATAAATTAAAATTCACAAATAAACTAAAATTCTAATCTTCCATTTTTTTCAACTGACTCCTTTTTATTCTCCATCAATAGTGAACCATCAGTACAGCTTAGTAATATTGACAACCATGCTAAGGAAACAAATGATGCTAAAATGAGACATTCATGGAAGCATAAAAAGCATACCTCCGACCTTCTCCATTGCATTAGTTGATTCCTAAGATTAAGACCCCTCAAACTCTTTGAAATTATAGAAAGGAAACATACAAATAACTGGAGTTGAATAACTAATAGATCTTGATCTTTATATTTTTCATATAAAATGTTCAATTCTTTGTAGTTTCATTGTGTTAAGCCACTGCAAAAGGGAGCCAAAAAAGGTGAGAAAAGTTTATGTTAGTTTGAATTGAACAACTTGAATATGATTAAAAGAACTTAGTAGTCTATATTATCTTTGTAAACTCAAACAAACAATAAACAAGAAGTCATATGCCAAGCAACGAAGTAGGTTTCAAGAAAGAAGTAGCATTATGAATAAATCCAAAGAGCTCTGAATATTCCTAGGGAAATAAAAGAAGAAGAATATGGCCCAAAGATCAATAAAGTAATTAACAGTGAGGACAAAAACAAAAACAAAAACAAAAACAAAAACAAAAAAAGAATTTTTTAAGTATGAATGATTATCAAAATAAAAGAGAGAAGAAGAAGAAGAAGATGAAGAAGAGGAAAATTAACCATGTAAATATAATAGATTTGACTAACGAGGATATATAAAGTCACTTGCCATTTTGAAGCAACATTCACAATCAGAACAACCTCCCGTTGTAATTGCTCATTTCCCATTGTAATGGCTCAGAGGTACATCATTTCCGCATATGTCCTACACTTTCAGTTCTAATCAATCAGCAACTACTAACCACATACAATGATAATATTTGACAAAAACAATGGAAAGCTTCAAACCAAAGAAGGTGGCCACCACCCTCTCACAAATACAAACTTACAGCTAAAAGGGTAGGAACTGAGTTGTTGGTGTAACATCTTAATACAACTCCTCTCTAACAGCAACCTAAGCTTCTAAAGCCTAGCACATTATTATGATATAAAAAAAATAAAAATAAAAAGAAGCAATTATGTCATATAATTCTAATCCAATTATATGAAGTTCTGCTACTGACTATGAGTGTGTCTTATTTTGCCACCACCAAAAATTAAAAGCTACAAAAAGAGACAAAAAAAGAAAAAAGAGAAAAGGACAGTCCAATAATACAAAAATAGTATGGTGACCCAACACTATGTAAGCAGAGTTTCATAATGCTCTGCACATCAACAAAAACAGAGCAATGCTACAAATGGGAATTGGATGAGAACCTTTTTGTTCTTGTATGGTGACCTAACTTATGACAGACTAACAATACAACTTAAAACTTTTAGAGAAAACACACTCACTCACTCACACTTATATATATAGATCTCTAACAGGTCTGAAAAATAACAAAAAAATTAAAAAAAATTGAGTTCTAAAACTTGTTGAGTTCTAAAAAAATTCATTACCTGAACTAGCTGATGTTAAAAATCAATATCGAACAAGACTTCCTTCTTGCTGAACTGCTTCCGTTTCTAGTTTTGCCTTTCATTTTTTCCCAGGCACTGAAACAATGAGTGCACAAGTCACCACCACCACCCCTGCAGATATTAGTTGCTGATTTAGAAAGTCAAATTACCAGAAGTAATCCTTTTCAAAACTAGTAGTGACAACAAAACTAGACTTGTGCAGATTCCGTTCTTGAATTTATACCCCGCACATGTCAAAGTTTAGAATTGACAATGTTCAAAACAAAACTTTTGTATCATAAGCATAAATCAAATACAAGCAGTAAGAAGGTAATAAAGAATTAAAGAAAACAAATCAAACTATAGAATGCAGAGAAATAATAATAATAATAATAATAATAATAATAATAATAATAATAATAATTCAGAAAGAGAGGCTCAATCAAACCTGAGAAGGGTTTCGCGGAGTAGAAATTCCAAATTCGGGCTCCATAGCCATCGGACCAACCTACCTGTTGCTGAAAGTAACAGACAAAAGGGAAAATCAACAACTCAAGGGTTTATTAAACATGTCAAACACTTAATAAGCATTACAATAAGTACATGTATTTATTAAACACCAACTCAAGGTAACAAGTGCACAATAAGTACACATCACAAACTAATAAGCATTACAACAAGTGTTTCCATAAATTGACAAAAAAGGTCGCTAGAAGAGCGTAAACACACCTTGCTCAGCAAGGTGCTCATCCACCTCCTTTGCTATATGTTTCCCAACAACATACAAATTCAAACATTTTAGCCAATTAGCAGCATCTACTTGTACACATAGATATGCATTAAGTTGATAAAAAGATGAGATGAAATTCAATTAAGACCTTATTAAAGTACTCATACTGTCTGTTGCCAAGGCCAAACACTCCATAAGTAAGATTCTGAAGCCATTCCCCTCTATCTTTACCCTATGAACAATCATATATAACAAACAATGAACCCCCCCAAATCTACTTCTCAAAGAACCATAATATCAATATACACTGAAATTATTCAAATTTACCTCTGTAGACCATTTATAGAACCTTGCAGCATTGTCCGTTGGCTCACCATCTCCGTATCTATAGCACAAACAAACAAGAAAATAAATTTAATACATAGCTCCACCTACACACAAAGTTACAAACAATCATATATAAATATATACATCATGTCTGTATGTGATTAAAGAGGCAGGTAGGAATTAAAAACTCATGTAGCTAAAAAGAAAAATGCCAAACTCTCTTTCTTCAACTTCTCCTCGTATTCCTCATCATATGCCGCATAATCATCCTATGAACCATATACATAATTTGATATATATATATAAAAAAAAAAGCATCAACATCGATAGTCAAGTACCATCAAACAATCAAACCTTTAAATAAAAACAAAAAAAAAGAATTATAAAAAACATCAACTATTTTAGAATAACAAATTATTAAAAAAAAAAAAATTTCGTGTTCAACCGATTAAAGAACCCAATTTCACAATAAGCAATTGACATTGAAGATATTTTTCCCAACTCAGATTCAAGAAGTTTATAAAAAAAGAGAAAAATTCACAATCTAAACAATATAATCATATGATTTCATAATTAAGTCAAGAATCTAGAGTTCCTTAAGGTTCACTAATTTTACATAATTTTGGAGTTGCTCAATCAAAACCTAGATTTTTTTAGTGAAAATCCCCAAATCAAAACCCTAGTTTGAATCTACAAACCTGGTTATAGGGTGGAAGTGTTCTTTGCGTGCATTCGTCTCTTCCGTCTCCTTTCGGTCGGCTTCTCTCCCCATCATTACTTATCTTTCTTTGTTATTTTCTTCTAGTTCAGAGCTCTGTCTCTATGTATTTTCATTATCCATCTTCTCCTTCTCACTCATTGTTATGCCGGTTGGGGTTTGGATTTGGGATTTGGGGTCTGATGGAGAGAGAGAGAGAGTGAGGGTTTTGAAGAGTTTTTGCAAGAGAGAGAGTTGGGGTTTGGGTTTGGGATTTGAGGTCTGATGGAGAGAGAGAGAGTGAGGGTTTTGAAGAGTTTTTGTAGAGACATGAAACAGAGAGAGAGAGAGAAACAGGAGAAATAGTGCGATAGAGAGAAAGTGAAGGGTTTTGTTTAGAGTTATGGCTCAAAACGACTTCATTTTGGGATTTCAGCACCCAACATTCGTGCTTTATATATAAGGATCCATTTTTCAATTTTTTAAAATGAAAATGTCTTGGATCCCAAGTAGGGTGACCCCACCATCCCACTGATTTTTGATTGGCTAATTTTATTTATTTATTTATTTTTACCTTGCTATCACAACCCCCCACGTGGAGGTGGGGGTGCTGAGGGTCACCCCCAGTGGGGATCCCCAACAGTGCTCTTTTAAAAATTACTCATATCTTTGTAAAGTTATATAAAATTGATAAATGTTTAATTTTTTTAAATTTTTTACGAAACTAATTTTTAGTCTTTAAAAAAATCTTAAACAAGTTTCAGAAAATTAAACCAAATATGACCACCAACAAGACTGACAATTTTTTTTCTTTTTTTTTTTTAAATCTGAAGAGAAGTCTGAAAGTTTAGGGATGAACGAGAAAAAGGAAAAGGGGTGGGGGAGGGTGCGAAGGTAATTAGGGATTAAGTTTTTGCGACGAGTTTAAGGTCCATCATTAATAAGCAAAATAAAATCTTTTGCGACGGATTAACAAAAGGCGCTGCCAAAAAAAAAAAAAAAAGGCAAGTAATGTACCATCTCGTATAATATTAACTTTTGTCGCGGCCTTGGATTTTTTGTCTCTAATAATGGTATTTAGTCGATGCCTTTTTTGCGATAGTCAAATGCTGTCGCAAAAACATTAACTTTGCGACGATTTTTTTTGCCGTATCAAAATCTTGCTTTTTGCGACGATTTTCATACAGTTGCAAAAAGTTCCGTGTCTAAAGCCTCATTTTCCAGTAGTGAGTCATCCTCTGTCATTCATGGGTAGAATAGAGGTGCGGATTTGGGAATTGTATATTTTATATAAAAATCAAATTGAAATATTTTATACAGTCACACCTATTTAGGGAGTGTGATTAAAAGGTAGTAGTGTATATATAATCACACTTTAATTAGAAGGTGTGATTAAAAAATATATAAAAAATCACACTTTAATTAGAATGTGTGATTAAAAAATATATATATAATCACACTTGTTTAAAAAGTGTGATTAAAAAGTAGTAGTGTATATATAATCACACTTTAATTAGAAGGTGTGATTAAAAAATATAGATATAATCACACTTAATTGAAAAGTGACATAAAAAATAAATATTATCACACTGAATCAAATTAAGTGTGATTAAAATATCAATCTAATTTTTTTTTTATCACACTTCCAATAAAAGTGAGATCTTTTTTTTTTTTTTTTGTCAAAGTGTGATCTTTAACTATTTTTGTAATAGCGCAAAACCACCAATTAAGCATTTTCAATGTATGATGGCCAAAAATCCAAGGAGTACAATTTCAATAAATGCACAAAACAAGACTCAAGGCTTTCACCTTATCATGTGTGATCAAAGGCAATGGAAACCAAGGAGATTAGCTCATTTCATCACTTTAAGTATGAAATGCTCCAATTTTCCTTGTGTTCAATATGACGTCCGATTAAGCACATGCAATGCAACACAACATGCTTAACTTGCTTAAGTTTTACTTGTCCGATATTATTTACTCATTTTGGTTACTGATCCATTCTTTAATCGGTTAAGTCCAAAGTGAGAGTCCTCTAATGAGAGAGATGTCAACCAAGGGATGATTTACGGCATGAGAAAGATCATGTCGTTGGTTAGTACAAACCCTCAAAAGAGGATTAAAACCATTAAGCATAAGTCTCAATCTCAAGCTTAAACACAACCCTAAGGCCAACCAACCCTCAAAGAAAATGAAGAAATGAGGGAGGTTGCAGATATTTCACTGCTGGAATTACATGCAAAATGATACTACAACATGCAAGCAACTCATACAAAACATGTTTGAAAACCAAAAATACCAAACTAGTGAAGATCACTACACTATAGGCATGTAATACAAAGCTCACAAGGTAGAAACACTTCAAAACAGTCCTAAAACATGCTTGAAGTAAGCTAAAAAGAGCTAGAATAAGAGGCTAAACCGTGGGACAAACTAGACTATCAAACACAATTACGCTACAAGCATACAAAGCAAGCCTCAAGTGATTTAACTAGCCCCAAACAGAGGTAAAACAAGTCGAAATATTAACAAAAACATGTTGAGATCAAGTCACAAAATTCTAGAAAATCATGGTCACATGTTAAGCTACCCACACATGCAAGCAAGACACAAGGATGGGTGGCTAACCCCTCCCATTTTTGGACTTCAAAACAAAGTTTTTGCCACTAAAATAACTCTGACTTTCAGTGGTTAGAAAGGCCAAAAATTTTGATTTAAAAAACTTTGAAAGATGGCACAACAACTTAGCAAGCAAGCTACAAGAATGATGGACCACCCCTAACTCCAATCAAACCTCAAACCACCATTTTAGACCATAAAAACAGAGATTTTCAAAGGTTAAAACCAGCCTCAAAACAATATGTAAAGATGGCAAAACAAGTATTTAAATTTAACTTAAAACACAAGTGTTCTACCTCTTGAAGACAAGATGCAAGCTAGACACCAAAATCAAACCAAACCAAGCCAATATCCCCTCCTAAAGCTCAAAGAGGGTCTTAAGTAACCTCAACTCAATGGTGACCAAGTTTGATCAAGGTCTTATATGCAAAAGTGTAGAGAATTTAGGCTGTAAGGCACAAAATATTTAGAGAGATGATTCTAGAGAGAGAGAGAGAATGAGAAATTTTTGTCTTCAAAATTTTCCAAACCCTCCCCCCACATGCAAGAGGGGGCTTCTATATATAGAGAATGAAAAATTCTCTCAAAGCGATCCAGCCATACACGTGCAAGCAGATTGCTTAATCTGTGCAAACAGCTGACACAAAATATCTGAAAATATCTACTGATGCACTGGTGGCCGGCAAGGGCTCATTGATGGCCGACATGTCACATCAATGGCCGACAAACCAAGAGCCATGGCCGGCAATGCCCAAGGATGGTCGGCGGGCCATGAACAACAACATGCTAAAAGGACCTACACATGGTCCAAAGATGAGGCAGAATGGATGCAGGGTTTGGAAAACTAAAACCTGTGGCGTTCCGTCGCGGACTTCGAGCGCTCGACGAGCAACCAAACTCATCGTCGAATATACCTACAAGAACATCCTTGTCTTGAGGACGGTCAAAAATGGGGTGTCTATAGTTGCCCCTTTTTGACAGAGTTCGGAGTCACAAAAATGATGTGAGTGAATGTTAAAGCCCCAAGACGACCCATTTTGACAAGGCCGCAAGACTTAGACACACATTCAAGATAACAATATATAGTTGCGCCCATAGGCTGGGAAAAATGCAAATGATATACACAATGCAAAAACATAACTTATGATCATGTAATGAGGCTGTAATGAAGCATTTACATGCAAATGTCATGCAAAGAGAATTCCATATTCTAAACAAGCCAACGAGGTACAGTAATCTCATACGTGAGAAGAAGTAAGCAAATAAACACGCCACTTGTGAGAATCATAAGCCGAACCGCATTTCATGCAGAAAGTATGTAAGAAAATTATGCAATCTTAACTGTGCCTCATGCAGGAAAGGCTAAGAGCGACTGTTAGGTGTACCCGAGGTCTCGAACAAAAATACATCCTAGCGCGTCACATGCGACAGGAGAAAAGGGAGTGGTGTAAACACCAGAGAGTGGTATAAACATCGGAGCACGTCCCAACGTTTCTTACCAAAATAGAGTGGTATAAGCATCAGAACACATTCCAAACGCTTCTAACCGGGGGGTGGTATAAACATCGGGAACATGTCCCAATGTTTCTAACCAAAGCAACATATTGGTGTAAACACCAAGTGTACCCGAATGTTTTTTACCAACAAGGAGTGGTGTAAACACTGGGCGTACCCGAATGTTTCTAATCAACAAGAAGTGGTGTAAACACCGAGCGTACCCGAATGTTTCTAACTAACAAGGGGTTCAAGAGACAGGAATGATTAAAGTTCCTCTGAATGAACCATACATATAATATCGTGTCTGCGTAAGAAAGAAACTTAACAAGTGCATGCAATAAGAATGCATATTCTATGCAAGACGAATAATCGTGACACAATGTTAGAGGCATGTTCCATGCACAACAGGCAAGAAACCAAATAGAAGCATATTTTATGCAGCGTGAGCGAGAGCATGTTCTATGCAAAATAATCAACGATGCATATTCAATGCAACATGCATATTCTATGCAAACATGGTGATGCATGTTCTATGCAACAATTCAAAATGCATGTTCCATGCAACGATAAAGAAATGCACATTCTATGCAATGACAAAAGCTTGTTTGATAAAGATGACTCAAAGGCAACTTCCGATTTACCTCTCGAAAAAGTTGCAATAGATCAAAAAGGATACACGTCGTTTATGTTGATGAGCGATGACCATCGCGCACTGGAAATGTGATTTCAAACTTCCGTGAAAACATTCTGAATCAAACACTGAACATCCCTTGCACTTCCTGGAATCCAAGGACACAAAAAAGAGCCAGAGATGCAAGGGAAAATTGTGGAACCCTACCGGCCACCAGGGGAGGCCGCCAGCCACCTGCTGGCCACTGGTGTGCCCTACCAGCCACCAGTGCACCACTGCCGGCCATCGATGTGCCACTGTTGCCCATCGATGGCAGATTTGGGAAATTCGGACTTTTTACCCTTGGGTCTTTAAGTACACAACTTTAAACTTCATTTCCCCACAAACCCTTGCACGAAAATCACTTCTCTCTCTCTCTAGGTGCTCCTTCTCTCTAGATCCACGTTTTTTACGCGTTTTCCAACACCCTATACAAACTTTATTCGCTAAATCCCTCTAGTTTTCTTCACTTTGAAAAGATCAGAATTTGATTTCGATGCTTTTTCCTCATTTCCACCGTTCTAGGCTCATTCCCTTTGAGTTTCTCTCAAGGTTTGTACACTTTTCCCGGCTTTGACTTTCTTTGACTTTTCCTCCCTCCTAGGGTTGACTTTTTCAAAGTTTCACCCTTTTCCTTCATTTTTCCTCATTTTTGGTCATCTTGCATCTATTTCAGATAGCGGATGATGTTCCTCATGACGGGGCTCTCCCCGAGCTTCCTCCAGTAGATTTCGAGGTAGACTTTGAGGTGGAGCCAGAGCTATTACCGTTGAGCATACGCCCCTTCGGTCCAGAGAGGTACCATCCTCAGACTCACATAATACCCATCGCAGGAGGCATCAAATCCTTTACTGACTTCGCTGAGGACGTGCCAGAGGACCTCCTACTGAGAGAGCTAGCGTCTCATTTGTCGGCCATTGCCGTAGAGGTACGAACACTATTTTTTTGTTGTACTACCCTTAACTGTTTACATTTCTTGCACTGTTTTGATCGAATTTCATAGACTGCCTTGATCTGACTGTATCTCATACATTACTGCTTTATATTCAACTGTACTTTCATTGCCTTATCTGATTGCATCTCATGCATTACTGCTTTATATTCAACTGTACTTCCGTTGCCTGATCCGATTGCATCTCATGCAGTATCACAGGACATATCCCGCTCGTTCAGAGGCTACAGCATAACGACCGCTCGAGATTGGTATAGTGACCTCCCAGCTGGGGTTCGCTACATTACTGATGAGACATGCTTCGGTATCTTCTGCTCCAGCCTGACTCGGGTTGTAGCTAGTCGTCCTCTCTTAGGGGCTCTAGTGGAGAGGTGGTGGGACACTACCAACTTCTTCCATTTCTCCACCATAGGAGAGATCCCCTTACGACTTTGCCATGATCATTGGCTTGGGCATAGGGGGCAATTCGATCCCTCTTGACCCTGACATGGGGGAGTGAGAGGCAGCATGGGTCGCGCTGCTTGGGGCACATCCACCGACAGTCCAGTCAGGCATGGTCTGGTACAGTTTGTTTGAGGAGCAGTTCAGGGGGACTGAGCTAGAGATGGCAAAGGTGACAAAGCAGTACGCCAAAGGCTTCCTCATGTTCCTTTTCGGTACCACCTTTTTTTCAAACAGGTGGAATACCGTGGGCCTGTATTTGCTGAGCGCCTTGGTAGTGCTCCATCGAGTTCAGTTCTATGATTGGGGCAGATCCGGCCTCACCACTTTGTACGGATATATGAGCTTGACTTCCCGCATGAGTGAAAGCCTGATTGAAGGCTTTTGGCGGGCTTGGGAGGTACACAATTTAGTTCCCCCTTTTCTCTTTACATTTTCTGCTCAGTATTTCTTGCTTTGTTCAACACATGTACTTTCTACTCTGCATTTTCTATACCTGCTCATGAACTATATGCTTTTTGCTTTGCATTTTCTGTATCTGCTCATGCACTGTATTGATTGCATATCACCGCACTTTCCTTGCAGCTATGGGTGTACGCATACTTCCCTGCCCATGCTCCAGAGCCTATAGAGGAGGTTCCAACGATATTCCCATTTTCTCGCGTATATGACGACTTGCTCCACCTTAGGACCCGGGAAAACTTCATGTTTTTCCGCCAATATTCCGATATGGTTGTGGTGCATGAGGTAACCCAAAACAAAGTCATTCCGCTTTTCAACCATTTGAAACAAATGATAGTAACTAATCATCTGCTCATTTCCATTTCAGAACACATGGCAGCCCTGGGCTGTGATACCGGCAGGGCTTCGAGCCTAGTATGATATAGCTCGGGTCATCACTAGCCATCGCATTCTTCTCGAGGGCCCAATTTGTCGTGCCTGGTTCTTGGGCGATCGCTACGCGCGCTAGACTTTGGGCCTGCCTACCCCATTCATACTGATGGCGTCTCCAGTGTTCATGAGTGTGACACATTGACTTTCTGTCGAATATGTGATCCAGTTCATGGTAGGGCTAGAGGTAGATTACTTCCGTGTAGAGAGCGATTATGTAACCTTCATCTAGACACACCTGACGGCGCCTCTGATTGGCGTTCGTGGAGGCGAGGGAGTGAGGGATCCAGCTGCGAGAGAGAGAAGTAGAGGAGCTAGGGTGACCAGGACCTGTGGCAGGAGAGATTCTGGGTCGAGATAGAGGACTGGGTGGCCAGAGCTGCCTACCACACTCACTTACCGGGGATATTATGGGGAGGCTTGCCAAATCCCCATTGAGTGTGCACCAGCCGGGCATGAGCTTGTCGGGGTTCGAGGCCCGACTCTAGTATGTACCATACTTTACATTTTGGATATTTACTTCACTTCAATTATGTTTTATAGAACACTGATCCCTTTAATGCACTTGCAAGCACCCATAGAGTACACCGGGCAGGCTCTCAGGCTCTCAAGCTAGTGGCTTCCTTGACAGAGATGGTGCAGAGGAGCATGAACCTGCTCAGCCTCTACAGGATTCTGGTAATTTACTTTAATTTGTACTTCATGTCATGAAATTTTCTGTTGATACATTAGCATTTCAACTGTAACCTGTTGCACATTACACTGATTTGATACATTGTATTAAAACACTACAATGATACACTGCTCCCATACACCGCACCCAAACACTACATACATACACTGCACTCATACACTACACTCATCTTTGCATCTGATATACACCACAACTAATCTATCTTGACAAATTGCCCTTTTCAGATCCCAGCCCTACCTGACGCCCCAGCGGGAGCCGCAGCAGGACCATCAGTACCTCCTCCGGCAGTAGGGAGGAGAGGGAGACAGACTCCGACATGTAGCCGAGGTAGAGCTAGAGGCATCTGTGGTGAGAGTGGCCCTTTAGAGCCCGTTCTGGATGATGATGATGAAGATGATGATGATACGAACGATGATGAGGGTGAGGCAGTGAGTCTACAGTCAGAGTCATCTGCTAGTGGTAAGGCTGTAGAGGCTGAGGAGGGCTCTAGTTCAGACTCTGATTCAGATTTAGATAGTGGCGCCGATGGAGACAGTGCTTCAGAGTCCGCTTCGCTGAGGAAGACGATGAAGAGGGTCTCTTGAGCCGAAGATAGTCGGCTCTAATCTATCTATGCTTTTGAATTAGTTCCTCTTTGCTAGTAGTATTGGCATTTTGTACAGTTCAGACAAGTTTTATTTTTGTAAAAACTTGTACTCTTTTACAAAAAGTGACCATTCGAAATGAAAACATCTTTTGATTAAAAAATGTTATATTTTTCATTATGAGCATTATCGCATACCATCACATAACATAAAAAAGAAATTAGATTGGCCTTGATAGAAAACTGCGCATTCAATTTGCATTGTCTTAATCAAGTAGTGAACCGACCAACAACTGAAATAACAAACAGAACAAAACAACTCGATAAACAACACAAGGACTTGATAGGCTAATTAATGTAAATACAACTCGATAACCAAAACAAGATCTTGATAAACAACATAAATACAACTCAATAAGCAAAACCAGATGATTACAACTTAAATAAACATGCTCAAGCCGAAAAGGACCGAAGACAAGACCTTAAGAGATGCGAATAACAGAATACAACTGTTGCAAACAACTGAATCTTCACAAAGTAGGTCGGTGAGCCTGAAAGGGAGGCTGCCGGCCATGAAGGATGGCCTGCCGACCATCATTTCTCTCTGCTGGCCATTAATGTGCCCATGCCAGCCATTGATGAGCCTCTGCTGGCTAGCCATCGATGAGCAGAACCTCTGAAAGATTGACACCGGGCCTCCACTCACTGCCTTATCTTCTACAAAAGCTCCAGCTTCATGGTTTCTTCATTCTAGCCCTATTTTTTACCCAAATGGAGCCATTATTTGCTAAAAAACTCTCAAATTGGATTGCAGCTTTAGATGGCTCAGAAAAGTTAAACTTCCGAGGTTTCGGGATAAATGCACTATTCCCGCTAAGTCATACTCCGCTGTATTTTCCATTCCTCCATGCCGCGGCTAGATGTTAAAACCCGGTTACACATGTTTTTATCTTCGAGGGATAAGAGATATGACTGACAATTGAAGAGTTCCAAGTCTTGATGGAATCCAGGCATGATGAGGAAATCATGCCCCAGTCCCGTTTTAGCATATCCAGGCTTTAGGAAGGATGTGTGGGTTCACTCACACGATGCTCGATCTTTGGTTCACAATGGGGAGTTGGATGTTCTCAGTCTCATTCACCGATTTTCTGATGCCGGCGACCGAGGTGACCGTCTTTGGCAAAGTTTTCGGCAACATGCCCTTTGCTTGTGTATGTTGGCCCATTTTTTGCTTGCCCGTGGCTTCGGAGGGTCTACCATTCGCTTGATCGAAGTAGCCCAAGGCTTGGAAGAGGGCAAGAGCTGCATTAGCTTAGCATTGGCTGAGACTTTAATAGGCTTGGACGCCTTCCACCGATGGGAGACAACCAAGTTCGCAGGGAGTCCACTGCTCTTGCAGGTAATGTTTCCCACCCTTCTCACATGTGTTTCTCACATCACTCGGCCCTCAAGCTCTATTTTTCTCTCAAAATCCTTTCTCAGTTTTCCCTCCACATATGTCTCTCTATTCTTTAATCTCTTTTATTTTTCATCCCTCCCCAGATATGGCTCATGGATAAGTTGAAAGTAGTGAACTCTTGCCCTGCATATTCGGCACAAGGCTATTTCTTCGCCAACGGCTAGTTGATTTCCCGAACGAGGGATTGTGGTGCCATTGGATATGCAATAGGTCTGCTGTTGACATTGTTTAGCGTTGTCCCTAGTTTGATCTGCCCGGGATAAGCTACATCATGTCTCGACAACCTGGCATTCAACTGATTGGCTTGACAGACTGTGTATTCTATTTTCCATTTCGGTTCAGGCGTCAATTTGGGAACGACCAGATTTGCCTAGAAGTGGGGGTAGAGTACCCGACTTCATTTTTTATCCGAGGTTCACAACTAGCTCGATATTCTACTGCATAGAGGACAAGAGAACTTCTGGCTCCTGCTCCTAACTTTAGTTGTGCCATTTCTGGCAAATGCATAGCCTGGCTTGAAGATGAGGCGAAAACTGGCCTACCTTAGCATCTGAAGCTTCCACAAGCTCTGGGAGGGGACACCTGACTCATCCATGCCCCAAGTTAATTGCGTTAATCTGTACTTTCAAGTTTTCCTTTTGAATGTAATCAAAAACAACTTTGATTTGTATCAAGAGATAGAGAACTCTGTATTGAAATCAATGAAATTGAAGAATATGGGTACTGAAAATTTTCCGTTTGGTCCAAAAATGGTCTAAGTTGTAAAAAGATTCATTTGAACAAAATCAACTTTTATTAAAATTTTTCAAAACCATTTTCGATAAGGATCACAACTGGACACACCCGGAATTTATCTTTGAGATGTACAACCCCAAATCCAAAACAACGGAAGTTGCCCCTTGTCTGAATAGCACTACACTGCACTATAATCAGCTCTCATAACAAAGATCACAACCGAACTCTTGGATGCAGAAAAGACAAAGATGACCAAAATAATCTTATGGACACGGTTGATTTGGAAGTGTTTATGGCTGGACTTTGGAATGAAGTTTCCTACGTAACCCAAAGATGGGAATCAAGCCTTATGTAGTTTGGTTTCGGTTCATTCGGGTATTAACACTCTCCTTTTGCGCTCTAACTTTTGCTAAGGCCGCCCTTTCTGGGCTTTCAACCTTGCGAGCTCAGTTTTTCTTATTTTCAAATTTTTTGTGCTCTAACTTTTGCCTATGTCACCCTTTCTGGTTTTCCGCCTAGCGAGCCACTTAAGGGTAGTATTTCTTCAACTTGTCTATGTTGATTGGTTGGGAGAATTCAAGGCCATCTAGGTCCATGAGGATGGCAGCTCCACCCGACTAGATTGATTTGATGATGTAAGGACCAGTCCAATTGGGTCTGAACTTGCCCCTAGGGTCATGGATGGGACCTCAGTTGTCTTTGACAACCAAATCCTTTTCTTTCAAATTCCTAGACTTAACTTTCTTATTGAAAGCCCTGGCAATTTTGCGTTGATAACCTTGGATGTGGTACAGTGCTTTCAGTCTCCTCTCGTCGAAGAACATTAGTTCCTCGAACTTGCTCTACTGCCAATCTGCTTCTGATATTAGGCACTCAGCCATAACCCCCAGCGACGGAACTTCAACTTCAGTCGGCAGAACAACTTCCAACCCATAAACCAAAGAATACAGAGTTTCCCCAGTAGATGTTAGGATTGATGTCCTGTAGCCCCAGAGAGTAAATGGCAACTTGTTTGGCTAGTCTCTATAGGTTTCCACCATCTTCTGTAAAATGTGCTTGATATTCTTGTTAGAGGTCTCAACAGCTCCGTTGGTTTGCGGCCGATATGTGGATGACTTATAAAAAGCCACGTTGCATTTCTCCAACAAGTCAATCACTTCTTTTTTGAAGTGGGAACCATTGTCCGAAATGATCTCATTTGGAACCCATAACGACAGATGATATTATTCCCGATGAACTTGGCTGCGTCTGATGCTTTTAGCACTGCGTAGGATTGGGCCTCGATCCACTTTGTAAAGTAGTCTATTGCCACCAGGATATACTCATGCCCATTTCATCCCTTCAGAGTAACTGCCCCAATAACATCAATTCCCTAGACTGAAAATGGCCATGGTGAAGTCATGTTGTGCAGCTTCGATTGTGGGATATTCATGCGATTTGCGTGAATTTGGCATTTATGGCATCACCGAACAAAACCGATACAATCGTCCTCCATGGTAGACCAGCAGTAACCCTGCTTGAGAATTTTTTGAGCTAGCATCACCCCACTTATATGTGAACTGCATTCTCCTCTGTGGATGGCCTCCATTAGGTGCTTTGATTCTTCTGTATCAACACATAGCTTGTGCATTCCCAGATGACCTCGTTTGTACAATTAACCCTCACAGATGATAAACTGAGCAGCCATTTACCGTATTGCCCTTTTATCTTTGGCATTTGCCCCTAGTGCATAAGCCTCCTTTTCCAAGAAGTTCCGTATATCCTGATACTTGGGGTTCTGATCTTGCACTTCATCTATTGCGGCGATCAATTCGTAGGCCGGCACATACCTCTGTTCAATAATAATCGGACGCCTCCAGACTCCTAAAGGGATGTCTATCATGAAAGATAGAGTTGATAAGGCGTCAGCGAACCTACTGTTCTCTCTTAACAGATGCGTGAATGTTAACTTCTCAAACTA
This sequence comes from Camellia sinensis, assembly GCF_004153795.1. Classification (NCBI taxonomy): domain Eukaryota; kingdom Viridiplantae; phylum Streptophyta; class Magnoliopsida; order Ericales; family Theaceae; genus Camellia; species Camellia sinensis. The sequence goes on from NW_021025867.1 coordinate 434,228, forward strand.
GGAATCACAACGTCCAGGGTTTGGCGATAGATTTTCATCATTTCCTCCTTAACCTTCTAGTCTCCTTTCACTTGAGACTTAACCAGGTTCGAGTCCCCAATGTTGTCCAATCGTTTTGCCCCTAGTTCCAGAGTGGCCTCTAAGTCAACAATAAATATGTAGACACCCCATTTTTTACTAACCATAAGACTCAAACGTCATCGATTGAGCGCTCGATGATTGCGCATTTTGTGCTCGTTTCCAGGTTTCGGAGTTGTGCCTGAGAGCCTTACCCCAGGACCTCGGGACCCTTTTGTGCTTTGCCTCGATTTACGAACCAGGTCTTGTTTTCTCTTCCTGATGGGAGGGAGAGGTCTCGTAGACCATCTCTCAGTGGCTGTAGGCTACTTTTCGTGGTCGTAGGCCACTTTTCCTGTTTGGAGACTAGTTTCTGGTTTACGGAGCCGTCAGTTGCGTGCATCAGTTCGGGACCGCTTAACTTTCTCTGTTTGCTCAAGTTTTTGGCACACACCTTGCTTCTTCTCTCTAGAGGGACACTGTGGCCCGGGAGACCACCTTTGTGGTCGCATGCCACTTTCGATGCTTAACGGCCTGTTTTCGGGGCACCTGGCTACGCGTTTTGACTCCCGAACCCTCGTTTTACATCCGTCTTGGTTCATTGTTGGCATGGACCTTGTTTTCATTGTTTGGGAGGTGGTACAAAGGTGGGAGACCACCTTTTCTCCTTGGAGACCACTTTTCCCCGTCGGCCAATTTTTCTTATCAGGTAGCTGGTCTCCCTGACTTTTGAGCCACAATTGCTGGTCTCCCACCACACCACTAGCTTGCATTGAGTGAGAAGACCACCCTGGGAGATGGTTGACCACCATTCATTCACTTGAACCTTTTGAACTGGTCGGCCGACCAGGGGAAGTGGTCGGCCGACCCCCTGAACTGGTCGGCCTGCCTCTTTCTATCTTGTCCCTATGAGTTGTTGCCAGCTGTGCCAACTGGAAGGCACAAAATTGATCCTCCATACACGTGTATGGAGGATCTTCAAACTTGGTTTTTGGCATCTGGAAGAAGCTTTGGACCTCTTTGGCTATAAGAGAGACCCTCTCCCTCATTAGCAAAGGTTCAGAATTTTAGTCTAAGGCATATATACCTCTCTTTCTATATCTCTACATTAAAGATCAAAAGGGGCCTTGTTCTTACACCATTGCATATCAACCCTTAGCCTAACACCTCCAACACCAACCTAAGCTTCTTGGAGGTCATTTACAGAGCTTAAAGGCTAAGTTTTGGGTCCAGAGGTTGCTGGCCTTGCTGAGCTACAAGGGTAACACCCTATTCCCTCTTTTGGCCTTTATTTTGCTTCATCTTTTAGCTATATTTGCAAGCATATTTGGGCTTTTTCATAGACTAAAAAAAGTCTTATTTTGAGGTCCTTAACATGTTTGTTTCAGACCATTTTTCTGTTAGGGGTCGTCTACCCCCTTTGCATGCTTCATTTCATCTTATTTTGAGCCATACCTTAGGGCCTTTGCATTGACCTTTGTTTGGTCTCTTAGCCACTGAAATCCAGTGGATTTTCAGTGGCTAGCATGTTGTTTTTAGCACCAAAATCACAGAGGGGTGACCCTCTCACCCCATGTCTTTTTACTAGCATATTTGCCCTAACAAAGGAGCCCTTATTTGCATGCTTCCAAACCATGTTTAAGGCCATTTTTGGTGGGTTTTAGGACCTGCATAGGCTCTGTCCAGAGCCCCATTTTCCATTTTGGGTGTCCATCTTGCATGTTTAGAACAACCCTCTTTATAGCCTACCAAAGGAGCCTATCATTCATGCATGCATAGACCATGTTTAAGTATGTTTTTGGGCTTTATTTGGCATATCATACCTCTGAATTTTGCTGGTTTGATGGCCTCTTGATTGCCTCACATGCTTGTAGTGCAAATCCTCTTTACTAACTTACATTGCATGCCATTTTGGCCTTCGATTCTAGCACTTTTTGGAAATTCTTTAAACTGATTTTGTGCATGTTTTGGACTTCCTTAGCTCTTTTTTTATGCCTCATGGTCGAATATTGGTTGCTATGCATGGTCGTAGTTCAATACCCTTGCCTAGTTTTGAGTTTTGGAGCCTGTTGCATGCTTATGTTGAGGTGTTTCCATGTTTTGGGGCCATTGTGCAACATATTTCAGAGCTTACATGTATGCCATATTCCCATGTTTTTCACTCTTTAAATGCGTTTGAGAGTCATGCTTGTATGCCTCGTTTTTGGACCATTGCATGAGGTTCATTTCCATGCCTTTCGAGCCACTATTTTAGTCCATTTTCCCACTATCTTGGACCTGCCTAGGGTCTGTTTGGGGCTGGTTTGGCCATTTGTCCATTGCTTTCTGTACCTCTAGTGTAATGCGCTTCACTAGTTTTGGTATTCGGGCCATCTAGCATGCATTGTGTGAGGTGTTTGCATGATTTAGGACCATCTTCCTTGTCATTTCAGCGCTGAAAAATGTATGATTGTATGCCATATTTCATCCCTTGCCATGCTTTGGTGGAGTGGCATTTGATATCTTAAGTTCGATCCCTTGCGTTGGACATGTTTGCATGAGTGTTCCTGCCTTTAATTTCATCATGTTTGGCCACTGATTTGAGTGTGGCTGAGGCCCATTCATTTTAGTCTAAGTCCATCTCGCATTGTGTATGCCATTTAGTCCATGTTGTTGCATGTTTGACCATTGCAATGTGTATGCCTTGATCATTTCGTTGTTAGTCTCCATGTGTGCATTGCGTATGCCATATAGTTTCCATGTGCATTGAGTGTGCCATTGATTATTTCATAGCATTGTGTATGCTAGTAGCATGTTTGCATAGCATCATTTGCATGTTTTCATCATTTAGTGGCATTATGTTTAGGTTGCATGCTAGAGTTGCATTCATGCATGCCATGTGTATTGCATTGTGTTTGGAGTAGGGTTTAGTCAAAACACGGGAAGTGAGGGACGTTTCGTACTCCAAGTGACGAAAGGTGCTTCGATTCTCGGTCGTTGACAGTCCGGATTACCCATGATAGAGTTTAGGCCTTGTGGTGTTTATATGTGCATTCATTTTACATCGAGTCGTGCAATCCGACTCCTCGGCCATTATGCATCGAGATGCGTGATTGGTGGCATGAGGATCGAGGACTACACTTCGTATAGCTTATGCAATGACGGGGAGAGTGGTCGTGCAGACATATGTTGAAAATACTTTGCCATGCCCCTTTTTTGCTCTCTGTTGCAGCAAACCAGAAGCTAGCAGCAAAAGCTGGTCGGTAGTAACTCTACGGCAAGTTGGAGTTTCAGCCTTCTGGAGTTTTGGTACAATATTCTAGGACCAGTTGCAAACTGAGGTAAATCGGGGCATCACGATGGATTTTTCGGCAAGGCGACTCGAGCATGCATGCATTCCTTGTCATTCAAGACCAAGCTGAGGCAGTCCAATTCATATGTTTTGCATGCTAGCATATTTATTTTAGTTAATTTGTTAATTAATTAGGGTTGTGTAATAATTAGCTGTAATTCCTTATTCATTCGGTTATGTATTATTTATTCGGACCCTCCGATGAGGGCAATATTGTAATAAGTGTGCATGTGTGTGATGTATGTCTTCCAACCCCACATCTTTCTCCCTTTTATTTACCTGCTTGTGATGGTTAGTTTTAGGGCTTGTTTCAATTAGCATCTATATGTTCGCATGTTTCCATCCATTCATCTGTCTTGCATGCACCGGGCTCGGTGCGTCATACTAACTGCATTGTATTTCAATTCCATGTTGAATACATGTTATCTGTTGCATTTCATATGCCATGTTTAGAATAGCCGAGCCTATCTTAGTTGCATTTTGCATGTGTTACATTAGCCATCTTAACATGAACTAGGATCATGCATTGATCGCCAACTAGTTTCTGTTTTGGCTTGGAGTACTCGGTAAGTGTTTATGCTTTAGCATCATTGCATGTGTGTGAGTGACTACCATGATAGCATGCTCACCATGAGGCCATGTTCTTACGTGATATAACTGCCTGAATGCCTGTGGGTGAAGGTTGGGTTGCTTGAGTTGGAATAATTCGTCGGAACCCGTGTTTTAGCCTACTTGCGAGTAGCAAACTTCAATCCATCTTCAAAACAAACGGATATGTGATGCTTTGTTCCAACTTAGGCAATCCAGTCTATACTTGTATGTTGTGCGCATCACATAGTAATTCTAGGCTAATACGCGGAATAAGAGCACATAATGTTTTCAAAACTCGATATCATGGTTAGTAGAGGCCGATTTTTTATCGGGCGAGCGGCGGTGCTCACGAAGTGACCTTCCCCAATCGTACCCAAGTTCCTGAGCCGAGGCAACTTTGGTGATGACGGACACGTGGCCTTAGGCACGAATCAGGGTTTTCTAAATTCCCCCAAAATAAAATATTTAGGTGGCGACCCTGTATCTGGCAAAGCAGTCCATGTTTGGCACTTCCTTCTAAAAATCAATTTTTCAAAACGATTTGTTGGATTTGGACTCTTTGATGATTTGTCAATCTCACATTGCACATTGCGAGATCAGATTAGGAACTGTGACATTGAGTCCGAGCTGTAGTGAGCCCCAATGAACAAAACGAGATTTTTCCCGGGAGGTTCGGGCGCGTCTACAGTTTCTGGCGACTCTGCTGGGGAGTTAGAGAACTTGACTCGAACTCATGATATCTTGTTTGGATTACACTTATGTGTTTCTTTGCATTGCATTTGCATTGGTGTGCCTAGGACACCGTGTTTGCCATCTGCTATTCCTAAACGGTTTGCTGGAGTCTCGCTTTGAGAAGCGTGCCATAAGGCTGACCGGTTATGGGCTCTGCCATGATGGGAACACAAACCCCAATTTTTACCGGGGCACCCTTTTTAACCATTCGACCTAGTGCATATTCAGAATCCGTAGTGACCATTCCAAACTAGGACAGGTTGCTTCCCTGATTAAAGGTTGTGTGAAACCGCTGTATGCGTAGTGAAACCCTAGCTCCTGACAAAATAGGGCAGGGAAACCCTACCCCTCCATAGGGGTGTTTGTTGCTCTCACTTGTTTGCTATGTGCTTTTAGAGTGTGTCTCTACACGAATGCATATACTAGTTTGCAAGTCTGGGTATCAGGCCTGCGGGCATCGGTATCAGTGTTTTGAGAATCAGTTATATCCGTAGGTATCATATTCAGTTTTGGAGCAGTAATTTGGGGAATAGTGATCGGTGGTCAAAAACAGTTCTTCAGCTATGTCCATGTCTGTATTGATTGGGTTGAGATGTTGCCTATTTTCTCATTCAGTTCAGAGCAACCAGTGTTCTCCTCTGCTGAGGCAAAGCAGGAAAAGACTCACCGATTCATCAGATCCGTCAGTCACCAGTTACACCACCTCTGTCCAGTTCAGTAGACTTATGACGACCCAAAATTCAAAGAAAAATATGGTTATGGCAGCCGCACTAAACCAAGGAATTATCTTGCTAGATGAGACCGATGTTGAGGTACCACACCCGCCCTGGTCGCCTGCCGCTCATCCGATCTGGGAACCCCAGTTATTTCAAACTCGTGAGCCCACCACCTTCAAGCTGATGGGAATGAGTGGCGACCTTCAAAGATCTGTGGCTGATCTAGCCTATGGAATGTCGGCCCCGCCACCAACTGCATCGTATGCCAGGAATTTCATACCGCAGGAGCCCCCGCTACTGGGGCGAATTGTAATTGAGCTCAGCCAACCTGAAGCTGTCTCAAGCTCCGGCAATGACATGTCGACGATAACGGGGCTTCGCACTGAAGTAGCAACCCAAACCGTCCACCAAGCTGAGGCGAGTGGTAAGAACAAGGTGAAGGTGAGCAACTCTCGTGGGCTGTTGAGGCTTTGAAAGCCGGAGGACTGAATAAGCAGCAAGTACTCGCAGTTGTGGCTAAGACTGTGGAAGATACTTTCCCCACTCAGACCGAGGGCAGTTCAAGCCAAGGGGAAAATTGAGAGAAGGGTCATCATTCCAGAACCGTTCCTTCCTACCCTAATTTAGCACCCAGGAAAAATCAGCAAGCCAAGCCTATACCTGCCGATGCCTTTGCTAGTGCGCCCTGTAAAAATCCACAAACCTCGAAGTATCAACCCTGAGGTCGAAGGGTCTTCCATGCCCTCTATATACCTTTATCCAAGACTCTTCAAATCCTTGCTAAAAAGGGGCAACTTAAACTGCTCGAGCCTCAGCCTCTCCCTGCCTGTCTTTCACCCGGCCATGATACTACCCAGTACTGTGCGTACCATCAACAGACCGGTCACACCACTGACAACTGCTTCCGTCTTCGCCATGAAGTACGGGATTTGTGTGACAACGGGGTTGTCCTCCCACCTCGCTCAGCAAATTCTATTGTCACTGGATTAGTGAACTTCGAGGATAATACAAGTATGTGATCAGGGGATGAACCACCGATGGGCGGCGCTCGATTTACTTCAGATATGGCGTATGGCATGCACTGTTTTGAGCATTTGCGAATGCTAGTTTTGTAGTTTCTGACTTGGGTGTTGAGTCAGTTCTGGGGTTTTGTTTTAAGTCTGTCTTGTTGTTTTGAGTGAGTCTTTTTTATTAAGGGTCTGTCTTGTTGTATCGAGTCAGTCCTGTTGTACAGAAGTCGGGTTATTCTGGGGGTGTTACCACGGACATCACCCTTTTTGTTTTATGTTTGTTTTTTTGCTTTCTTTTAAGTCTGTTTCTGCCTTGGAGCCAGTAATGCCAACAGATTTGAATGAACAACAGTGATTTTCACACTCTTGTGTTTGCTTCTGCATTGTGGTAGTTGTGCCAGAAGTTCTGAATGAGATGGCAGTTTTTGACTAAAAATTGTGTCTTTTTTGTTCTTTGAAATCATTACATTGACCTGAGTTTTTTTCAAAACTTTTTGAACATTGTGATGAAAACAAAGAGGAAGGAATTCCTCGGGTTTTGCAAAAATTTTGATCAATTGAGAGAAAGAGTGGCATGTTAAGTCCTTAATGATTGAGATCATGTTTGTTAATGTGAGTATTGAGAAGGGTCCTGGCTTGATCCTGATTGGTTCTGCATTGTCTTCGACGCGAGCGATTAGTCGCTTTCTTAAAAGATTTCAAAAAATGTTTTGCGTGGTTCTACGAAAACCTGTGCAAAATCGCTCTTGAGATTGTGCAGCTTAGGATCGCTCTTAGCCTCGAGACTCAACCCGTTTGCTTCCAAAGCTTGAACCTTAATTCAGAATGTTCAACGATCAACCACAATGTAAGGCCTGTGTGGCCGGATCAGAAGCAGCCCATGAACTAGGGGCGAGAATATCAGATGTGATCAAAGGAAGCTTGCGAAGCTAGATCAAAAGCAGCCCTTGAACTAGAGGCAAAAACGTCAGATGCGCTCGAAGAGTTAAAGATGAGTCTTTTCTGCAAACCAGGGAAGATTGGCAAGAATGCCAAATCCCAGAAGGGGGAATGAAGAAAGTATTGCTGAAGGATAACCAAGTTCCTATCCACAACACTGGGAGCAAATTCACCCTCCATTGGATGGACTTCTACATCATCAGCGAACAACGGCCATTCTCTTGAATTCAGATGACCTCGAGATCCTAAAACCATTTGACATGGACAAAGCTACACCTTTACCTTTGAGAGGCTCGCTGGGTCGAAAACCCAGAAGGGCGACCCAGGCAAAAGTTAGAGCAAGAAAAAGAAGAAAAAAAAGAAAAAGAACAAAAAAAGAAAAACGCAAAAAATGAAAAGAAAAGATGAAAAAGAAAAAAGAAGAAAAGAATTGAAAAGAAAAAAAGAACATAGCTCGCAAGGTTGAAAGCCCGGAAGGGCGGCCTTGGCAAAAGTTAGAGCGCAAAAGGAGAGGTTAATACCCGAGTGTACCTTAACCCCGTACTACGCAAGGCTTAATTCCATGTTTAGGATATGTAGGCAACTTCATTCTGAAGTCCAGCCGTAAAACACTTCAAATTCGACTGTGTCCATGTGACAATTCTGGTCTTTGTCTTTTCTGTATCCGAGAATTTGGTTGTAATTGTCACTGTGAGGACTGGTTGCCACGTGCTGCAGCGCTATTCAGACTAGGGGAAACTTTCCGTTGCCATGTAGTTCTGCGGTGCTATTCAGACTAGGGGTAACTTTCAGTTGCCATGCAGTGCCGTTCAGACAAGGGGCAATTTTTCATTATTTTGGATCTGAGGTTGTGCATCTCAAGAGTAAATCCTGTGCTCGTTGAGTAGTGGCCATTTGTAAAAACAGTTTTTGAGAATTTTTACTGAGGTTTGACTAATTTTCTCGAAAATTACTCCATTTTTCCAAAACTGGACCACTTCTTGGACCCAAGAAAGGAAAATTTTCAGTGCTCATAGCCTGACTTGCTTGATTTTAAATCAGAAAATTGAACAAGCATGTTAATCTAACTCTCATTTCAGTCAAAATTGTTTTAGTAGAAAGCCAAAAACAAAAAATGGTCAAAATTATGAACTAGGAGCACAGTTGAGTCAGGTGTTCTGTCTTTTCCCCATTGTCAACATACTTTCCAGAAAGGGCACTCTACTTGCCGGAAAGAGCACCGTATTCGCCAAAAAAGGGCACCACTAAAGTTGACCACAAAAGGACAGAAAGCTCTCACATCCTCCAAGCAACGAGCTATCAAGCCAAGTGCAAAGCACGAACTGGAATGGGGCAAGATATTCTACTCCCTCATCTGGACAGATCTAGTCATGTCCAAACTCCCCAACAAAGCATCGTTAACCGATGTCAGTTGCAGATTTGCTACACACCCAGTTGTAGCACAGCCCCTCCGTGGGAGAGACTCACTGTTGTGAATAATACCTGGAGAAACTGGCTCCTCATGCACCGAGAGGTCTCTTGCCTTTATAACGCAGCTAAGCGTTGGGTTTGTGTATTTTTGTTTGTTTCGATTCTTGTTTTGAGTCGTTTGACTGTCAATAGTTGTGTTTAGGTTGTTTTACCTTGTTTTTCCCTTGTTGAGTTGTGTTTAGGTTGTTCTACCTTTTGTTTTCCGTTGTTCAGTCGTTTTGGCTGTGGTCAGCCGTAGGCTTAATACCCGGTTAAGAACTCATCTCTTTATTTCAAAAAAAACGTTTTGTGCCCAGAGTACTGTGCCATTCTCCACATTTGTGCAAAACAGGATTTGTTCTTTCATAAAGCTGTAGGGTTCGACCCAGGTCACATGAGAACAGTAGAGCAAGGACCTATCTAAAGTTATATAGATTCCAGACTGCAAAGCAAAAGAAAAGAGGGAAAATTCGGAGCATCTAAGGGTGTTTCAACTTCTGCAAGTTCCGTCATTGCATCCCATCCGTCCAGAATGAGCTGTGTGTTCAGAATGAATAGTGTGCTAATATGAGCTGTGTGTTCAGAATAAACGGAGTACTTTGTTATGAGCTGTATGTTCAAAATAAACCGAGTACCGTGTTATGAGCAGTCTGTTCGGAATGAGCAGTGTGTCATACGAACGGTAAGTTCAAAGTAAACAAAATACTTTGTTGATTGTTTTAGAGCCAGGATGGCAATCAGAAGTGCTCTCCTTGAGGACCATTCCCCGTCAGAATAGAGCGGTTTACCGCCACTCATTCCATGAGGTGCTTTCTAAAGTGCCGCTTTGTTTGTTTATTGCATTCCCTAAACATCATGCACTGTATTGCTCGTAACATGTTGTAACATGTATCGTATCATCGCACTTATTGCATTTATTTGCATCATGTGTTATCTTGTATCGTTTATCCTTTCATGTTGTGCAGCGTCTAGGATCGTTGTCCTCCAGGGCTATCTCAGGTTGCGTGGAATGCGCTCCTGATTGTTTCTTTTCGAGCCTTTTCTCACGATTTTGGCATGGTTAGAGTGCTCTTTTCCTCACACGATTTCAGCGTGTTTGGAATTTATCTCAGGTTGCGTTGTGTACGCACCTAGGCGGATGTTTTCGAGCCTCTTCTCACGATTTCAGCGTGGTTAGAGTGCCCTTTTCTTCACACGATTTTAGCGTGTTTAGAATTCATCTCAGGTTGTGTCGTGTACGCACCTGGGCGGTTGTTTTTGATCCTTTTCTCACGATTTCAGCGTGGTTAGAGTGCTCTTTTCCTCACACGATTTCAGCGTGTTTGGAATTTATCTTAGGTTGCGTAGGTGCTTTCTAAAGTGCCACTTTGTTTGTTTATTGCATTCCCTAAACATCATGCTCTACATTGCTTGTAACATGCACTGTATCATCGTACCTATTGCGTTTATTTGCATCTTGTGTTATCTTGTACCATTTATCCTTTTACGCCGAGCAGCGTTTAGGATCGTTGTCCTCTGGGACTTTCTCAAGTTGCGCCGAGCACGCGCCAGATAGTTTGTTTTCAGGCCTCTTCTCACGATTTCAGCGTGGTTTGAGTGTCCCTTTCCTCACACGATTTCAACGTGTTTGGAATTTATCTCAGGTTGCGTTGTGTACGCACCTGGGCGGTTTGTTTTCAGGCCTCTTCTCACGATTTCAGTGTGGTTTGAGTGTCCATTTCCTCACACCATTTCAGCGTGTTTGGAATTTATCTCAGGTTGCGTTGTGTACGCACCTGGGCGGTTTGTTTTTAGTCCTCCTTCATGATTTCAACGTGGTTTGAGTGTCCCTTTCCTCACACGATTTCAGCGTGTTTGGAATTTATCTCAGGTTGCGTCGTGTGCGCACCTGAGCGGTTTGTTTTCAGTCCTTTGCTCACGATGTCAGCGTGGTTTGAGCGTCCATTTCCTCACACGATGTCAGCGTGTTTGGAATTCATCTCAGGTTGCGTCGTGTGCACACCTGGACAGGTTGTTTTCTAACCTCTTCTCACGATTTCAGCATGGTTAGAGTGTCCCTTTCCTCACACGATTTCAGCGTGTTTGGAATTCATCTTAGGTTGCGTCGTACGCTTACGTGTACGCACCTGGGCAGTTTGTTTTCAGGCCTCTTCTCACGATTTCAACGTGGGTTGAGTGTCCCTTTCTTCACACTATTTCAACGTGTTTGGAATTTATTCCAGGTTGCGTTGTAGACACGCTAGGTGGTTTGTGTTGGACCTCCTCTCAAGATTTCAGCGTGGTTTGAGTGTTCCGTTCCTTACGCGATTTCAGCGTGTTTGGAATTTATCTCAAGACGCCTGATGTGTGAGCCTGGGCAAGTTTTATCTCAGGTTGCATTGTAGACACGCTAGGCGGGTTGTTGGACCTCCTCTCACGATTTCAGTGTGGTTTGAGTGTCCCGTTACGCGATTTTAGCGTGTTTGGAATTTATCTCAGGACGCCTGATGTGTGGGCCTGGGCGGGTTTTATCTCAGGTTGCGTTGTACACGCGCTGGGCAGGTTGTTGGACCTCCTCTCACGATTTCAGCGTGGTTTGAGTGTCCCGTTCCTTACGTGATTTCAGCGTGTTTGGAATTTATCTCAGGATGCCTAATGTGCGGGCCTGGGCGGGTTTTATCTCAGGTTGCGTTGTAGACGCGTTGGGCGGGCTGTTAGACCTCCTCTCACGATTTCAGCGTGGTTTGAGTGTCCCGTTTCTTACGTGATTTCAGCGTGTTTGGAATTTATCTCAGGATGCCTAATGTGCGGGCCTGGGTGGGTTTTATCTCAGGTTGTGTTGTAGACACGCTGAGCGGGTTGTTGGACCTCCTCTAACGATTTCAGCGTGGTTTGAGTGTCCCATTCCTTACGTGATTTCAGCGTGTTTGGAATTTATCTCAGGACACGTGATGTGCGGGCCTCGGCGGGTTTTATCTCAGGTTGCGTTGTAGATACACTAGGCGGTTTGTTTTAGACCTCCCCTCACAATTTCAGCGTGGTTTGAGTGTCCCTTTCCTCACGCGATTTCAACGTGTTTGGAATTTGACTTAGGTTGCGTCGTATGCACGCCTAATTGTTTTTTTTCCTCCTCTCATGATTCCAGCATGGTTGGAGTATTTTCCTCTTTGCATTCACCATTGCATTTTGCATGCATTGCATCATGCTATCTTGCACACCTTACCTGCACTTGTTAGTGCATTGCATTGTTTGCGCTTTCGTGCGTATCTTACTTGCACTTGTTAGTGCATTGCTCTCGCTTTCTTACGCACCTCACTTGCACTTGTTAGTGCATAGCGTCACATTGTCTTGTGGACTCTCTGGTCTTGGAGACCTTAAATCCTGCATCTTTATTCGCACTGTCTTGTGCACTCTCTAGTCTAGGAGGCCTGAAATCCTCTAAAGGTGCAATTCCTTTGGTGATTGTCGTGCCCGAACAACTTCCGGTGGTCTGGTATAGCCACCTGCCTGTGTTTGCGGTGAGTTCCTAGGAGACCAACTGAGACGGTGGAAACTAGAGTTGGAATGGCTCATGCCTAGAACGCAAAGGTTCGGGATTTCCGAGACTAAAGTCTGGTTTAAATTCCCAGGGGTATATCCTCGGCTTGAAATCTATATCGCAGCCCCATAGATTGAGATAGCATGTGCATGCGCCTCAATTCTGGATACTGAACCAACGTAGTCTGTCACCCTGTTAGAGAATAGGGAAAGCTGTGACCATAGTCAGGGAGAACAGTAGTACCTTCGGTTCAACCTAGAGGAAGGGGAATGTCCCCAACAACATGAGGTAGGTTATTGCCAATTGCCCCTGTAAGGTACCTTCACTTCCTAGCTATTGCATTGCATTGCATTGCATAAATCCTGAATTATCAAACCGGCTTCGCGTAGCGTATAAGTCCAATTATCAAACCGGCTTCGCATAGCGTATAAGTCTAATTATCAAACCGGCTTTATGTAGCGTATAAGTCCAATTATCAAACCGGCTTCGCGGAACGTATAAGTCCAATTATCAAAATCTTCCTGCATAACATTTGGCATTTTTGCCCCTGCTTACAGGCACATCTCTTTGTTTATCTTGCCTGTTTGTCTAAGTCTTTGGCCTTGTCAAAAATGGGCCATCTCTGGGCTTTGACATTAACTCACGTCAGTTATGACTTTCGAGTTCATCAAAGAGGGGCAACTGTAGACACCCAATTTTTGACCAACCTTAAGACTCAGATGTCATCGATTGAGCGCTCGGTGATTGCGCATTTTGTGCTTGTTTCGGAGTTTCGGCTGATAGCCTTACCCCCGGACCTTGGGACCCTTTCGTGCTTTGCATCGGTTTGCGAACCAGGTCTTGTTTTCTCTTCCTAAAGGGCGGGAGAGGTCTCGTAGACCATCTCTCAGCGGTCGTAGGCTACTTTTCGTGGTTATAGGCTACTTTTCCCGTTTGGAGACCAATTGCTGATTTTCAGAGACGTCAGCCGCGTACCTCGGTTCGGGACTGCTTAACTTTCTCTGTGTGCTCCAGTTTTTGGCACACACCTTGCTTCCTCTCTCTAGAGGGACACTGTAGCCCAGGAGACCACTTTTGTGGTCACACGCCACTTTCGATGCTTAACGGCTTGTTTTCAGGGCACCCGGCTGCGCATTTTGACCCCCGAACCCTCGTTTTATATCCGCCTTGGTTCATTTTTGGCATGGACCTTGTTTTCGTTGTTTGGGAGGTGGTACAAGGGTGGGAAACCACCTTTTCTCCTTGGAGACCACTTTTCCCCGCCGACCGATTTTTCTTATTAGGTAGCTGGTCTCCTTGACTTTTGAGCCACAATTGCTGGTCTCCCCCCACACCACTAGCTTGCATTGAGTGAGGAGACCACCCTAGGAGATGGCCGACCACCATTCACTCACTTGAACCTTTTCAACTGGTCGACCGACCAGGGGAAGCTGTCGGCCGACCCCCTGAACTAGTCCGCCTGCCTCCTCCTGTCTTGTCCTTGTGATTTGTTGCCAGCTGTGCCAGCTGGAAGGCACAAAATTGATCCTACATACACATGTATGGAGGATCCTCAAACTTGGTTTTTGGCTTCTTGAAGAAGCTTTGGACCTCTTTGGCTATAAGAGAGACCCCCTCCCTCATTAGCAAAGGTTCAGAATTTTAGTCTAAGGCATATATACCTCTCTCTCTCTCCATATCTCTACATTAAAGATCAAAGGGGGCCTTGTTCTTACACCATTGCATATCAACCCTTAGCCTAACACCTCCAACACCAACCTAAGCTTCATGGAGGTCATTTGAAGAGGTTCAAGGCTGAGTTTTTGGTCCAGAGGTTGCTGGCCTTGCTGAGCTACAAGGGTAACACCTTATTCTCTTTTTTGGCCTTCATTTTCCTTCATCTTTTATCTATATTTGCAAGCATATTTGGGCTTTGTCATAAAATGAAAAAAGTTTTATTTTGAGGTCCTTAACAAGTTTGTATAAGACCATTTTCCTGTTAGGGGTCGTCTACCCCCTTTGCATGCTTCATTTCATCTTATTTTGAGCCATACCTTAGGGCCTTTGCATTGACCTTTGTTTGGTCTCTTAGCCACTGAAATCCAGTGGATTTTCAGTGGCTAGCATGCTGTTTTGAGCAACAAAATTAGAGAGGGGTGACCCTCTCATCCCTTGTCTTGTTTACTAGCATATTTGGCCTAACAAAGGAGCCCTTATTTGCATGCTTCCAAGCCATGTTTCAGGCCATTTTTGGTGGATTTTAGGACCTGCATAGGCTCTGTCCAGAGGCCATTTTTCCATTTTGGGTGTCCATCTTGCATGTGTAGAACAACCCTATTTATAGCCTATCAAAGGAGCCTATCATTCTTGCATGCATAGACCACATTTAAGTAGGTTTTGGGGCTTTATTTGGCATATCATACCTCTGAATTTTTCTGGTTTGATGGTCTCCTGATTGCCTCACATGCTTGTAGTGCAAATCCTCTTTACTAGCTTACATTGCATGCCATTTTGGACTTCGATTCTAGCACTTTTTGGCCATGCTTTAAACTGATTTTGTGCACGTTTTGACTGCCTTAGCTCTTTTTTTATGCCTCATGGTCGAATGTTGCTTGCTATGCATGGTTGTAGTTCAATACCCTTGCCTAGTTTTGAGTTTTGGAGCCTTTTGCATGCTTATGTTGAGGTGTTTCCATGTTTTGGGGCCATTGTGCATCATATTTCAGAGCTTACATGTATGCCATATTCCCATGTTTTCCACTCTTTAAATGCGTTTGAGAGTCGTGCTTGTATGCCTCGCTTTTGGACCATTGCATGAGCTTCATTTCCATGCCTTTCGAGCCACTATTTTAGTCCATTTTCCCACTGTCTTGGACCTTCCTAGGGTCTGTTTGGGGCTGATTTTTCCATTTGTCATTGCTTTGTGTACCTCTAGTGTAATGTGCTTCACTAGTTTCGGTATTCGGGCCATCTAGCATGCATTGTGTGTGGTGTTTCCATGATTCGGGACCATCTCGCATGTCATTTCAAAGTTGGAAAATGTATGATTGTATGCCATATTTCATCCCTTGCCATGCTTTGGTAGAGTGGCATTTGATGCCTTGGGTTCAGTCCCTTGCGTTGGGCATGTTTGCATGAGTGTTCCTGCCTTTAATTTCAACATGTTTGGCCACTGATTTGAGTGTGGCTGAGGCCCATTCATTTTAGTTAAGTCAATCTTGCATTGTATATGCCATTTAGTCCATGTTGTTGCATGTTTGACCATTGCATTGTGTATGCCTTGATCATTTCATTGTTAGTCTCCATGTGTGCATTGCGTATGTCATATAGTTTCCATGTGCATTGTGTGTGCCATTGATTATTTCATAGCATTGTGTATGCTAGTAGCATGTTTGCATATCATCATTTGCATGTTTGCATCATTTAGTGGCATTATGTTTAGGTTTCATGTTAGAGTTGCATTCATGCATGCCATGTGTATTGCATTGTGTTTGGAGTAGGGTTTAGTCCAAACACGGGAAACAAGGGACATTTCGTACTCCAAGTGACGAAACATGCCTCGATTCTCGGTCGCCGACACTCCGGATTACCCATGATGGAGTTTAGGCCTTGTTGTGTTTATATGTGCTTTCATTTTACATCGAGTCGTGCAATCCGACTCCTCGGCCATCATGCATCGAGATACGTGATTGGTGGCACGAGGATCGAGGACTACACTCCGTAGAGCTTATGCAATGACGGGGAGAGTGGTCATGCATACATATGTTGAAAATACTTTGCCATGCCCCTTTCTTTCTCTCTGTTGTAGCAAACCGGAAGCCAGCAGCAAAAACTGGTCGGTAGTATCCCTACAGCGTGGTGGAGTTTCAGCCTTCTGGAGTTTTGGTACAGCATTCTGGGACCAGTTGCAAACAGAGGTAAATCGGGGCATCGCGATGGATTTTTCGGCAAGGCGACTCAAGCATGCAAGCATTCCTTTTCATTCAAGACCGAGCTGAGGCAGTCCATTTCATATGTTTTGCATGCTAGCTTATTTATTTTAGTTAATTTGTTAATTAATTAGGGTTGTGTAATAATTAGCTGTAATTCGTTATTCATTCAGTTGTGTATTATTTATTCGGACCCTCCGAGGAGGGCAATGTTGTAATAAGTGTGCGTGTGTGTGATGTATGTCTTCCAACCCCATGTATTTCTCCCTTTTATTTACCTGCTTATGTTGGTTAGTTTTAGGGCATGTTTCAATTAGCATCTATATGTTCGCATGTTTGCATCCATTCATCTGTCTTGCATGCACCGGGCTCAGCGCATCATACTAACTGCATTGTATTTCAATTCCAAGTTGAATACATGTTATCTGTTGCATTTCATATGCCATGTTTAGAATAACCGAGCCTATCTTAGTTGCATTTTGCGTGTGTTGCATTAGCCATCTTAACATGAACTAGGATCATGCATTGATTACCAACTAGTTTCTGTTTTGGCTTGGTGCAGTCGGTAAGTATTGATGCTTTAGCATCCTTGCATGTGTGTGAGTGACTACCATGATAGCATGCTCCCCATGAGGCTATGTGCTTACGTGATATAACTGCCTGAATGCCTGTGGGTGAAGGTTGGGTTGCTTGAGTTGGAATAATTCGTCGAAACCCGTGTTTTAGCCTACTTGCGAGTAGCAAACTTCAATCCATTTTCAAAACAAACGGATATGCGATGCTTTGTTCCAACTTAGGCAATCCAGTCTATGCTTGTATGATGTGCGCATCACGTAGTAATTCTAAGCCAATAAGCGGAATAAGAGCACATAATGTTTTCAAAACTCGATATCATGGTTAGTAGAGGTCGATCTTTGATTGGGCGAGCGGGGGTGCTCACGAAGTGACCTTCCCCAATCGTACTCAAGTTCCCGAGCCGATGCAACTTTGGTGATGACGGATACGTGGCCTTAGGCACGAGTCAGGGTTTTCTAAATTCCCCCAAAGTAAAATATTTAGGTGGCGACTCTATATCTGGAAAAGCAGTCCATGTTTGGCAGTTGTTTCTAAAAATCAGGTTTTCAAAACGATTTGCCGGATTTGGACTTTTTGATGATTTATCAATCTCGCATTGCACTTTGCGAGATCAGATTAGGAACCGTGACATTGAGTCCGAGTTGTAGTGAGCCCCAATGAACAAAACGAGATTTTTCCCGAGACGTTCGGGCGCGGCTGCAACATGCCTCGTATTGTACTTCGTTGTTTGATAACTTGAATTGGTGTTTGAAAGCTCAGGGTATATGGGAATTATTGGGTGCTATCAGCAACACCCCTATCCCGTACCCGTACTGGTTAGATGCTCCGTCAAAGTACATGGTCCAGATCTCTTCCTCAAGTTGCAGAATAGCCTCATCTGGTAACAAATACTCTACTCCTTCGTCTCCCTCTACTGGGTGGTCGGCTGGGAACTGATCTACCGCTCTCCCCTTCACAGACTTGCGAGTCATATACTTCAAATCAAATTCGGAAAGAAGAAGCAACCAACGAGCTAGCCTACCTATAAGTGCTGGTTTCTCGAAGAGATATTTGATGAGATCCAATCTTGAAACCAGAATTACGGAGTGAGCTAACAGGTAGTGCCTCAACTTCCTGATAGCTTACACTAAAGCTAAGCATGCCTTTTCCAGCAGCGTGTAGCGGGTCTCATATTCCAGCATCTTCTTACTCAGGTAGTAGATGGCCTTCTCTACTCTATCCTCAGATTCCTGTGCAAGCATGCAGCCCATTGTCATGTCGGTTACTGATATATACAAAATCAACGGCTTCCCTAGCTCTGGCGGTGATAACACGGGTGGGTTCTATAGATACTGTTTGATCTGCTCAAAAGCAACCTGGCATCGATCATCGCATTGGAATTTCTTTCCTTTCTTCAGGAGACCAAATAGTAGTTCACAAGTCAAGGTTAATTTTGCAATAAACCATCTTATGAATTGCACTTTATCTAGAAAGCCTCGCACCTCCTTTTCAGTCCTTGGTGGTGGCATTTCTAGGATGACCTTGATTTTGGAAGGATCAAACTCAATGCCCCTCTGTGTAATCAAGGACCCCAGCAGCTTCCCTGCTGTGACACTAGAAATGCATTTCTATGGATTTAGCCACAACCAATACTTTCTGATTCATTGGAAAAATTTCTTCAAGTGGGTGTAGTGGCCCTCTCTTTCCTTGAACTTGACAATCATGTCATCCACATACACCTCAACCTCTTTGTGGATCATATCATGCAAGATTGTCGTTGTAGCCGGTTGATAAATGGTCCCTGCATTTTTCAAATCGAACGTCATCACCTTGTAGCAGTACGTTCCCCAAGGTGTGGTGAGGCAGTGTTCTCCCTATCCTCGGGTGCCATTAAAATCTGGTTGTACTTGGAAAACCCATCCACAAAGGAGAGCAACGCATGGCCTGTAGTGAAGTCCACCAATTCGTTGATGTGCGGTAGGGGAAGGTCGTCCTTCGGACTAGATTTGTTCAGATCTCTTAAATCCACACACACTCGAATTTTGCCATCTTTCTTCGGCACCAGAACAATGTTGGCCAACCAAGTAGGATACTCAGATACTAGCAAAAATCCTGCATCTATCTGCTTGGTGACCTCTTCCTTTATTTTCAAAGCCCAATCCAGGCGTATTCTCCGAAACTTCTGTTTGATGGGTCGGGCCTCAGGGTCAAGAGCGATCCGGTACTGTACAATCTCAGGATCGATTCCAGGCATGTCTTCGTAGGACCACATGAAAACATCTTTGACTTCTTTTAATAAAGCGACTAAGCGCTCGCATTCCTCCGAAGACAACGTGGACCCGATCTGGACCAGACGCGGATCGTTCTCAGTACACACATTAATTGAAATGATTTCATCAACCAGGGGTTTTACAAACCTCTCCTCTTCTCGATTAATCAAATGCTTTAAAACCAGAGGAATTCTTTCCTCGTTGTTTTTATCAAAATTTTGAAAGTCATGATCAATGCAATATATATGTGGCATAAAAAAGTACTCAGAAACATTAGTGGTACCATTCTCATTCACAACTTCCAGCTTGTCCAAATCCTCGGTTACAACCGACTCAAAAGAAAAGGAAAAAAATGACCTTGACAAAACAACAGCATCCGAGTTATCAACCCCAAGAATTCTAGACTCCGACTCAGAAGAACTGAAATCTGATTCCGATTCCATAGACTCTGTGGAATCAGATTTCAGTTCACTACTTGATTTAGAACTGCTGGACAAAAAGCCCTTCTCAAATTGCCAAATGAGGGAGGGTGCGATAGATACATCCAGAATGTCGACAGAAGGGTCCACAACTGATTGATCTCTAATCATGGAAACGGTGAAGTCATCCCCCAAGCTCTTCGATTTGATCTGAGGATCCGAAAAGAGACAAACCAGCGCTGCTCCTAGCTCAAGTTCTATGTTATCGGACTCATCCTCTGTACACTATTCAGTCTCAGCTGGTAGGTCAGTCTGTTCTTTTACAACTTCATCCCCTTGCAGCTGTAGGTCGAAGAAGATCTCAAAGCCAGGCAAACACCGCTTCTCAGAGTTCAACCATGGCTCAAGAAAGCCGCATAATGGGAAATCTTCCCCCTCCGGACAAAGCGGCTGTTCAGGGTTCCTTGTATGGGTCTATGCACTAACTCATAGTGCTTTCTAGTTTACTTAGCTTTGGCTCTTTCTGCCATTTCCTTCCCTTTTCTTACCCAATCCTCTTTGGTAGGCGTGTTACCTAGATCAAAGGTATGAGGGTTATGTGGCATTTCGGCCAATGCAGCAACGCCCTTCCGGCCGCTCCTTCCCAATCCCATTCCAGGTACATGGTGTAGCTTATCCATGAGGTAGACGGATTGAGCACTGACATACAACCCCTCATCAATAGCCAGAATATCTTGCACTACCCGGGCCTCGGCCAAGGTGAACCCAGACAAAAAGACATCCTCATCGCCGTGTACTATTTCCAGTACTGGTGTAGTGACTTCCGGCAGAGGATGTATAGAAGAATTCCTAAAAACAATAGCTACCCCCTTCCCATGGGAGTGCTTCAACATCTGATGCAGAGTGGAGGAGACAGCTTTCACTTGGTGTAGCCATGGCCGTCCAAGGAGTACGTTAAAAGTGCCTGAAACATCCAAGACGTGGAACTCAATGTCCTGTTGTGCTGGGCCAACTTGCGTTCTAATCCGAACTGTCCCCATCACTTCCCGACTTGTATTATCATAAGCTCGAATCACGTGGGCCGTTGGTACAAAGTTTGCCGGCTTCAAGCCGATAACATAGGCCGTGAGCGACGGACACACATTAATTACAGATCTGGCATCAACCAGGATGACTGGTACCCACTTCCCTTTACATTCAACAGAGATGTATAGTGGTTCATTATGCTCAGAGCCCTCAGTCGGCAATTGCTTATCTATGAAAGTCAAAGTCGGCGAAGCGCCTCCTGGGAAAATTAGTCCCACTAACTGCTTGGGGGTTATGTCGATAGAGAACTTAGCCTTATCCATTGCTGATAGGACGGCTTGTCTGTGCACCCGTGAAGCCATGACCAATCCCCAAATGGAGATGTCTACTTGAATCTTCTTCAACTGCTTTAGTACAACTTCTTCTTCTAGTAGTTTATCTTTCTTTTTCTTCGCTTCCTTATCCTTCCTTGTTGCTTCTGGTTAGTCTAGGTGTGGGGGTTGAAGTACCGCCGACTCCGAGTCATGTGATCCACTTCTTCAGAATACCATGTCTTATCTGGCAGATTCAGTCCCCAATCTTCATCCGTGTAGGCGAGATTCGAATCCTCATCTTCCCACCACATTCCTCTGGCAACCAACAACCAATAACCAACTGTCTGATTCTGTTGTAAGTATCCCTGCATCCATAACACGGTCGATCCCTGCATGGGCTTTGGCTTTTCTAGCTTTCTGATCATTCTCAATTCTTTCTTGTTCGAATCGCTTCAGCACAACCTCTTGCTCTATATTGGCTGTACAAATACTACCCAATTCTTGAGAAAATTTCTTAGTACCGGTGCTCTTCGACAACTTCCCCTTGCTGTTGACCATTTTGGTCGTTGCAGCAATTCCTGTGTCCAGCGGTTCCTGCTTTGGTTGAGACCCCTCATCAACATCTGGTTCATCACTGAGCTACTCTGTATTATCCGTTGACCTGTTCCTATCAAACCAGCCAATCTGTACACTCTCCAGATCTTGTTCATCGAAGAACTGCAGGTTACTGATGTCCCCCTCAAGCTCAGCTAAGTCATCCAGTCCCTGGCATGGCCCGTCCTCCTGGACTACATTAACCTCTATTCCCTTTGACAATTACACCCCTGGTTTGGCCTGGCTAGTTGGCACAATGTAATGGCACAAGTTGTACTCTTCTTCAGTTAAGCTCATGGAGCCCTCAAGCATACCTTCTTTTACAACAACCACCACCACAAGTTCGGGTTGGGATATGGACGCGCTCATCATGCACAGGTCTGTGCTTTCTGGGATGAACAGTGTCGGGTTAGGTAGGTGAGAGGGGGTGATGTTTATATTGGGGCCATATGGGATGACCATTGTTTGGATAAGGTTTACTTACCTGGGGGAAGGGTTTTGATTATGTGGTGGAAGGGGATTTGTAGTGACGTTAGGCTTTTGTAGAGGCGCTATCACTTCATTGTCAATGAGATCCTGAACCTCATGACGGAGTCTAAAGCATAGGTCGGTATCATAACCATGTTGCTGATGGAAGGCGCAGTACTTCGCCAGGTTGTGTGTAAGTGGGAGGGGATTAGGCAATGGGCACGGCTCCAAGGGCTTCAGATGCCCCTTTTTTATCAGGACCCTTAAGGCCACAGATAGAGACATGTAGAGTGGGGTGAAAACCCTCTGGCCTCGGGGTTGGTGTTTTGTAGGTTGTGAGGTGATTTCAGATATACCAGCAAAAGAGGTGGCCATTTTCGGTGTGGTGGTGACCATACCAACATCAGAAGTCCTTGCAACTTCGTTACTACATGTAACTGCATTTGAACTGTGTGTAAAAGCCCTCTTGGGCTACTCTTTCTCATGGTCTATCAGACCATGTTTCATCACATCCTCTATCTGCACCCCTATTTCATGGAGGTCGGCAAATGTAGGCAGAGTTAAGACTATCATCTTTTGTAGCAACTTCAGTTGCAGATTACGAACGACCATTCTTATATGGTCCTTTTCAGCTAGCCGGGTGGTCATTACGGAGGCCTTGGCCTTCCACCGAGTGACAAACTCAGGGAAGCCCTCCTTGGGCTCTTGACAAGTTGCTTCGAGATCACGAGTTGTGACCTCGATTTGAGTGTTATAGGAATATTGGGCAATAAAGGCTTCAGCCATCTCTTCCCAGCTTCTCTTCACAGAATCTTCTAACTTAACATACAAAATGGCCGCGATACCTTACAGAGCCTGGCCAAAGTGGGATAACTTCTGCAGTCTAGTTAGGCCCATCGGCCGCAGAATATCTGAAAATAGCTGCAAGTAGACCATAGGCTCACTTGAGCTGTCGAAGCGGTCTATATGTAGCATTTTAAATCTATCCGGCAATGTCACCACCAAATCTGTATAACCGTCCTCTATATCCGGGATCGAATTGACACCCTGAGCTCGTTTGAAAAGGTTCTCGAGCTTGCTCACTTTTAGCACGGTAGGGTCGACCTCAAACTCAAATGGTGCCTCCATTGGGTAAACCGGTGCTTTGGAAGTCTGGGGTGAAATCGGATCCACTGGGATATTCGTATTTTCCTGGACATTGGCTGTGGGAGTAGGAGCTCTGGGTATTGGAATATCTGCAGGAGGGGGATGGGATGTAGAAGTTGCTGCATGCTGCGGTTGTTGTTGTTGTTGAAGCCTAGCGATCAACTTAGACTGTTGGGCTGCCATTTCTACTTGGTGGGTGGTGACTTCCGCTTGGCAAGCAGCGTCTAGTTGCATTGCCTCAATGGTCTGTTGAAGTTGACACAACATATCCTCCATGTTGACTAAGGGGTGTTGATCTATCAGAACTGGTGTATAATCTCTTTCTAATGTGGAAGTAGAAAATTGAACTTCGCTGAAGGGAGGTAATTGTTGAACCAGTGAATTAAGCCTGACTCTCCTCCATCTCATAACCGGTGGTAGTGAAGCAAACACTGGTTGTCCTCCCACAAGATCCCCAGATCGATAAAGCCGCCTTACTCTGGTCCAGAGTGCTTGAGGGGTAAATGCCTCGTTAGAAGTAATTGTGAAATACTACCTTGCAAATGAGAAAATAAAGCAAAAGAAACAAAAATCAGAAAAATGCACAGCACCTCGGCTTAGACAGAGACAACACACAGTTGAAATCATAAGCTAGACGGTTGTACTCAAACACTGATTTTTGCCCAAATTTCTGCCTCAAACTGATACCCTCAAATTGATACCCAGACTTGCAACTGATACATACATTCCTGTAGAGTTACACTCTAAAAGCACATACCAAGCAAGTGCAAGCCAAAACACCCCTATGATAGGGGTACGGTTACCTTGTCCTAAATTTCATCAGGAACTAGGGATTCACTATGCAAACAAGCGGTTTCATACAATCCTGCATTCGGGTGAGCATCCTATCCTAGTTTGGAACAGTCTCTATGGCTTCCGATATGCAACTGGGCCGATTGGTCAAAAAGGGTACCTCAGCAAGACTACCTAATATACCTCTCGTACCTAACACTGAGAAGTGAAAGGAGGATCAAACGGTACAACGGTAGTCCAGATCCAAGGGTTGTGTTCCCATCGTGGCAGAGCCCGCAACCAGTCAGCCTTTTGGCAAGCTTTTCCAAGTGAGCCTTAGGCAAACCGTTCAGGAATAGCAGATGGCAAACACTGTGACTTAGGTGCACCGATCCAAATGCAAATGCAAAGAAACACGTAAGTATAGATAAAATGACATGTCATGAGTTCGACTCAAGTTCTCTAAATCCCCAGCAGAGTCGCCAGAAACTGTAGCTCGACTTTTTCGCGCACCCTTTCGGAGAGCTCAAATTGTCCTACAATTCGGACTCTTGTCACGATTCTAAATCTAATCTCACAAGTACAATGTGAAACTGATAATCACCAAGGAGTCCAATCCGGCAAATCATTTTGGAAAATCAATTTTGAATCAAATAATGACAAAACTGGACTGCTTTTCTAGATTACAGAGTCGCCACCTAAATATTTTATTTTGGAAAAATTTAGGAAACCTTGACTTTGCCAAAGGCCACGTGTCCGTCATCACCAAAGTTGTCTCAGCTCAGGAACTTGGGTACGAAAGGGGAAGGTCCTGAAATGAGCACCCCCCCTTGCCCGATCAAAGATTGGCCTTTACTAATCATGATATGTTGTTTTATAAACCTCATGTGTTCTTATTCTGATTATTAGCTAACTTTATTACGTGACGCACACATACAAGTATAGACTAAAATTGCAAGAATTGGAACGAATTCAACTCATGTTTGTTTTTTGAAAATGATTTGAATTTGCCACCCTCAAGTGGGCTTAAAGATGCGGATTTGCCACCAAACATGATGGGCTTAAAACATGATTTGCCACTTCGCAAAGTGAGCTTAAAACGCACATTCATTGAACTATTCCAATTCAAACAATAAAGCCTTCATCCACTGGCATTCATGTAGTTTAGCAAGTAAGCACATAGCCTCATGGCAAGCATGCGAATGATGGCAATATGGCAATCACAGTCATGCAAGCATGCTAAAGCATAAAAGCTTATCGAGTACTCCAAGCCAAAACAAAAACTAGTTAGAAACAATGCTTGATCCTAACTATACAAGATGCCTAATGCAACACATGCAATAATGCAATTAATAGGCTCGGCTACTAATATGGCATGGGAAGCAACTTTAACAACATGCTTTTAAACATGTATTCAAAGAAGTGTATTGAAATAACAATGCAGGTTGAATGATGCGTCGAGCCTCGGTACATGCAAGACAAATGAATGGATGCAAACATGCAAGCATAAGGTATGCTAATTGAAAATGTTCCTAATCTAACCGTCCAAAGCGATTAAATAAAAGAGAGAAAGACATGGGGTTGGAAGACACACGCACACACACTCACACACGCACACTTATTACAACATTGTGCCCTCGCGAATGAGGGTCCGAATGAATAAGAGCTAAGCTAATATAAGCAAAGCTAACTAATCTAATTAATCTAATTACACTAATTATTAAAAATCAAATGAATAACTAGCAATATAATTACTAATTATTACAACACTTTAACTAATTAGCAAACTAGTTAATTAAAGCAAATGTGCACTAATAGATCATGCAAAGTACTAAACTACGCTGCCACAGCTCTGTTTTGGGAAGTTGAATATGCATGCACCCAATTCTCGCCCCAAAAAGCCTTTAACGTTTTGCTCCCGAGAGGCTCTATTTGCAGGGTTGAATACACTTCGGAAACTTTTTGCTCCACCTTACTAATTCAATGTTGAGGAATACACCAGTGGCCTGCTGGCCATAGTGGATTGTTGTCGGCTATCTGCCAGCCAAAAAGATGCCTTGCTGGCCAAGAATGAGGCACTGTCGGCCATCAGTGAGCCACTGCCGACCATCAGTGAACCACTGCCGGCCACTGGTGTTCTGAATCACCACACTACAACAGAGCATAAATAGAGAAAAATGGAGGGTTTTCCTAGGGTATGTTTGTACTATACCCCTTCTTATTTTCTTAAAACATCAAAAGAGTGGCACTCTTGGATCCAAAACCAACAATTAAGCATTTTCAATGCATGATGGGCAAAAATCCTAGGAGTACAATTTAATAAATCCACAAAACAAGACTCAAGGCCATCACCTTATCATGTGTGATCAAAGGCAATGGAGACCAAGGAGATTGGCTCATTTCATCACTTTAAGTATGAAATGCTCTAATCTTTCTTGTGTTCAATATAACATCCGATTGAACACATGCAAGGAAACACAACATGCTTAACTTGCTCAAGTTTTACTTGCCTGATTTTATTTACTCATTTTGGTTATCGATCCATTCTTTAACCGATTAAGTCCAAAGTGAGAATTCTCTAATGAGAGAGGTGTCAACCAAGGGATGACTTAAGGCATGAGAGAGATCACGTCGTTGATTAGTAGAAACCCTCTGTAGGAGACGGATAATTGGAATAATCGGAAGCATACTCTAGAAGACAGATATTACACGGCTCTATCCTGCACGATAAGGATGCCAAATAAAATAGATAGGCCGAATAGATATTGAACTATGGAACCGAGTAAATAAGAGGATAACGAGTGACAAGTGGGCCTGGCCACGAGGCCCAGGAAATGAGTATAAATAAAGGAACAACAGACTAAGAAAGGTATGTGAGAATTGCTGTGCTCAAATTGAAATACAAGTAACTTTGAGTGAAAGTACTGACTTGCCCGTCAGAGTGCTAATTTCGGCATCCCCGACCGGAGTGTTTATTCCTTTTCAGGTGACCAGAAGAGGATCACGAGCATTCCCCAGGATCAGAAGAGTATTTCCAAACCACATCTCCACAATTGGTGCCGTCTGTGGGAATACTCAAGCACATCCATGGCGAGCGTGACGGAAGATCCTCTGACAGTCACTGTCGACCCTATACCGCAAGACGAAACCACTCCAACAAATATGCTTGGAACCGAGACTATCGCCGCAAGACGTGCCTCGAATTTCGCCTCACCTTCGACTTCGGAGCACGAGACAATGCAGGCGATCATGGAACAAGCAAAGTAAAATGAACAGAGCTTGCAGAACAGGATCGCTGAGAACGAGCATCTTCATGAAGATTTGGCCTCGGAAATGGCGAAGTCCAAGGAAGCTGCACGCCTAAATCCGGAACGATCTCCGAAGACAGGTGGTCGACAATGTCGAGCACGACAAGACACTGATAGCGACTCCGACTAGTTATCCCCAGAGCCCAGGAAGAAGGGACAACATGAAACCACCAGTTCTTCCGAAGAAAGTTCCCATACAAGGCACAAGCGAAGAAGGAACAGTTCGGACGAAGATTAACACAATCCCTTCGTACGACAGATTGCAAAGGCTGCGCAACCCAAGAAATTCAAAGCACCGTCATTCACCTTGTACGACGGCAAATCAGACCCCACCGACCACAACCGGCACTACAAGCAGGCCATGACATTACATGCAGATGACGAGGCCCTCATGTGCCAAATATTTCCCAGTAGTTTGGGACCATTGGCGGTCAGGTGGTATTATAAACTGGAGCCGGCATTGATCAAAACCTTCCACCAACTGCAGAAATCCTTCAGGGCCAGATTCATCACCAACGAGGTCCAGCAGAAGCAAGCCGACTCTCTCTGGGCAATGCAAATCCTGCCAGGAGAAACACTAAGAGCATATTTGGCGCGATATTGGGAATGCTTTAATCTTGTTGATGACGCTTGCAACGACTCCATGGCCATCACCGCCTTCAAAATGAGATTACATCCAGATAGTGCCCTCCGCAGATCCTTGACTAGAAGACCCCCCAAAATAGTTTGGGGGTTGATGAAGAAAGTAGAGGAATACTACAAAGTGGAAGATGACGCCTTGCGGGTTAAAGCCAGACACGTGGCCAACAAAACGGCCCCTCCCGAAATCGCTCAGCCAATAAGTTCCGTACCACCTCAGAACCCTGAACCACGACAGTGGGCTAAACGAGACAAGAGACAGAATTCTCGCCGATCCAGCGATCAATGTTCACACCGAGCAAATGAGCAACTGCAGGTCGATAGCAGGCACACAAAGCGCGCTAACAAGAAATATTCCAAGCTGTTAGAGCCAATCAGCTCGATTATGTCCAAAATCCAACATCTACCATTCTTCAAATGGCCGTCCAAGATAGTGGGACCTCCTGACACTAGAAGGCGGGATAGGCGTTCTGAATATCACAAAGATCACGGTCATGATACGGACAGTTGCTATGCCTTGAAAGACCACCTTGAGGAATTGGTGCAAGATGGTCGGCTCTAGCAACATGTCTGGAAGAGCACAATCAAAACTATTGCCCTTTGGCAGGAGTCACCTCCCCTCGGGGTTATTCATATGATATACAGCCTTCCAATGCCATGTACCATACATGAAATTCATTCAACCCCCTAGAAGCAACGTACACAAACGAAACAGCCCCACGAAGCTTCGAGTATTATCTTCGACAATTCTGATCTTATCGGCATAACACTCCCCCATATTGATCCATTGGTCATTGAACTACACGTGAACCGATTTACCATTGAACACATCCTTATAGACTAGGGGAGCACTTCGGAGGTTATGTATTACGAGACCTTCATCAAACTCGGCTTCAACGAATCAGACCTGTCTTCAGCTCCTCATCCATTATTCAGCTTCAATGCAAATCCAGAGTACCCGTTGGGGAAAATCACGTTGCGCGTTCGGGCGGGATCGCAAGCAGTGGATGTGGAATTCTTGGTTGTCAAGCTCCCTTCGTCGTATAACCTCATCATGGGGCGAACTTGGCTGCATACTATTCAGGCCGTGCCAAGCACCTATGATCAGCTGCTATGCTTCCCGACCGAACACGGCATTGAGCAAATCCCTGGTTCCCTGCAATCCACACAAGCATGTTACCTCCTTTCTAGAAAGACACCAACGGAGTCGCAGGTCAACTCCACTGAAGTACCGAATCGAAACAGTCTCGACGATGTCATTTTATCCAAAGTAGTGGAAGGCAAAACCCTTCATTAATATCAAAAACTGCGTACAAGTAATAGTGAAACGGGAAGGAAATTTTCATTAATAAATTGAGCGCAGATAGTAACTAATTTATACATGAAAATTACCTTGAATCCACTAAACAAAAACGTACATTGAAATTGAAGATACTTAATAAAACTAGAATGTCTCCCAGATCAATCCTTGGGGTCAGACTCAAGTGGCTCAACGTCCACTTGCTCGTATGGAATTGGCACGGCCAATGTAAGTCCAACGGCAGTAAGGGCTTTGAACCACCCATATTTGAATCCCCGATTATCGAACTTGGGGACCTTATCTACGTATTCCTTCAAGGCGGCTCTCTTTCCAGCTTCTAGCACTGTAGAAGCTTCAGATTCAGCCTTTTCCTTGGCTGCCTTCAATTCTTCTAACTTGGCCTCTGCCTTGGCAAGCGCCTCCTAGGCTAACTTGAGTGATTCCTCGCTCGCGTTCGCCCTATCCTCGGCTTCGAACTTGAGCCGGTCAGCAGTCCGAGCCCTCTCCTTTTCAGCTTCGGCTCAAGCACTTTCCATTGCGGCTCCCATCGCCTTGAACTCGGCCCTGCTCCTTTCACCTTCAGCTTCAGACTTTAAGCGGCCAATTCTTTCAATGGCATCACGCTGCCAGCGGCCTAGTTCGGCAATCCTTCTAACTGTTTGCAAAACAAGTAGGGATCATCACACCGAGCAATATCATATGCAAACCAAACCAAACCAAACCAAACGAGTGAAAAAGAAAATATCGTATACACACCAGAAGGGCCGACTAGGCAGCAAACGCTATAGCTACCAAATCCGACTCTTCTCAAAAGGTGGCCTTGTCAGTTGGTAGCGAAACTGAGGCGGCCAAGCTCAACGGTACAGCTGGATCCTTCATGGCGGATGCGTCAGAGGAGATTGGCATATTTTTTTTATCTTTGGTTGAACAACGAAAGGAACAACCATGTCGGACCCTTCTAAGCGAGGCCGTTTGTCAGCAGGGCTAGCCTCTGAGCCGGTCTCTCCCTCGGTGGTACATTTTTTGCCCCGCTCTTTTAGAACCAGTCGTTCTTCCGTAATCTGCTATTCAGCCTCCTTCTCCGTCTCGGCCACAAAAACTTGAGTCGTTTCTTCTCCAGTAACGGGTTGTAAAGATTCAACCGAGGCAGGCTCAGAGCAAGCGACCTCGGCTTTCTTTCGAGCGGCCATTCGCTCGGCATTTTTCTTTCTCGCCATCTGCGTGAGATTCTCCCCAGCCATGCCTTCTGAAAAAGTGCGGGAAAGGTCTCCAAACTTTGTAAAAATATCTCCAAAGGAAAACTCCATCCGACCTGAACTAGACGGTGAGTTAGGCTAGTTAAGATCTGCTACCTCAAACGCTGATTTCAGAGCTTCGTCGACCTGTTCGGCCTCGACAGCGAACTCCCTTATTGATTCGGCATCTA
Source organism: Camellia sinensis (assembly GCF_004153795.1). Taxonomy (NCBI): domain Eukaryota; kingdom Viridiplantae; phylum Streptophyta; class Magnoliopsida; order Ericales; family Theaceae; genus Camellia; species Camellia sinensis. The sequence continues at coordinate 464,714 of NW_021025867.1, forward strand.
CCTCGACAACTGGCTCTAAGCCTTACTCTGAATCAGAAGCTTCGAGACCAATTTGCCTAAGGATCTTGAAACTGGGGAAGACAAGGGCCATAAGGTGTTGTTCGCCGGTTGGGATCGGGATGTCGTCCACGGCCGAGAATGTAGTATAGGTAGGCTCATACCGCAGGAGAATATGGGCAGCTCTCCCCTGCTTCTATACGTTTAGACGGCCAAAGTACATTAGTGCAGTCTTAATTTCCGCAAGGACTGCGTCGTCAGCCGAGGTCAAAATCCTCTTCAACTTATTGCCTGCAAAACCAAAGGGTAAGGCTTGGAGAAAAATCCACATAAAATAAAGATCAACAAACAAGGAGTTACATGGCAACCTGGTTCACCCCTCCATCTGGGAATAGGGTCTAGGCGATCTTCGCCTTCGCCGAATTCTCAGTTGCCTCAAACATTGACCATTACACCGTCAACTCGTTTGCCAGAGCTGGCAAGCATCGTTACCAAGTGATGGTCGGTGTCCTTGGCCCTGAGAAAGTAGCGCCCGAGCCGACCAGAGGATTTGGCTAAAGCATAGTAGTGCCGAATCGCCGGAACGCCAAGGTTGATCCTGAGACGTCGGTTCAACTCTACGATTCCCATTACGATTCGAAAAAAATTCACATTGGGTTGGGAAGGAATCAGACTCCAATGGCAGAGGACGGCCCTGAGAAATAGGTGTAGGAAAAAGCGAACTCCGCCCTCCACAATAGACAGGAGAGGGAAGACGATTGTATTTTGGTCGTCCCTCTCCATATCAAGGGTATTTTCCGTTACTAGAGAAAGATGGACATCATCAGGGATATAAAATTGTCTTCGGAACCCAGAAATTCGACCATCAGAAAGGAGGTCTTTCAAATGCTTAGCTATTCTAGTGAGGACTCAAGGATATTCCAAATCAAAAATAAATACGAAAAGTAGGATTGCAAGGACAAGAGAAGAAAACTTACGAAAGGCAAAGGAGACAAGGAGAGAACATATAGGAGTTGTAGAAAATGCGTCGAAGAAGAGATACCGACTGGCAGTCCAGGAGGTTCAAATATTCAAAAAAGCATGTTTTCGAAGGGACTTAAGTTTTAAATCGTAATAAATGCGTGAGAAGCACGAATGGGGCGGGAAAGTTTTACAATGACAAAAAAACACGTACGCGTTCTGACACGTATCGGGAAGAGGATTAACGGCTAAATTTTTGACTTCTAGCCAAACACGCCGACTAACTGATGCTAGCGGGGTGTTTGGGGGGCAATTATGAGAGCCGGATAATTGGAATAATCAGAAGCATACTCTAGAAGACAAATATTACACGGCTCTATCTTGCATGATAAGGATGCCGAATAAAATAGATAGGCCGAATAGATATTGAACTATGGAGCCGAGTAAATAAGAGGATAATGAGTGACAAGTGGGCCTGGCCACGAGGCCCAGGAAACGAGTATAAATAAAGGAACAACAGACTAAGAAGGTATGTGAGAATTGTTGAGCTCAAATTAAAATACAAGTAACTTTGAGTGAAAGTACTGACTTGCCCGTCAGAGTGCTAATTCTGGCATCCCCGACCAGAGTGTTTATTCCTTTTCAGGTGACCAGAAGAGGATCACGAGCGTTCCCCAGGATCAGAAGAGTATTTCCAAACCACATCTCCACAACCTCAAAAGAGGATTAAAACCATTAAGCATAAGTCTCAATCTCAAGCTTAAAAACAATCCTAAGGCTAACCAACCCTCAAAGAAAATGAAAAAGTGAAGAAATGAGGGAGGTTGCAGATATTTCAGTGTTAAAATTACATGCAAAATGATACTACAACATGCAAGCAACTCATGTAGAACATGTTTAAAAACTAAAAACACCAAACTTGTGAAGATCACTACACTATAGGCATGCAATACAAAGCTCACAAGGTAAAAACACTTCAAAACCGTCCTAAAACAGCTTGAAAGGAGTCCTAAAACATGCTTGAAGTAAGCTAAAAAGAGCTAGAGTAAGAGGCTAAAACATGGCACAAACTAGACTATCAAGCACAATTACACTACAAGAATACAAAGCAAGCCTGAAGTGATTTAACCAGCCCCAAACAGAGGTAAAACAAGTCAAATAGTAGCAAAAACATGCTGAGATCAAGTTACAAAATTCTAGAAAAATATAGTCACATGTTAAGCTATCTACGCATGCAAGCAAGACACAAGGAGGGTAGGCTAACCCCTTCCGTTTTTGGACTTCAAAACAGAGTTTTTGCCACTGAAACAACTCTGATTTTCAGTGGTTAGAAAGGCCAAAAAGTTTGATTTAAAGAATTTTGAAAGATGGCACAACAACTTAGCAAGTAAGCTACCAGAAGGGTGGACCACCCCTAAGTCCAATCAAACCTCAAACCACCATTTTAGACCATAAAGCCTCAAAACAGCATGTAAAGATGGCAAAACAAGTATTTAAACTAAACTTAAAACACAAGTGTTCTACCTCTTGAAGAGAATATGCAAGCTAGACACCAAAATCAAACCAAACTGAGCCAAATATCCTCTTCTAAAGCTCAAAGAGGGTCTTAAGTAACCTCAACTCAATGGTGATCAAGTTTGATCAAGGACTTATATGCAAAAGTGTAGAGAATTTAGGCTATAAGGCACAAAATATTTAGAGAGGGAGATGATTCTAGGGAGAGAGAGAGAGAGAGAAATTTGTGTCTTCAAAATTTTCTAACCCCAACATGAAAGAGGGCTTCCCACACATGCAAGAGGGGGCTTCTATATATAGAGAATGCAAAATCCCCTCAAAGAGATCTAGCCATACATATGCAAGCAGATGGCTCAATCTGTGCAAACAGCTGGCACAAAATATCTGAAAATATCTACTGATGCAGTGGTGGTCAGCCAGCCATTAATGGTGGCCGACAGGGCACATCAACGGCCAGCAAGCCAACAGCCATGGCCGGTAGTGCCCAAGGATGGCCGGCAGGCCATGAACAACAATATGCTAAAAAGGCCTACACATGGTCCAAAGATGAGACATAATGGATGCAGGGTTTGATAAACTCAAACCTATGGCATTCCATCGTGGACTTCAAGCACTCGACGAGCAACCAAACTAATCATCGGAGATACCTGCAAGAACCTTCAAGTCTTGAGGACGGTAAAAAAATGGGTTGTCCACAAGTTCGGACACTCGATTTCTTTGATCAGGTCTCACGAGTGCAATGTGAAACATAGATGAGAGTCCAGATTTGACAACTTTATAGAAAATCCATTTTATCACAAAATTATTGCAACAAATGGACTGCGTCATCAGATCTTAGAGTCGTCACGTAATATTTATTTTGAAAAAATTAGGAAACCAGTAACTCGTGCCAAGGCCACTGTTCGTCGTAACCGAGGATGCTTGGCTCGAAACCTTAGATATGAAGGGAGAAGGTCGTTAATTGAGCACCCTCATTCACCTAATCAAAAGATTGGCCTTTACTGAACGATGATATGAATTTTATTTTCTTTATATGTTCATGTTCTGATTATTTAATAAATCCTAACATTTACTATGTGAAGCATACAAGTATAGACTATGCCATTCATTTTGGAACAATTTGATTTCATGTATTTCGAAAGAGTTTTGAAGATGTACAATCCAAATTAATTTAGTTTACAAACATGAAAAATCAATATCATTCCAAATTAAGCGACACAACCTCCATCCACTGGCATTCATATAGTTATATCAAGTATGCAAGTAGCCACATGGTAGGATGCTCAAACATAATAAGAAAAACACCCACAAGCAGGATGCTAAAGCATAACAACTTACATTTTTACCGACGTCCTGCGAACAGCTACAAAACAAAATTTGTAAAATATGCATGATCCTATACACAAAATCCTAATGCAATACATACACAAGAATGCTTCTAAAGATCCAGCTTCTAAAACATGACATGTTGCAAAACATGCGATAGCGCACAAAATCATGTAATAATCAATTAAAGCACAAAGATACAAATTTAGCCAGATCTAGGCATGAATCATGTATGTAAAAGCATGAATATGCATGGCATGAAAGAATATACATATGTACAGTTGGGGAAAGCGATTAAAGAATGGGATAGATAAGAAGTGGGGATTGAGAATTATTACAACACTTTAAATATTAAAAATCCAACGAAGATGAATAAATATTACAACACAATATAAAAAATTCTCACAAACACTCAAAATAAAAAGAAAAGCAAAAACTGCATAGGCCTTGGAGATCATCCACCAAAAATTTGTTTGCTGCTCTATTTTGTCTTTGGAAAATCATTTGGGAATTTCTGTTTTTCATGCAACAAGACCAAAACAAAGAAAACAAAACCTTTCCAAGGGAAATTATATAATATATACAAAAATTATCAATTGAAATATCTAACAAATATTCACAAATTATCTCATTTTGTTTGTGGCCAAAATTAAAGCTTAATCCGATAATCTTTAAAAAATTATTTAGAATTTCACAATTCTAACTTCACAATTGTGTTCGAAGAGGTTCTTTTAGCTTGGAATAACTTCGCCGCATTTCCAAGGGCCTTACTGAAAATCCTCCCAGAAAGTCGGGTCTTGCCACAATTACTTGAAAATTTTGGGCCACAGTGCAATTTTAAGAATTCATGAGATATTTCGTTAGCACCCAAGAATATTCCGTTTGTTGATGTTAGCGATGCGTCATGATGACATCATCATCCACAAATAGTAATATATATATAAAAATGAAACAAAAAGACAAATACATTGCTATAGGGTTTTGAACCCATGACCAAAGCCCCAACATCCAACATCTTAACCACTGAGCCAAGTCAAACCTTGTGAAATATTTTTCTGCAGATAATATTTAGACAGTAATACCAGTTGGACATAACACCCAAGCAGGTGTTTCAGACAACTTTCGTGTTTCTTTTTATTTCTTTTCTTTTATGATAAACATAATGGTGGTTTCACCAACCACCGTACCAAATATATATATATTACAATATAATAATAATTAGTAGAGAAATTTCATCAATCAACCATTTTTAGCAACCACAATATCACATATTTAAAACAAGAGAAATAAAAAGAAAATAAATGAGAAAATTTTGAAATTTCACCTTTGGAGGAAAGGGTGAATTTTCTGATTATCAAACTTTCTTCTTTACGCCCTCACGGTTATGGTGTATGCTTTGGAATCTCAGCAAGAAATTTTAAATTCTGGCTTTTAAAAGATGGTATGACAATGAAGGTGGTATGTGAAAGGTATTGGAAGAAAATAATTTTGACGAAACAAACTCTCTCTGTTTTTTTTTCTCCCCTTGTCTTCTGAAGAGCAAACCCATTTATAGACCAATGCAACATAATAAAAAAAAGAAAGTGGATGTTTATGGAGGCATCTTCCATTTTCTTCTTTCTTTTCCTTTTCTTTTTCTTTCTTTTATTTGATTGAGTGGAGTGGATTTCTCTACCATCTTCTATCTTCCTATTTTATTTTATTTTCATTTCTTTCTTGTCATTTGAATGAGTGAGATTTCCCTACCGAAAAAGTCTTTTTTTTCTTTTATTATTATTATTATTTTTTAATTTATAATGTACAAAAGCTAAAATGTACACTAATATATATTAAAAAAAACACCCAAAATATGTACAAACATGGCCTAAAACAATTTGGCCAAAATGGGTGAAGGTTGGGATTAATGCTTAAATTTGGCTTTTCTGCTGAGAAATTCGTAATATAGCATATTCCAATTTTCATCATCGAGTGCTCAAAAGAAAGTGCCCAAGTCTTAGGATCGGTCAAAATGGGGTGTCTACAAGCGCCTACTACCGATCAATAGGTGTTTGCTGTTGGTGTGGCAAGACTAGACACACGGTAACGGATTGTCTGCTCTGACCCCAAAATTCCAACCATCCTACGACAAGTTGAGTCGGATCTGCTTCTATACTAGGAGCAAACGTGAGAACTAATGCTGGTAAGGAAACCTTGAGGCAAGGCAGAGTGTTTGCACTTGTGCCAGGAGATTTTCTAAACACTGAGTCTGTGGTCAAGTATACTTCTTATTTGTGCTCAAAATGCATATGCCGTGATAGACTCTAGATCTACCCATTCGTTTGTGTCACATGCTTTTTCTTGAAAATTGACTAGTCCCTTAGAAACTATGAACTACTTGTTATCTGTATCTGCACCATCTGGGGGTTCTATAACATATGCTTATCTTTACCCAACATGTGATCTTTTGATTCATGATATACTGTTGTATGTTGATTTGTTGCCCTTGGATATTGATCATTTTGACTGCATATTGGGTATGGATTGGTTGACAAAATATCATGCTACAATTAACTATGTTGCTAAATCTATTGTGTTTCGACCACCGGGGCTATCAGAATTTGTATTTTGTGGAAATGGAGTTGTTCTCCCTCCGTATTTGATTTCTTCTATGAAATCTAATAAATTATTAAGGAAAGGTTGTCGGGGTTACCTGCGTTGTGTCTTGCTTGTGACTTCAGATAGTATTAGTGTGGAAAATATTCTAATAGTTAATGAATTCCTTGATGTTTTTCCTAATGAATTACATGGGGACTTTATTGATAAAGAGATTGAATTCACTATTGAAGTAGTACTTGGAACCCAGCCAATTTTTAAGACCCCATACAAAATGTCTACAACTAAATTGAAGGAATTGATAGTCCAACATCAAGAATTGTTAGATAAGAAATTTATTCGCCCGAGTACTTCACCTTAGGGTGCTCTAGTGTTGTTTGTTAAGAAGAAAGACGAGTCTTTTAGATTATGTATAGATTACCAGGAACTGAACAAAGTAACTATCAAGAACAAATATCCACTGCCCCGAATAGTTGATTTGTTTGACCAACTTCAGGGAGCCCAAGTATTTTCTAAAATTGACCATAGGTTCGAGTATCACCAGCTAAAAGTTAGGGCATAAGACATAGGGAATACTGCATTATGAACTAGATATGGGCAGTATGAATATTTAGTAATGCCGTTTAGGGTAACCAATGCACTTGCTGCCTTCATAGACCTAATGAATATGGTGTTTGAGCCATATCTGGATGAATTTGTTGTTGTGTTTATTGATGACATATTGATTTACTCTAAAAGAAAGGAAGAGCATGGATATTATCTGAGAATTGTATTACAGACTTTGAGAGAAAATAAGTTATATGAAAAACTCTCTAAATATGAATTCTGGTTGGACAGTATGACATTTCTAGGGCATGTGATTGACAGGGATGGCATAACAGTTAACCCACAAAAAATTGAAGCCATTGTGAACTAGCTAAGACCAACAAATGTATTAGAGGTTAGAAGTTTTCTGGGATTCACTGGCTATTACAGAAGATTTGTAAAAGACTTCTCCAAACTTGCCATGCCATTGGCATAGTTGACATAGAAAAATGTACCGTATGATTGGAATGATCAAAGAGTGTCTGCCTTCTACGAGTTAAAAACTAGATTAGTGACTGCACCAATTCTAACTCTGCCTATTGGTATAGATGGGTTTCAAATTTACAGTAATGCCTTATACAAGGGCCTAGGGTGTGTATTAATCCAGAATGAGAAAGTGATTGCATATGCTTCACGACAACTCCGACTACATGAAAAAAATTATCTAACTCATCATCTCGAACTTGTAGTTGTGGTTTTTGCTTTGAAGATTTGGCACCATTACCTGTATGGAATGACTTGTGAAGTGTACACGGGCCACAAAAGTCTAAAATATTTCTTCACTCAAAAAGAATTGAACATGAGGTAGAAGAGATGGCTCGAATTGATTAAAGATTATGACTTATAGATTTTGTACCATCCGAGGAAAGCTAATACTGTGGCAGATACTTTGAGCCAAAAATCCATTAGAAATTTGTGATGTTTGCTCACTGGTTAAAAAGAGTTGCTGTATGATCTAGAAAGAAACGAAATTGAAATTGTGTTGCGTGAACAAGGTGAAGTTTTAGCCGTTATATCTGCACAACTAGTTATACTTGAAGAAATTAAAGAAAAGCAACTGCAAGATGAGTTCTTGAAGAGGATTGTTGAAAAAATTCATTCAAAACCAAGGTCGGGATTTGTGTATGAAAATAATGTGTTGAAATTTTAGGGTAGATTTTGTGTACCAGATTTGTTTAGAACTGAGAAAGCGTATTACGACCGAAGCTCATAATTCTAAATTTTTTATGCATTTAGGAAACACGAAGATGTATCATAATTTGAAACATAATTTCTTGTGGCCTAGAATGAAGAAATATGTTGTTAATTTTGTAGCTAACTGTTTGCACTGCCAACAAGTAAAAGTTGAAGATCAACAACCTGCTAGACTGCTTCAGTTGCGTCGAATACCGGAATGGAAACGGGAGCACATCACAATGGACTTCATTGTTGGATTTCCTCGCTGCTCTCGAGGTATGGATTCTATCTAGGTCATTGTTGATCAGTTAACTAAATCTACTCATTTTCTACCTGTGAAAACTTTTTATAATGCGGACAAATTGGCTAACATCTATGTGAATGAAATTATGAGATTACATGGGGTGCCCATATCCATTGTGTCTGATAGAGATTCAAAGTTTACTTCAAGATTCTGGTAGAATTTGTAACAAGCTTTGGGGACTAAATTGAGGTTAAGTAGTGCATACCATCCACAGATAAACGGCCAATCAGAAAGAACGATACAAACCTTGGAAGATATGCTCAGAATGTGTCTCTTAGATTTCCAAGAAAATTGGGAAGCTTATTTTCTGTTGGCCAAGTTTGTGTACAATAACAGCTATCATTCAAGTATAGGGATGACTCTTTATGAGGCTTTGTATGAAAGAAAATGCCGATCTCCGATCTGTTGGGCTAAAGTAGGTGATAGACTACTATTAGGACCGGAACTTGTGCAAGAAAGGACTGAGAAAGTGAAGAAGAGATATAGAATATGAAGTTGGTGACCATGTGTTTATTAAGCTGCATACAATTAAAGGTCAGGCATTGTTTGGGGTTAAAGGCAAGTTGGCACTGTGCTACATTGGGCCATATGAAATTATTGAGAAAATAAATCCTGCGTCATACCAAGTGTCTTTACCTCTGATTATTGAGAACATGCATAATGTTTTTCATGTTTTGATGCTTCGGGTCTATTTGTGAGATCTACATCATGTCAATGAGCCAACACATGTACTTCAAAAGAGTGATTACACGTATAAAGAACGACCAATCCAAATTGTGAATTGCCGGATTAAAATATTGAGAAACAAGGGAATCTTGTTGGTGAAAGTTGATTGGAAAAATCATGGAGGGACATATGCAACACGAGAAATAGTATAAGATATGATGAAAACATATCTGGATTTGTTCCCTCTAGACCCATCATTCTTTCGAAATGAAGGTAATTCGAGTTTGGAGGACAAAACTCTATAAGGGGGGAATACTATAATAACCTCGACCTTGATTAGTTTATAAGCCTTGATTAAGAATGCCTAACAAGTAATTAAGAGGAAATTCTAAGTTAATTGCATGTGTTATGTGTTAATTGTGTTTATATCTGTCCATGGTAGGAAATTTGTATGGCTTCCTATTTCGGTATGCAAATTGAAAGCCTTTTCGGCATCCGAATGCAAAATTGACTTCGTTTATCTGTTATTTTGAATTTTTAGAATTTTATGGTAACTTTAATTGGATTTTGATTCGAAACTAATAATTAGAATAAATTAGATTAAATTAAGTTAAGCCAAGCTTAATTAAATCCACTGACCAAGCCTATATAAGGCTTATATACCCACTAGAACTCCATTTGTTCATCATTTTCTTGAGGAGAGAATGTGAGAGAGGGAGTGTGATATCCCTGTTTCGTAATATGTTAATTGGTCCTAAACATGAATGTGATTATGTGTTTAATATGATTTTGTGTGCCATTATGTGAAAATATGTGGTTTTGAATTTCTATATGTTCACCATAGGAATATCTGTTTGATTATCAGCTTTGGAAATTAATTTGAAGGCCTTATCGGCCACGAAACCGGAAATTAATTGTGCCATTGTGATTAGCGTAATTTTTAGAGCCTACGGTGAAATTTAATTGAAAATTGATTCGGATCAAATTAATCAGATTGAATTTGATGAATTAGTGCTCAATTATTTTATATTAAAATAATGTGACCAATGGAGCTCTTATTAAGGCCATTACACTCTCATTTTTGTTTCTTTTTGAGTTCAACTTCTGAAATTGTGCTCTAGAGAGAGAGAGGGGCCAGATTTAGTGAGATAAGAGGCTCAAAGTAGGGATTTGCTAAGGAACTTGGTAATCTTGAAGCTACACACAAGAATTAAGCACAAGTTTGGAAGATTAAAGCTCCTAAGTGAGTAATCAACCCTTAATTCATAAGTTTGAATTGTGAGTTTGTGAATTGAAGATTAAATGGTGGGTTAGATCATGAATTGAGTTGTATTTGTTGAATTTAAAGTCAATAGATTCATGCATGTAGGAAATTACCATGAATTTCCGTATTTTAGCACAATGTGTATGATCCATGTTGAATTTTTGGTTTAAGTCCATATATTTGAGCACCCCTTCACCAATTAAGTTGAGGACATTGTGTATATTCCACATGTAAGTGCAAATCATGGGTGAACCTTAAATGTTTGAATTTAGTGTGTTGGTGATGAGTTTGAGTCAATTTGGGACATGCATGTGTTTGATTCATGAAATTGAGCTTCATTGTGTTGTGATTTGGTGTTTACACCATGTTAGTACATGTATATGTGATGTTTGAGCCAAAAGCATGCATCTAGAACCTTTGAATGTCGAATTGAAGCTCAAGAACATGTTCTGGATTTTCCAGAATTTTGATTCCCGCTCGAGCGGGGAAACCGCCGGTCGAGCGTGAAATTCGTGTTCCCAGTATTTTTTACAGACATGGTGTCCGCTCGAGCAGGGAGCCATGTAGAGAGGCCTTCCACTCGAGCGCCAGAGTTCGAGATCGAACGTAAATTTGACATATCCAGTACTTTTGTAGGCCTCTAGGGTCCGCTCGAGCGGCGATCCTGTTTTCTAAAATTTTGAAAAGACATTTTGTGTTTCATTTTCTGTTCTCTTTCACTTCCAAGTACTCTTAGGCATGCATTAAGCATTGTAATTGAGTTAAAGAGAAAAGAATGAAGCCTAAAGAGGAAAATGTAAATTTAGAACGGATCAAATTGTTTGTTACCCTTTTGTGTTCATGGAATTTGTAAGGTCGAGCTCCAGGGCAAACCAACCAACCGATCACTGTGAGTAATATCTTAACAGAGATATCTGTAACATGTTGTTGTCCAATTGCTTATTTCTATGTAAGTTTTATAAGTTCATTGGTTCGACTGGCGGACAATGTTTGTTATACCAAATGAGTGGGCCAGAGGCTGTTTTGACATAAGTAAATGGGCCAGAGGCCGTTTTGAGAAGAAGGAATGGGCCGGAGGCTGTTTTGACAAGAATGAATGGGCCGCAGGCCGTTATAACATGAACGAGTGAATGGGCCCAAGGCCGTTTTGTCATCTGAATGGGCCAAAGGCCATTTTGACACAAATGAATGTTTGAATGGGCCAAAGGCCAGTTTGTTCGGAACCCCAGTCACTTGACCTAAATTGTGTATATTTGTTAAATAGAAATATGAGTTGGGCCTAAGGCCGTTTGAAGCATGTTGTTCTACATATCGTATGTATAGCTTCTTTAATTGATATTATTCACTGGGCTTTCGATCACGCTCATTCATTTGTTTGTAGGTGAGGCAAGGGAAGTCCAAACCCAGCCCCAGTGAAGTCTACGTGGAACAACAAAGGTTTTAGGAGAGTCAGCCCTTGTGTCTCATGCACGAGACCTGTCTTTGCCCTTTTGTTATGTATTTATATTCTGTCATGTTGGCAAAGACTTTGCATCTGTTGTATATAGTCGTGATGGGTTGACTTAGATTTATATGATCCAGTATGTACAGAACCTTATGTAGTGCATATTTTGTTATGAGTTATTAATATACATATGTATGGTTTGTTATGATGTGCCATGTAAGCACAGCTCTATGGACAAAATTTGAAATTGCTTCCATTTGGCCCCCATTAACTCTGTTAAAATACGTTTGGTTTGGTTTGAGGTCATAGGTAATCTCATGATTACTGGCCGGTTATGTCCTTAACCCATGAGGGCGGGTTCGGGTCATGACAGAGTGGTATCAGAGCACGAGTTAATAACTCACACACTTGTTCGAAAGAGCAATAAGCGTCTAGAAAAGATCTAGGATGCATTCATGTGATAAGTATGAATTTGGAAGCATCGAGAATATGCCTAGCTGTTTTGATATGAACAATTATGTGCGATAAGTTTGTGAATTGCTTGCATTGCAACTATTTGAATATGTGCGCTTCCTAGTATGTGCATACTTGTGTATCTTTTGTATAAAGTATAATGTAAGTTTAATCAGATGGTGAGAACAAGAGGCGATGAGATAGAGAAGTCCTCTACTGCCAGAATAGATGGAATGGAAAGACTGATACAGTAAATGGCAGAAACTTTGAGACAGGAATAGGAGTGGCAACAACAGTGGCAGCAACCACATCTGCCACCCCCACTTCCGGCACCACCCGTGCCAAATAATCAGAATGATGATCGGATAATAGCTCTCACCAACGAATTCAAAAAGATGAAACCACCACAGTTCCATGGTGGATTAGATCCGTTGAAAGCCGAGGCATGGGTTCTCAGCGTTGAGAATCTGTTTGAAGTGTTCTCGTGTTCAAAGACACAGAAAGTACTTCTAGCCACTTTTATGCTAGAAGATGAGGCAAGAAGATGGTGGATGTTAATGCAAAAAAATCATAAGGATGTTGACTGGGTGAAATTTCTTGAGATTTTCTACGGCAAGTACTTCCCACAATGTGTACGGGATAGGAAAGTAGCAGAGTTCATGGAACTTAGGCAAGACAGCATGACTGTAGCTGAGTATGAGGCCAAATTCACTGAATTAGCCAGGTTTGCACCACACGTGATTGACACAGACTATAAGAAGGCAAAACATTTTGAAGGTGGGCTCCAAAGTGACATTTTAGAAAGAGTGAATGTCTTGAAGCTGGGGACCTTCATTGGGGTGCTAGACAGGGCCATCATATCAGAGGCTAACATAGCTAGATAGACTAAGTCAACAACTGACTGGAAAAGTAACAAAAGGCAAGGCTTCTTCTCAAAGAAGAAATTTTCAAAAAAGCAAAATACGAACTCCTTAAATACTTCAAATTCTTACAAGTCATATGGGTCGGTGTAAAATAAAATAAAATAAATAAATAAAAATCTACTAAAGTAGAGAAATGGGAGATTCCTCGTAACCGTGAAAACTTACTCACCACTATGACCCATAACCTTCCAAAATTCCACGTCATGGATCAAATAAAAGATCACAAAATAAATAGATAAATAATTATTAAAACCAAAATAATATTAAAATGATTCAACATTTACTATATGAATTTTATATATAATTAAAATTTTTAAAATGAATGATTCACCTTGAGTCAAGTCATTCTTTATTAAAATTATATATCAAATTCCTGTCTGTATTATAAGTAAATTTATTCATTGAAGAACCACCCAACTAATCAAAATTTGTTCGTGTTTATCAATTATAATAAATTTTATATATAATTAATTTTTTTTTGAAATGAATGATTCTCCTTGAGTCAAGTCATTCTTTATGAAAATTATATACCAAATTTTTGTCTGTATTCTATGTAAATTTATTCATTAAAGAATAACCCAACTAATCAAAATTTGTCCCTGTGTATCAATTATAGACTGAATTTTATATATAATTAAATTTTTTAAAATAAATGATTCCCCTTGAATCAAGTCATTCTTTATGAAAATTATATATCAATTTTTTGTCTGTATTCTATCTAATTTATACACTTATACTTCATTAAGTTGTCATTAAGATTTTTTAGACTTTCAAATCTCATTAAATTTTTAATAATCGGAATGGCCATTCAAACAATAATTGTTCACCATTTATAATTATCTATAAATGAACATAATGGTTTGACATTTATTTTGATTTTCAAAACTTTAAATATCAACTTTCAAATTGAAAAAAAAAAATTATGTGCAAAAAAAAAATTTAAAAAACTATTTTTTTATAAAAAAATTGAAATAATCGATTTTTTTTTTTTTGTGCAAAACTGAATATTTTGTATCTATAAAAGAACATGATGATAGAATATTAATATGCAAAACTAAAATAAATAAATAACTTTAAAAATGAAAAAATTGATAATTTTCTCAGTTTTGAAACTGAAAAAACTGATAATGTTCTCGATTTTATTGGATAATTGAATCAAACAAATAAATAGAAGGAAAAAAAAGTTTAATCTCATACTTTACTTTTTTTTTAATCAATTAGTGAAACAATTACCTAGATCATCATTATATAAAATCGATATTATTCTTAGTTTTAAAAATTGGAGAAAAGTGTGTTTGATTTGAGTTTTTTGAATTAAGTTTCTTGATTTTCGTGTTTTTTTTTTGTTTTTAGTAGATATTTTTTAAATTTTAAACGTTTTTTTTTACCTTTTAGATGTACCTTACTTAGATGTATCTAAAAAGTAAAAAATTTATGAAAAAATATTTTAAAAAATTAATAAATACATAAAAATACAAAAAATGTACTGAATTCTCATATTTTTTTTTTGTATTTTGGGTATTTAGTGAATTTTTAAAATGTTTTCTTCACAAATTTTTTACTTTTTAGATACATGTAAGTTAGGTATGCCTAAAAATTAAAAAAAATTACTTAAAATATTTTAAAAAATCAATAAAAACAAAAAAACATAAAAAATAAAAAAGTAGAATTTTCTGAAAAATATTTTTTGAAAAATAATACCAATCACAGTTTTACCAAATAAGAGTTATTAATTTAAAAAATCTTAAATAGAATCTGAACTACTATAACATTTGTAAATAAAATTTTTAAGTAATTAACTCTAAATTTATTCATTAAAGAATGACTCAACTCATCAAAATTTGTCCGTGTGTATCAATTATAGAATGACTTCCCAAGAAAAAAAAAAAAATTGGCCTATAATGCGAGAAGTTGATGGCGGGTCTGGGATTGTCCCAATAAGATCATAACTGATGAAGGGAATTAGATTCGCTAATTTTTATTGAATAATTAAAGAATATAAAGAGATATAATTAATTATGATTAATAAAGGATATGGTCACATAACGCCATGAGCAATCAATAATTTTTCCTATAATTCTAGCTTTTTTTCTGTATAAATCCACGAATACATAGCATCAGATAACTCGCACAGACAGAGAAAAAGAAAAAGAAAAGAGAGAGAGGGGGAGAGAGAGATGAGTAGTGGAAAAGAATTGGTGAAGAGATTAGGAGTTGAAATACAGAAAGGGGATGACTACTCGTTTGAGCAGTGGAGTATAGTTAGAGAATCAAACAGTGAATCATCTTATGAGGAAGGTGCTGTGCTAACCACCAAGAACAAAAACACCATCACCACAGTCACCCTCCTCAACCGTCTAGTTGAGGTAAGAAATGAAATTATATACAACATTTTTCTTAATTAGGATTTGAGGTCATTGGCCTCCTTGGATTTGGGTTTTTTTGATAGAAAATGCTATAAAATTACTTTTATCAACTTATAATTTATCTTGAATGATAGAGATTAACATGAGTAAAATGAAATAAAATCACTAATTCTTTTTTGTTGATAAATTCTGAGTTCGTAACTCTGATTTTGTAGTGTTGTTTTTTAATAATTTATAATTCATTTGGATTGATTGATTTGGAGAGGGAATAAAAAAATCTCTCTCATGGTCTTAATAATTTGTTTGAGTTATTAAAGAGGAGAGAAATGTGGAGACTTATAAAGAAAGAAAGATCAATTATTTTATGGTACCATTTATTTTTTGAATCTCTTTAAAATTGGATAAATTGAGAGAAAATAAATGAAATGATTACTAATTTTATGTAGCACTAAAACTATTATTTAGGTCTCGTTTGAAAATAGGTTATTTTAATAATTTTTTAATTTTTTAGTTAAAATATGAGATTAAAAAAATTATTATATTTGGAATGATTTTTAATTTTTTATGAAAAAATATCTAAAAAGTAGAGAGAAATGAATCTTTGATTTTTTGACATAAATTGTTGTTTTTTACTTTTTTTTAATGACTTTTTGACTTTTAGACTAAAACAGTAAATTGTCAAACGAGGCCTTAATTTGTAAGATTTTCTTTTCTTTTCTTTTTCCTTTTATTTAGTCTATTTAGTCTACAACAATGATTGAGATTCCTAATTTTGGAGATTTCCATGACTCCCAAAATTATTTGAATCAATGAGAGAGAAATAAGGAAAAAAAAAAAACAAAATGAATACATGAGTGGTCCAGATCATTTTGGAGATCATAGAGGTCCCCAAAATTGGGAGTCTCAATTATTTTTGATTTAGCCTATGATATGCACTTATGTGCATACCATATGCATCCTATCAATAAAATTTCATAATATTAATTAAAAATTATGAAATCTCATTACAAATTAACATAATAAAATACATAAAATTTTGTGCTTCATATTACAAAAATTTGTAACTTGATTACGATATTTTTTGTTATATCAATTTGTGGTGAGATTATGTATTTTGTAATTGATTTTATAAAATTTTATAATAAAATTATGCCAATTTATGATAAATACATATGGTATGCACCTTAAGGGGATACACAGAATAAGCTTTCCCTTTTATTTAAACCAGATTTCGTGAAGGGAAAAACAAATACAGTAATATCTTTTTTTCAAAAATGAATTGGTTCGGGAATGATGTGTCAAGTATTTGTTTAATGAAAAAAAAATTAAATGATGTGTCAAGTTATGGAAAAAAAAAAAAAAAAAATTCAGCTTGCTTGTTTTCCAGAAAAATGATATCGAAACATAATACTGTATTCATCTTTCAGAAAATGTAAAAATAAAAAAAAAAAATTGAGACTAGGTTCTCTTTAGTCCAAAAATTGGACTGGAAGGTCCAGTTGAGGGGGGTTGTTGGCCTACCTGCATGCCCACCTCTGTAATCCAAATAATCAATTTTAGGATAAATTATTAATAGGTCATAATATTTAGACTTATTTCTCATCAAGTCCTATTGAAAATAAATTTTGGTAAAATTATCGCTAAAAATAATTTTTTTGTGGCAACTTTTTACATACATCGCTAAAAATTGACAATTAACAACTTTTTTTGTCATGATTTTTATAAATTGTCGCTAAAACTTACAATTAGTGAATTTTTTATGACAAATTTTTTTCCATAAAACCTATTAAATAATAAATTCACTTATTATGACTTACACGTAAGTACCCCAATATTTTATCACTGATACTTTCTGAGCAAATCACCTCTAAAAATAAATAAAAAATATTATTAACCATAGAGTGAAATTTATATTTGTATCCATTAATTTATACTATGGAAAATTTATATTTGTATCCATTAATTTCAAATCAAATGATTCATTAAAACGATTTACAATTTCCAAAGTACTACTCTCACATCATTCTAGTAAAATTTTTTATATAAATTTTTTTATTTGTAAATCATTTTCCTTAACCAAATAATTGAATCAAATTTTTCTTGAAAAAAGAAAAGGGTAAAATGCAAGTACACCCCCTTTGTCTCCTGTGATTCTAAAAATTATATCATGCCCCTTAAAATTCTAATTTCATAACAAATGTCAAATTTCATTAATAAATCATCAAGTCAATTAACAATTTTTAATGATGTCAGAAATTTATTTTAATTAATAATTCAGGTTATTTTATCATTGTATAGAAGAGCAGTCAGAAATTTTAGTTTTTTAATTAACTCGGTTACATAAAAAATTCTGACAATAAAGTATTTATAATTTTTCAAATCACATGAAACAATTCGTATCTTTGGTAAACTTCAAGAGGTGTATTTGTAATTTACTCTTAAAAAGAGGGGAAATCCTATGATGTGCACCCTTAGGGGTGCATACCATGTGCACCCTATCACAAATTGGCGTAACGTTATCACAAAATTTTATAATATCAATCACAAAATGCATAACCTCACTACAAATTAACATAACAAAATGTCTAAAATTTTGTAATTGATATTACAAAAAATTTTGATTTGGTTACAACATTTTTTATTAAGTTAATTTGTGACGAGATTACATACTTTTAAAAAAATTGTAATAAAATTACACCAATTTATAGAGCACATATTTCCACCATAGGCCTTCCCTAAAAAAAAATGGTAACTATGATTTCAAGACCATCTATTTTTGTTAAATATCTTCCAATATCATCGACATTTCTTACATAAATTATGTACTTGACGGAAGATGAATGATTTGAATCTCAAGTAGGCCCACAGTCCCCTCAATTGGACTCAGTTCCATGAGAGGAAAGCTTTCTTTAAAAAAAGTCCATACAAGTTATAAAACGGTTGTATCACTTCATCACCGAATAGTATTCGCAATTAATAATAAATTACCATGTATTATTAATTTACCATGTAGACACAATAAATCTTATTTGCTTGGAATAAATTACATTTCTTAATAATGGGTTCACTAGTATGTTGAATTTAAACTATTTTTTAGATTTTTTTTGTAAAAAAAGTTAATTGATTCAATAATAGTAATCACATAATTTTTTTAACAGAAAGTTCGCAAAGATACACGGTGAGATTGGTCCCCCAAGGATTAATCGAGGTGCACACAAGCTGGTCCGGACACCCTGAGTTATCAAAAAAATAAAATAAAAATGAGCAGCTAAGTAGGCAATTGGGTTATGTTAATTTATGTTGTTGATTCAGTTGTATGTTGTTGTTGTTGTCATACAATAATGTTCATTTCAGCATTGCTGCCGTTGTAATTTGCTTGATTTTCTATGTTTGTGTAAATTAATTTGTAATGGTCATGTTTGATGTTCTATCCAATGTATGTGTACTTTTCATTCCATAATTAATTGTGTTTGATTTGTTTCAGAACATTTCTCTTCTCATATCTGTTTTCACTAAAAATACTATCTTTCCAATAATTATTTGCATGTTTATTTTGTTTTTTCTCTCTTTACATCCATGGATTTATGAAAGTCATACCGATTTTATTTTAATAATTTATTTTATGGACTGAACTGTATGGTTGGACAGATATGATTGATGATGATGAACAGATGATTTGGTGATGTTGTTGTTGTAGACTTGATCTGTTTTGGTGATGTTGTTGTTGTAGACCTGAAGTTGATTTTTATTTTTGGCTAGGGAATTTCTGGGGTTGGGGAAACCCGATCCTCGTTATGGGGCGGCAATGGGGGCGATAATAGCTTCCCCGTCGGGGATCGGGGCCGGGTACGGGGCCATTTCCACCTTCGGGGATTGGGGACGGAGAGTGTGATCCCCGGCCCGGCCCGGCCCGGCCCATTGCCATTCCTAGACTCAAACTCTAGGTCACCCTTATCAAATCATTATTCTCTCTTTACCATTCTTTATTGGGGGAAATAACTTGGCCATAATGTCAAGAAAAAGTAATTATATATATATATATATATATATATTAAAAGTAATGTTTTTTTTCATACTTAGGTGACATATTATAAAGATTTATTTTTTTCTAAAAGAGCCATGTCAGTATGTATTTTTCTTAATTACATATAGAGTTGTATACAAATCTAAACCTAATTTAAATTATACTAACTTCACATATTTTATATGAATTCTATTTGACAAATATTTCTTTTCTGCATATTTTTCATTGCAAATTAAGGTAATTCTACAAATCCAATACTAATTTCGTATTTTACGTTTTTCTTCTTAATTCTTTCAAGGATATTAGGATTTTTTTTAATACTAAATTATTATTTTTTTCCTTTTTTTTGTGTGCATTATTCTATATCCTATACCAATTCTATATAATTGTCGTTTAAATTTTATAGTGATTCTATACATGAAATTAAACTTCATTTCCTATATTATTTTATATAGTCACAACTTACAAGAGGAAAAATTTGCACAGTAAGACACAAACACACTTATACACACACAAAGGCAAAAAGAGAGGGAGATATAGAGATAGATAGATAGATACACTATGCAAACCCTAATCTTAGAGCTCTCGGGAACTTTTTTGTAACCCTTAAGAAGGGAGGAGGAGGCCTCCCTTTATAGTGGATCACTCTTGCAAAGCTTACAAAACAAGCTAAGCAAGAGTGAAATCCCTCCATATGGAGGGAGGCAAAGTGGGTGCCTGCTATCACAGCTGGCACAAAATATCTGCCAAAAGCAGATTTACAGTGGTCGGCCAACCAAAGATGCCAAATTGGCCAAAACAATGGTCGGCCGACCAGAAAGAGTGCCGACCGGCCAAACATTTGGCCAATGGAAACAAAACATGGCCGGTGAGGTGTTGGGGATGGCTAACAAGCCACTCCCTGCCCTCCAAAGCAAAAACACAAGTTTTTTGTGCAAAACCAAACACGAAACAGTCGAGTCGAGAGATCCTAAGGCAAGGCACGTGTCCGAGACCTCCGGGGACTCAAGACGAACACAAACATGGATGATCACCGAGTGTTCAAACGGTGACGTCCAAGTCTTGAGGACGGTCAAAAATGGGGTGTCTACAGATACACAATGCAACAAAACAATGCAAATGATATATACTGTAAGCAATCTAAGCCATGAGCCGTGCTTACCACACAAATATCATAAAGGAATGGAGATGCAAATCAAGGTACGTTTTATATAGAAAAGAAGTATGGGCATGAACCAAACGGCGCCTAAGACAGGCTAAGTGGCTATATCCTTAATATTGGCCTTAATGCAGCATAGATGTTTACACATAACAGAACCATATTTTAACGTAAAAGGGGTGCGAGCACATGCAAAACTATGTTTTTCGTAGAAAGAGAGAGTACAAGTAATTGGGTGGTATGCTATAAGTGAGCAATGATTTTCTGGGGAAAGATAATGATCCTAAATACTGAATGCAACAAGAGAAAGTACGATGCAATGGATGCAATGAATAAGGCGTGCAAGCCGAACTACGTCTTACCTAAAGAGGGCATGGACACAAACCAGACCGCGTCTAACGCAGAAAATATCACAACCCCATTCCCCCCGAGTAGAATGGTGCCGTGATGGCCAGTAATCCGAGATTACCAAAGACCAACTTACAGAGATTCACACAACAGAGTATACATAAGGGGCTTACATGTGTCGAATCAATAATTTTAAATCTAATTGGTCCATGAGAGCTGTGCATAGATCAAATGAAATGACATATATTTTAACATGGCTTTACAACTTGAATACAAATGAATTAAACTTAAGCGTTACATCTTGAGCAAAAGGCTTCTCAAGCCGACATATACAAAAGAAATGAATTACAAACGAAAAAGCATAATCTTCAAGATGCTAGCAAAACATGAATCCAAACGAAGTTATAAACAACATCTTAGGCGTCACAGCCTTCTTGTTCATCACCTACATATATATAAAGGGGAGGGTGAGCTTGGACACTCAGTAAATGATATAAGTAATAAAAGTTTGAATGAATGATATCCGAGATCTTTATCAAAACAATACATATCATAGCTTGTAACAAAATATGGGATGAATCAAGTTCATCAATCAAAGTCTTTCAAAGCATCTTGGGATGTTTAATAACATCTACATATTACAAGGGATGACATTCCTGACAAAACAAAGGAATAACCGTCCTGGAATCAAAACAAACCCATTCATGACCGTCAGTGGCAACCTTGGAATCGGTTGGACAACCCACCCGAAAAACCGTCGGTGGAAAAATGTAACCCACCCGTACAAGACTGTCGGTGGTACCATCCATACATGACCGCCGATGGCAAAGAGATATCTCCAACAAAGGTGCTACATAAGCTTAACGTCCCCTGGCATGAAAGGACCTTCTAAGAATGTCATCAAAACAAACATAATACTTGATACAAAAATTAGAGGATAATCATTCATGCTTGATCAAATACTTTTTCAAAACAAAGCAAAGCAAAGCTTTTATCAAAACATTATAACATAGCTTTATTAAAGTTACCACTCACAATAGCTCTTCGAGCGTGGGGATTAAAGCAAGGATCCAAGGCCTACAAATACATAATAAATCCCATTGAATGTTGTTCAAGAAGACAAGAAGAGATGCTCAAATATGGGTATGAATGCACTCTCAAAACTAGCTTTACATGGGTGAAAATGATCCCAACATTTCTTTCAAAAACCAAGTCAAGACAAAGGAAAACATGTGCTGGGAGTTAAAACACTGCTTTTTCTTCTAGGGAAAACATGATGGGTACCAACCAGGTCTCAAAATGGATGCACAGAGATGATCTAGGCCAAAATGACCTAGCTGGGTGAACTTAGGAAGTCTTGGTCGAGATCCCACACCTCTTGGTCGAGATCCCACACCTCTTGGCCGAGGTGTGAGATCTAGGCAAGAGTGTGTCTCAGTGACCACACTTGGGGAAAAAGTGAAGTCTGGAAATCTGGGTTTTCTCTTGAAGAACATGAAGAACATGGACATAAAGAACATGAAGAACATGAATGCCAAAAATCATAACTTCTTATTCAAAATATGAGATTTCATGATGTGAGTTCAAAAACATAGACCTGGGTACCCATACTTGAAGATTTCATGAACACAAACACAAAAACATGAAACTTGATACAAACTTTCGGATCAAAACATGGTTTTCTTTCAAGAACACAAGAACATCACTTTCTCTTTCTAAAACAAACTTTAAATCAATGCATGGCTCATGAATCATGCTAGATCATGCAATGTGATCATATTAACATAAAGAACAATAAGAATAGATCAAGAATCTAACCTGAAAACACGAATCCAACGGTTCAAACTCTAAGGATCAAGCTTGGAAATATAATTCTCTCACTCTAAGAATTTCTCTTCCTCTTCCTAGTGCTTTTCTCTCTACAAGGTTAGGATATGACAAAATGATGTGGGTTTCTCAGCTAGAACCTGACTTAACCCTCTGCTGGGACATGTGGCAATGCTTGGTTGGATCTCCACAAAAAAGTGCCAGAATGAAAAGACAAGAGCATGACAAAGTGTGTATAACAAGTAAGGTGGTATGGGCACCTTGACAAGGCAATGATCTCAGATCAAGACATAGGCTTCGAGCAAGAAGGTTTCAGTGATCTCGGCTAGGAAGGATAACAATTGGCCTTGCTGTGCCACACCTTGGCCTAGATGTGCCACACCTCGGTCTAGGTCATACCAGTCCCGGAACAAGATCGCTAGGTGCAGGGATCAAGGATGTTGGATGCCTAGATGATAACATCTCGGCCTAGATGATACACATCTCGGCCTAGGTGATGCACACCTCGTCCTAGATGATGTACATGGTTCCAAGATGGTTCTAGGTGTTGGTGCGCAATGGCCTAGGTGTAAGAGGTTCAAAGGTGTGACCTAGGCTTGAGACAACAAGGTTTGATGACCTAGGCTTAACACACCAAGCAAGGAACAAAGCATGCATTTAACACTTATGCAAAACACGTAATCACAAAACAAGGCATGGACCTTCACTTAGGCAAAACAAGTCAAGGTCTAGAAATGCAAGCTTAACAAGACAAAATATGCAAATGCACATGAACGTGACTAAGACAAGAATGAGGATTATTACAGTCTTCCCCCTTTAAAGAAGTTTGGTCCCCAAACTTAACTTACCTTGCCCCAAAAATAACTCCGGATGTCGGTTTTTCATCTCCTCTTCCATTTTCCATCTAGCATCCTTGCCATAATGCTCTTTTCATTCAACTTTCACCATCGATATCGACTTGTTCCTCAACTGTTTCACGTGCCTATCAAGAATCCGTATCGGCTTCTCCTCATAACCTAAATCTTCATTAACCACAATCCTGAAATGATGAATCACGTGCACTGGATCCCTAATATACTTCCTCAACATTGAAACGTGAAACACATTGTGGACATGACTTAATTCTGGTGGCAAAGCAAGTCTGTAGGCAACGGGGTTAACTCTCTCAAGAATTTCAAATGGTCTGATGTAAAGGGGTGCTAACTTACCTTTCTTCTCAAATCTCGAAACTCCTTTCATTGGTGAAGCTTTCAGAAATACATGATCCCCAACTTCAAACTCTAACCCTCTTCTTCTTTGGTCGGCATAACTCTTTTGTCGACTTTGAGTGGTTTTGATCCTTTGTTGAATGAGCTTAATCTTCTCGATTGTCACTTGAACTATCTCGGGACGAATCAAAGCTTTATCTCCCACTTCGGTCCAACATATCGGTGATCTGCACTTCCTCCCATACAAAGCTTCATACGGCGCCATGCCAATGCTAGCTTGAAAACTGTTGTTGTAAGAAAATTCCACTAAGGGCAAATGCACTTCCCAACTTCCCTTGAAGTCCAATACACATAATCTAAGCATATCTTCAAGTGTCTGAATTGTTCTTTCTGTTTGCCCATCAGTCTGGGGATGAAAAGTTGTGCTAAACCTCAACTCCATTCCCAAAGCTCTTTGTAAACTCTGCCACAATCTAGAAACAAATTTTGGATCTCGGTCTGAAACAATAGACATCGGCACTCCATGAAGTCTAACAATCTCATTCATATATAACAAAGCAAGTCGATCGGCATTAAATGTAGTTTTAACAGGCAAGAAGTGTGTTGACTTAGTTAATCTATCAACTATAACCCAAATCGAATCCATACCTTTTTGGGTCCTTGGCAACCCAACAACGAAATCCATAGAGATGTGTTCCCATTTCCACTCAGGAATTGACAAAGGTTGAAGGAGTCCTGCTGGCCACTGATGTTCTACTTTCACTTGTTGACAATACAAACACTGGGATACAAACTCGGCTATTTCTTTTTTCATATTTGGCCACCAAAAAGTCTGCTTCACATCTTGGTAGATCTTGGTATTTCCTGGATGAACGGAAAATCTAGAACTATAGGCTTCCTGCAAAATCCTCATTTTCAACTCTGGAATGTCGGCCACGCACAATCTTCCCTCAAACTTAAGCACCTGATTTTCAAAGGTGTATCCCGATCTCGGCTTAATAATAATCTCATCAACTACATTCTTGAAGCATTCATCCTCCATCTGTTTTGTTTTTGCTTCCTCAATAATAGTCGGCACCATTGAAGTCATTGCTAAAATTTCCTCATCTCGGCGAAGTACAACATCAATATCCAAGTCTTGTAAATCTCTAAGTATGCTCTACGGCCCGGTTAGTGAACATGCCAAACTCCCAACGGATTTTCTGTCACGACCCGTACTCCCCCCTAAAAGTTCAGGCATGACCCATTCAAATCAGACATATAACCTGGTATATATATAACATATGGGGCCTTGACAGAAGCAAAAATTATAAGAAGAATGTAAAACCAAACAAACTCCATTGAGCCATTTCTAACATGCCAGGATCTTATACATCACATGCACCATAATAGGTCGATAGAGTCCAAAAACAAAAAAATATTCCTTGGCAGTATACATATGCAAACACACATACAAATCTAGCCCTGTAGTCGGGCATGTAACAAAACTATTGGAGTTACATATATTCGACCTTGGAAGGATAGCCGAGAAATAAGCTAATTATCTTAACAAACTTCACAAAATGGGTGGCCTCGTGAGTGCTTGGGTACATGAAGGTTGTCAAAAGGAACCGGACATCATAGGTTAGGATTGACCACCTGGTTGGTTGCCTACAGAAACAGACATAACAAAGAGTGAGCCAGGCTCAGTGAATGAAGCAATGCTCAACTTGAAACATGACATATATCAATATACGTGTAAATGCAGAGATTACAAAGTTAGCCTGATTCTGTATGCATCTTATAACGGCCTTAGGCCCAATCTTGAACATAAAAGCTTGATATAATACATTCTTAATTCATAACGGCTTGAAGCCCTTAAACATGGTGGCTTAATGCCCTTGAACATAGTGGCACAAGGCCCTTAAACATAGAGGCACTAAGGCCCTTAAAACGTGTGGCACAAGGCCCTTGTAACTTGTTGGCATTGAAGCCCTTGAAAGTGGCATAAAGCCCTTGAAAGTGGCCTAAAGCCCTTGAAACCATATTTATACGAACTCAAGAGGTGTCTCACACGGACTCTAGAGGTGGCTCACCTCGTAGCACTTAGTTCCGTGTAGCACTTTGTTTCGTATCATAGCAACTTATATTGAGTGGCCGTAGGCCCAGAGTCTTATAGAATAAAGGTCTTTCCCATTCCTTTCTTTACATACTTGAATATTAACAGATATTCATACATACTTGAACATTAACATACATACTTAAATTATAAACATAGTTGCATACTTGAAGCATTAACATAATTGCGTGAATGAAATGCTAGTGAAAATCATTAGCCATATGCAAAGCGGATAGTGATATTACTACTCACAGTGTTGCGATGATGTGCTTGTTCTTCCCGGAGTGTGCCCTGCACACATTCAACCTTACACAATTTAGTTTCCTTTCCATATTAAATCACTTTCTGTTTCGTTTAACTTCGAAGGAATTTATACATATTAAAAGGTATCAAATACATATTCCGACAACATTGGAGGGTTCTACACGCAAAACGGAGCAAACAGTATTTCTCAGCATGAGCCGTACGTGCGGCTGTGAGCCCCGCACGTGCGGCAGTTGGCTCCGCACGTGCGGCCCTAAGGTCCCGCACGTGCCTTTTTAGCATAACAAAAGCCCCAAAATTTCCCTTCTCCCACACGTGCGGCCACAACCCCCGTACGTGCGGCAACACTTCCCGCACGTGCGGCCATGACTCCCGCACGTGCGGCGATTCTGCACTTCCAGTCCGAAATTTGCTAAAAAAATTCCATTCTTTTAGGAGTGTTTTCAAGGCTCTAAATTAGCATTTTTACTTGACAATACATGATCCAAAATCATGTCAAGATGATGGCAATTACATCAATCTAATTTAATTCATCATTCTTAGGCTTACAACATACACACGTCCATGAGAATTCTAACTTTACACATCCATAAACATGTATCCACATACTTGAATCCAAATTAAAAGCTCAACTACAACCTCTCCATGGTTAATTCAAAGTATATCAAACAACCAAGTAAGAGTATTTTGTTCATTAACTTCTTACATACACAAGGTTACAATTACCATCTTCAAACACCATAACCAAGGGAAAATCTTACTCAAAGCTAAGAGGAAGGTTGTAGAAAATGATTAGATTTACCTTAAGCTTGAGCTCCTTAAATTCTCTACCTTCTCCTTGTTGAATTCCTCTCAAACCTCCACTCTCTCTCTCCCTTTCTCTCTTAGGAAATAACTTGAAAAAACTCTTCTAAGTCCAACATGTAGGAATATGAATATATACCTATTTATAAGCATATCATAGGTGAATAAAACAAAAATCATTCAGTTTAATCATCCTAAATTGAAATTTCATAAACATGCTCAATATTACTTAAAAATTATGCTGATCACATATGTGAAATCAATTTCAGATAATTAAGCCTCTAAGGCTTCAATTTCTGATCTAAGCTTCCTCATGTAACAGATACTTTCCTTCTTGAACAGATAGACATTCATAAACACATGCTTTAAACATGGAGTTAACTTTCTTATCCCTCATTTCTCATGGAATTACACAGTAAGCATCCTAGATCACAAAGTAGGATTCGAAAATATGACAAAGAACATGTATGAGGGTCGGGTTATTACATTTTCTGCTCAATGCATCGGCCATTGAGTTAGCTTATACTGAATCTGCATGTTGTAGTCTTTCAGTAATTCAAGCCACCTTCTCTGCCTCACATTCAGTTCTTTCAGGGTGAACAAGTACTTTAAACTCTTGTGATCTGTGAAAATTTGATAAGAAGCTCCATACAAGTAGTGACACCAGATTTTCAAAGCAAATACTACAGCTGCTAGTTTTAAATCATGGGTAGGATAATTCTTTTCATGAGGTTTCAACTGACGATATGCATATGCTATGACTTTACCCATTTGCATTAATACACAACCCAAACCCTTATGTGAAGCATCTCTATAAATCTGAAACTCCTTATTACCAGATGGTAGTACAAGAATCAGAGCTGAGACCAACCTCGTCTTTAGCTCCGGGAAAGCTGATTCTCTAACATCGGTCCATTCATATGCTACTCCCTTCTGAGTTAGCTGTGTCAATGGTACTGCGATCTTTGAGAAGTCCTTCACAAACTTTCTGTAATAACCTGCCAAACCCAAAAAACTACAAACCTCGGACACATTAGTCAGCTTCGGCCAGTTCACAATGGCCTCAATTTTGCTAGGATCAACAGAAATACCCTCTTTATCAATCACATGACCCAAAAATGAAATACTAGAAAGCCAAAACTCACACTTGCTAAACTTAGCATACAATTTACTATATCTCAAAATTTGTAAGGCCAGTCTCAGATGATTCTCATGCTCATTACTACTCTTCGAATAAATCAGTATATCATCAATAAAAACAACTATGAACTCATCTAAGTATGGCTTAAGGACTCTGTTCTTCAAATCCATAAATGTTGCAGGAGCATTGGTTACTCCAAAAGGCATTACTAAAAATTCGTAGTGGCCATATCTTGTCCGAAAAGCAGTCTTCTGAACATCCTCAACTTTAACCTTGAGCTGATGGTAGCCCGACCTGAGATCAATTTTAGAAAAAACTCGTGCTCCTTATAACTGGTCAAACAAATCATCAATCCTCGGCAATGGATACTTATTCTTAATGGTCACCTTATTCAATTCTCGGTAGTCAATACAAAGATGAGGTGCACTGTCCTTTTTCTTAACAAATAGAACTGGTGCTCCTCAAGGTGAAGTGTTCGGCCTAATGAAACCCTTATCCAACAACTTTTGTAATTGCACTTTCAACTCCTTAAGCTTTGCTAGGGCCATCCTATAGGGTGTTTTGGAGATAGGTTGTATTCCTGGTATAACATCAACAGTAAATTCTATCTCCCTATCAACCAAATGGCCAGACAAATCATTCGGAAAACATCGGGAAATTCATTAACAACTGGGATATCGGCCAATTCAACGTGTTTCCATTCAGATTACTTAGAATACTACACATATAACCTTGACATCCTTTTTTGGATCAACTTATAAGCTTTCATGGATAAAATCAAGTAAGGTGGGGGTACTACTCCTTTACCCTGAAATGTCATCTCGGCTTGGTTCGGGGGTTTTAAGGTAACACTTTTGGAAACACAATTAATGGATGCATGGTTTGCTGCTAACCAAACCATGCCCAATATAACATCAAAATGAATCATGTTCAATGACATCAAATCAACTAACAATTCCACATTATCAATCACAACAACACATGCTCTATAAATGGATACAACAGTCATAGTTCTTCCAGATGGAGTAGACACAGACAACACATAACCAAGGGGTTCTGGTTCTCTATTTAACTTATTGGAAAACTTAGCAGATACAAATGAATGTGTAGAATCTGAATCAATCAATATATTTGCATCTTGAGAGCAAATTGGAAGTATACCTGACACTACTGTCTCGGCGCTCTGAGTGTCTCCTGGCACTAATGCAAAGACTTTGCCATGCCTCATCTGTCCTCTCCCGACATTGCCTTTCTGTGTAGAACCCGAGGTACTCCCATTTTTCTTACCATCATTAGCCTTTGCCTTAGGACATTCCTTAATACGATGACCCATCTCACCACATTCAAAACACGCCTGCAGATACCCGATAATAGACTCCAAAATGTTGCTTCCCATAACTTGAACATGTTGGCCTAGTACCACTTTGCTGATTTGAGTTGCTTGAACTGCCCACATTCACTTTCTTCTTGGCATCAAACTATGCTCAGTGATTGTGATAACTCTGCCTCTTTCTCTGATTCTCTCCTAGATTCTAATACTTGTTCAAGTTAACCTCTGCTAGAATGGCCTTGTCTAGTACTCTGGCATAGGTCGGCATATTGAGTATATTAACTGGATCTTGTATCGGCCCACGGAGCTCATTCTCAAACTTTCTAGCTTTTCTATATTCATCATTGACCATGTGAGGTGCATATCTAGCCAACTCGGTGAAAGCACGGTCATATTCAGCCACTGTTCTGTTGCCCTGTGTCAGAGTCTGGAATTCTGTGGTCTTGCGATCTCGAACGCTAAGCGGAAAATGCTTGTTGTAAAACAGTTCTAAAAAAAACCTAGCCCAAGTTAAACCTGGATTACCTTCTCGGATCATCATCCACCACCTACGAGCATCGTCGTCCAGTGTGAATCCTGCCAACAACAGCTTCTGAGCGTCAGTGCTAGGAAAGATCTTAAACAACTTCTCCACTTCCAAAACCCATGCTTCTGCTTTCAATGGTTCTATACCTCCATGAAACCTCGGCGGATTCATCTTCTTAAACTCTTTGATCAAAGTTATTGTGCCATCCCCATATAAAGCTGGTTGTGGAAGCACTTGTGGTACTGAAGGAGGTGGAGGAGGAGGTAGAACTGCATTTCAGCCGTTTATTTGCTCGGCCTGAGTAGATGTAGTACTAGTGTTCTGTTGCCTTGCTTGCCTCAACTCACGGGCTAAACCCTCTACCATCCTTTCCAATCTACGTAACCTGTCCTCAGAATGATCCTGTCTAATTGGAGGTCTTTCTCTTCTCATGATGCTAGGAGTATGCAAAATGTGACTCTTAAACAAGATGAACAAATAGACAAGTAGACGAGTAACAAATAAATATACCGAGATGATGCACACCTTGTCAAATAACAAGCAATATGATGCAATCCTGACGTCATTCTAAGGGAAATCCTATGCTCTTTAAGGCTAAAAGTGTGTGAATAACGTACTATAAGGAATTTGTGCGTTGATACCAATCTGTCACGAACCCATTTCGCCCCTAGTAGAATGGTGCTGTGATGGCCAGTAATCCAAGATTACCAAAGGCCAACTTACAAAGATTCACACAACAGAGTATACATAAGGGGCTTAAATATGCGAAATCAATAATTTTAAATCTAATTAACCCATCAGAGCTGTGCATTGATCAAATGAAATGACATACATTTTAGCATGGTTTTACAACTTGAATACAAATGAATTAAAATTAAGCGTTATATCTTGATCAAAAGGCTTCTCAAGCTGACATATACAAAAGAAATGAATTACAAACTAAGAAGCATAATCTTCAAGATACTAGCAAAACATGAATCCAAACAAAGTTTTGAACAACATCTTAGGCGCCACAGCCTTCTTGCTCATCACCTACATATATATAAAGAGGGTGAGCTTGGATACTCAATGAATGATACAAGTAATAAAGGTTTGAATGAATGATATCCGAGATCTTTATCAAAACAATACATATCATAGCTTGTAACAAAACATGGGATGAATCATGCTCATCAATCAAAGTCTTTCAAAAATTCTTAGGATGTTTAATAGCATCTACATATTACAAGGGATGAAATTCCTGACAAAACATAGGAATAACCGTCCCGGAATCGAAACACACCCGTTCATGACCGCCGGTGGCCGATCTGGAATTGGTTGGACAACCCACCCGAAAAACCGTTGGTCGAAAAACGTAACCAACCCGTACAAGACCGTCAGTGGTACCATCTATACATGACCGTCGACGGCAAAGAGATATCTCAAACAAAGGTGCAACGTAAGCTTAACGTCCCCTGGCACGAAAGGACCTTCCAAGAATGTCATCAAAACAAACATAATACTTGATACAAAAATTAGAGGATAATCATTCATGCTTGATCCAATACTTTTCCAAAACAAAGCAAAGAAAAGCTTTTATCAAAACATTATAACATAGCTTTATTAAAAATAACACTCACAATAGCTCTTCAGGCGTGGGGATTAAAGCAAGGATCCAAGGCCTACAAGTAGATAATGAATCCCATTGAATGCAGTTCAAGAAGACAAGAAGAGATGCTCAAAGATGGGTACGAATGGACTCTCAAAACAAGCTTTACATGGGTGAAAATGATTCTAGGATTTCTTTCCAAAACCAAGTCAAGACAAAGCAAAACATGTGCTCGAAGTTAAAACACTGTTTTTTCTTCTAGGGAAATGTACTGGGTACCAACCAGGTCTCAAAATGGATACACAGAGATGATCTAGGCCAAAATGACCTAGCTGGGTGAACTCAGGAAGTCTTGGCCAAGGTCCCACACCTCTTGGCCGAGGTATGAGATCTAGGCAAGAGTGGGTCTTAGTGACCACACTTGGGGAAAAAGTGAAGTCTGGAAATCTGGGTTTTCTCTTGAAGAACATGAAGAACATGGACATGAAATGCCAAAAATCATAACTTCTTATTCAAAATATGAGATTTCATGATGTGAGTTCAAAAACATGGACCTGGGTACCCACACTTGAAGATTTCATGAAAACAAACACAAAAACATGAAACTTGATACAAACTTTTGAATCAAAACATTGTTTTCTTTTAAGAACACAAGAACATTACTTTCTTTTTCTAAAACAAACTTTAAATCAATGCATGGCTCATGAATCATGCTAGATCAGACAATGTGATCATGTTAACATAAAGAACAATAAGAATAGATCTAGAATCTAACCTCAAAACACGAATCCAACTGTTCAAACTCTAAGGATCAATCTTGGAAATCTAACTCTCTCACTCTAAGAACTTCTCTTCCTCTTCCTAGAGCTTCTCTCTCTATAAGGCTAGGATATGATAAAATGATATGGGCTTCTCAGCTAGAACCTGACTTAACCCTTTGCTGGGACACGTGGCAACGTTTGGTTGGATCTCCTAAAAAATGTGCCAGAATGAAAAGACAAGCGCATGACAAAATGAGTATAACAAGTAAGGTGGTATGGGCACTCTAACAAGGCAATGATCTCGGATCAAGACACAGGCTTTGGGCAAGAAGGTTTCAATGATCTCGGCTAGGAAGGATAACACTTGACCTAGCTGTGCCACACCTCGGTCTAGGTCATACTAGTCCCGGAACAAGATCGCTAGGTGTAGGGATCAAGGATGTTGGATGCCTAGATGATAACATCTCGGCCTAGATGATACACATCTCGGCCAATATGCCTAGGTGATGGGGGAGGTCAACCAAGGTGGTTCCAAGATGGTCCTAGGTGTTGGCGCACAATGGCCTAGGTGTAAGAGGTTCAAAGATGTGACCTAGGCTCTAGACCGCACGGTTAGATGACCTAGGATTAACACACCAAGCAAGGAACAATGCATGCCTTTAACACTTAAGCAAAACACATAAGCAAAAAACAAGACAGGGATCTTCACTTAGGCAAAATAGGTCAAAGTCTACAAATGCAAGCTTAACAAGACAAAATCATGCAAATGCAAATGAACGTGACTAAGACAAGGATGAGGGTTATTACAGAAAACATGTTGACACCCTCAATACTGGCCTCAACACAACATGGGTTCTTCCACATGACAGAACCATGTTCCAACGAGGGAAAAATATGAGCACATGCCAAACTAAGCTTACCATGGAAAGGATGCAGGTAATAAAATGGTATGATATAATGGATGTAATGGATAGTGTAGTTGATGCATAGGATAGATGCTATATGCAATGTAATAGATGATACTAGATGTTGAATATGATGTAGCAGCTAGGAAATGGAAGTACATTTCAGGGGTAATTGGCGAGGACTCACCTGACATTGTTGGGGAGCTTCCTCTTCTTCTTGGTTTTACGGTTTTTCCCTTCATCTTGTGCTTTGAAACCACAAGTACTACATTTCTCCCTAGCTATGTTTGCAACTTTCCCTATTGTCCAACATTGTGACAGACTAGGTTAGTTCAATATCCAGAATTGAGGCGCATACAAGCTACCTCAACCTGTAGGGCTACCATACAGATTTCAAGACGAGGATACACCCCTGGGTATTTAAACAAGACTTTAGTCTCGAAAATTCCAAACCTTTGCATTCTAGGCTTCGCCATTCGAACTCTAGTTTCCACTGTCTTAGTTGGTCTCCTAGGAGCTCACTACAAACACAGTCAGGTGGCTATACCAAACCGATTGAATTTATTCGGGCACGACAAACACTAAAGGAATTGCGCCTTTAGAGGATTTAAGGTTTCCTAGACCTTGTGAGTGCACAAGACAGTACGGGTGAGGTGCACAAAACAGTATGCGGTGAATGAATGCACAAAACAGTGCTATGCAAGTGAATGCACAAAATGGTGCAAGTGAGGTGCACAAAATAGTGTGGTACAAGTTTGAATGCACAAAAATAGTGTAATGCAAGCTGCACAAAATAATGTGAGACAAGATAAGTGTAACAACCCGACCCTCATATATGCTTGTGATATATGTCCGTCCTTTATTCTGTGTTGTTAAATGTCTAAGATGAAACCGTACAAGAAAATAAGTTCAAGTAACTATGTTGTAATGCCCTGTGGAATGAATTGTATCTGTTAGGAACGAAATGTATCTGTTACTCCTAGAACGATCGAGTGGAAATCGAGGGCCTTAGCGGCTTAATAAGTCAAAATTGTTCACATATTTGGAACCAGCATAATTTTTAGGTAATATTAAGCACTTCTGTGAAATTTCAATTTTCGGATGTGTAAACGATTGATTTTTGTCCCATTCTCTCTCCATGGAAATATAAGAGTGTTCTTGGTCATTTGATAAGCTAAGGAAACATAACTCTAAGCTTAGGAGTTGAAGGGGTAGAGGGAGAAGATCATCAAGAAGGTTGAGATTTGGGCTAAGGTATGTAAATGTTGTCTAATTTGCATCCACAATCCTTCTTGTCATAATTTATGTGAAGATGTTTCTATAATCATGTACCTAAGAGTTGGGATTGGAGTGATGTGAGTATGAGAAGTAGTAATTAGCAAGATGATCTTACCTTGCATGTGTTGCCTCTTGAATTATTCATGAGAAACTCTACTCTATTTCTTCAATTGATTTGTTTGAATTCAAGTATGTGGCAAGATTTTTGTTATGAGTTGTGATGTGAGAACAAGTAGGAATCTTGTGAATTGGAGTAATTTAAGTTGTGGATTCATGATTGATTTTGTTTACTCAAATGAAAGATGTAACTTGATCCTTGTTCACATGTAATTACATGTTTTGAGTTTCTATATTGGTAATTTAAAGCTACATTTTTGAGGCCTAAACATGTCTATAAGAAGAAGAAAATTGTGCAGAATTTCGGACCTTTAGTGCAGAATCGCCGCACGTGCGGGAGTCACTGCCGTACATGCGGGAAAATGGCAAAATTCTGGGCTTCAACACTGCAAAAAAAGCACGTGCGGGGCCTCAATGCCGCACGTGCGGGAGGTGTGCCGCACGTGCGGGAGATCCTAGCCGCACGTGCGGCTCCAGGCAGAAAAGTTGGGATGCTCCGTTTTGCGTGTTGGGTCCTCTAATGTGGTCAAAACCTGCAATTTATATTGTTTGAATGTTCGTTAATTTGATCAAAGTAAGTGAACCGAATATTGATTTAACAAGGATGAAAAGGGACTAATGTGATTTTTCATGTGTGTAGGAAACGCCTCAAAAGGAAGTGCACCGACACAACACAGTGAGTAATAGTACTTTAATGTACCCCTACTCGGTATTTATTATTAATGACGTTGTGACCTTATAGAAGTATTATCGCATTATATATTGAGGTTATATCTCGACGTTACGAATATTACTACTAAACTTGTGATGGCATGAAACGATTGGCATGAAATGATATATTTGTTATAAGTGATTGATACAAAATTGTGAAAACGTTGAAAAAGGTTGTGAAGTTGTACACATCTATATGAAAACTTGTGACTCATGAAATGTATCAAGGCAATTATGAAATTGTGAATCAATGTGGTCTAGAGCGATTTGTGAATCAATGTGGCTTAGTGCCATTTGTGAATCAATGTGGCTTAGAGCCATTTGTGAATCAATGTGGCTTAGTGCCATTTGTGAATCAATGTGGCTTAGAGCCATTTGTGATCCAATGTGGCTTAGAGCCATTTGTGAGCCAATGTGGCTAAGAGCCCTA
This sequence comes from Camellia sinensis, assembly GCF_004153795.1. Taxonomy (NCBI): domain Eukaryota; kingdom Viridiplantae; phylum Streptophyta; class Magnoliopsida; order Ericales; family Theaceae; genus Camellia; species Camellia sinensis. The sequence continues at coordinate 500,804 of NW_021025867.1, forward strand.
ATGTGAAACTAAGTGACCAAGGGTTAATTGTGAATTGTGAACCAATGTGGCCAAGGGCCATTTGTGAACAATGAAATTACGAGGCCAAGGGCCGATGTGTAGAATATGAATGACACTATTGTGAGCTTGTGAATTAAACAGAATCAAAGGTCTATGTGAAGGATTGTAAATTGTGAACCCAAGGACTCTTTCCGAATGTGTGAAGTTCTTAGGCCAGGGGCCACATTATGACAAGTATAAACCGATTATGTTGTCCCAACAGGCCGTACAGAGACAGACTAATTACATGATTTCAGCATTAAATATGTTTATGCGCATGCTAGTACTATTATTCACTGAGCTTGGCTCACCCTATGTTATGTCTGTTTCTGTAGGTAATCAACCGGGAGGTCGATCTTAGATCGGCATCGTCATACTTTTGTCAGCCTAGGCATAACCAAGCTTGGGGTCGAACCCTACCTTTGTGGAGTTGTAGATGATGACTCACACTTTTGCTATTAGCTCAAGTTGTTATGTACTTAATGGTTTCGTTATATACCCCACCTCGGGGTTGGTTTTGTATATGCCTGTAAATAACTAACTCTTGAATGTATTTTGGCTTTTGATGTACTTGTCCTGTGAAATGTTTTGATCCTGGCATGATTTAGTAGCTCAATGGATGTCACATTTTCTGGTTTATCGATTTTGTTTTATAGCTTCCGGGCAGGCCCCTCTATGGAACCAGGTTAAGTGTCCTTTTCTGTGTAGGGCATGCCCAAACTTTTAGGGGCAAGTTTGGGGCGTGACAAGTGGTATCAGAGCACGAGTTGCTATCCCACACACGGATCCATTGAGCCTTAGGATGTCTAGAAAGACTCGAGTATCATGCATGGCATCCTAAGAATGTATGAAAGATCGATGGCAACGAAGTATGTACTCTACTAACGCTAACTATTTGAACTTTGTTTGCTGGATATAATTGAATGTTATGCAGGTTATGGTTAGAACCAGGATGGAAGAGTCGGACGAGGCTACCTCGGCACGGTTGGACCGAATGGAAAGAATGATTATGGACATGGCGGAGACCTTAAGGCAACAACAGCAACAACCGCCACCACCACCAGTACCTCTACCTGCAGTACAAGATGTTCATGTTGAGGACCGAACCATCACACTCACAAAGGAGTTTAAAAAGATGAAACCACCGTCATTCAAGGGGGGAATAGAGCCTATGAAAGCTGAAGCATGGGTGCTGGGAATAGAGAAATTATTCGAAGTGTTTCCATGTACTAAAGCCCAGAAAGTGCAACATGCCGCCTTTACTCTTGAAGATGAGGCGCGAAGATGGTGGATGCTTACAAGAACAGTACATCGGGACTTAACATGGGGTAGATTTCTGGAGCTGTTCTATGATAAGTATTTTCCTCAAAGCATGCGAGATAAGAAGGTGACGGAATTTGAGACTCTTAGACAAGGAAATAAGACTGTTGCAAAATATGAGGCCCAATTTGCTAAATTAGCTCGGTTTGCCCCTCATATGGTCGATACAGACTATAAGAAGGCACGGAAATTTGAAGGGGGACTGCGGGGTGCCATTTTGGACCGGGTCAATATGCTAAAATTACCCACGTATGTTAAGGTGCTAGAAAGGGCTGTTATCGCAGAAGGAAATCTTGCGGCCCAGAATCGGATTTCCGAGTGGAAAGGGAAGAGACAAAACAACCAATGGTCAAAGAGATCAGTTACTCCACCCGCTAAGAAGCACAATTCAGGGAACTTTAGCACCACTACTTCTACTCAAAATTCCACTCCGGTGTGTCCAGACTGTGGAAGGCAACATCGAGGAACCTGTCACTGGAAGACTGGAGCATGTTTTAAATGTGGGAAAACGGGGCATTTGGTGAGGGATTGCCCACAATTGGTTCAACAAAAAGGCAATAGACCCGCTACAAGTTCCGCGGGGTCTACACTAATCCCCAATGCGAAGACGGCTGCCAAACCGAGTAATAACAAAGACACTGCAAGACAAGGTAGGGTGTTCTCTTTGATTCCAGGTGATGTACAAAATATAGCAATAGTGGTGTCAGGTACATTTACTATTTGTGGTCAATCTGCGCATGTATTGTTTGATTCTGGCTCCACTCACTCTTTTGTGTCAAAATTCTTCGCTCCTAATTTAGATAAAACTGAAGAAAACTTACCTTGCATGTTGTGTGTGTCCTCCCCTTTGGGAGAGTCTATGATTTGTGCTACTATATACCTAGCTTGTGAACTTCAACTTGGGGATTTTCGGGTGTATGCTAATTTAGTGCCTCTCGATATGACCTATTTTGATGTTATTCTGGGAGTGGATTGGCTAAGTGCTTATGGTGCAACTATAAACTGTGTGACTAAGCAAATTAATTTTTATCCTTCGGGGCAATCGGCGTCTGTGGTTCAAGGGCAGGAAGTGATTTCACCACCTTACCTGATATCTGCCGTGAAGGCTTGTAACTTAATACGAAAGGGCTGTCAGGGGTATCTATGTAGCGTTTTAGAAGGGCAAGGGATGAATGGGAATATTGATGTGATTCCAGTGGTCCATGAGTTTCCGGATGTTTTTCCCGAAGAATTGCCGGGCCAACTAATAGACCGAGAAATTGAGTTTATAATTGAAGTGGCGCCCGGAACCCAACCTATCTCGAAGACACCCTATAGGATGTCACCAGCTGAAATGAAAGAGTTGAAGATTCAATTACAGGATCTGCTTGACAAGGGATTTATCCGCCCGAGTGTATCTCCTTGGGGTGCGCCAGTATTGTTTGTGAAAAAGAAGGACGGGACACTTCGGTTATGTATCGACTATAGGGAACTGAATAAGGTGACAATTAAAAATAAGTACCCCTCACCACGGATAGATGACTTATTCGATCAGTTACAAGGGGCACAAGTTTTCTCAAAAATTGATTTACGGTCTGGCTACCACCAATTGAAAGTTAAAGCTGATGATGTGGAGAAAACAGCTTTCCGAACCCGGTACGGCCATTATGAATTTTTTGGTTATGCCCTTCGGGGTTACAAACGCACCAGCAGCATTTATGGATCTAATGAATCGCGTCTTCAAGCCCTATCTAGACGAATTTGTGGTAGTTTTTATCGATGACATTCTTATATACTCGAAGAGTGCAGAAGCTCATGAGGATCATCTTCGCTTAATCCTGCAAACACTTCGGGAGAAGAGACTGTATGCAAAGTTAAAGAAATGTGAATTTTGGCTACAAGAAGTGGCATTTTTGGGGCATGTGGTGACAAAGGAAGGAGTCTCTGTTGATCCACATAAAGTGGAAGCAATTGTGAACTGGCCAACTCCCACTAATGTAACTGAGATACGAAGTTTCATGGGATTAGCTGGATATTATAGGAGGTTTGTTCAAAATTTCTCCAAAATCGCTGGGCCACTTACCCAACTGACACGCAAAGGAGTTGCATTCGAATGGTCAGAGGAACGGGAATCCGCTTTCCAAGAATTCAAAACAAGATTGACGACAGCACCAGTTCTGGCTTTGCCATCTGGTACCGAAGGATTCGTAATTTACAGTGATGCTTCGCACAAGGGGCTTGGTTGTGTGCTAATGCAAAATGGAAGAGTTATTGCCTATGCTTCTCGGCAACTGAAACCCCACGAGAAGAATTACCCCACACATGATCTCGAATTAGCGGCGGTAGTTTTTGCTTTAAAAATATGGCGGCACTATCTTTATGGTACAACTTGCGAAGTTTATACTGATCACAAAAGACTCAAGTACCTGTTTACCCAAAAAGAGTTGAACATGCGACAACGACGATGGCTCGAGTTGATTAAGGATTATGACTTGCAGATCCAATATCATCCTGGTAAAGCTAACATGGTGGCAGATGCACTTAGTCGAAAGAATATGGGGGACTTGGCAAATCTGTTAGTAGAAAGGAAGGAGTTGAGGATTGAACTAGATGAAATGAATATGGACCTAGTGGTACGTGAACAGAAGGTCATACTCGCAGCACTAAGAGCTCAACCCACCTTGCTGGAAGAGATTAAGTTACATCAACTGGAAGACGAGACTTTAAGGAAGATCTATGAAGAGTTAGAGGCAAAACCAAAATCGGGATTCAGTTACGTAGATTCGATATTAAAGTTTCAAGGCCATGTATGTGTCCCCAATGTGTTGGAGCTTAAACGGAAATTGCTAGGAGAAGCACATGTCTCGAGACTATCAATACACCCGGGAAGTACTAAAATGTACCGAAACTTAAAACAAAATTTTTGGTGGCCAAATATGAAAAAGGAGATTGCAGAATTTGTTTCTAGGTGTCTACAATGTCAACAAATAAAGGCGGAACATCAAAGACCACCAGGGTTATTACAACCCCTTCCAATTCCGGAATGGAAATGGGAACATTTGACCATGGATTTCGTGGTGGGGTTACCGAGAACTCCTCGAAGTATGAACTCAATTTGGGTCATTGTGGACCGATTAACCAAGTCTGCTCACTTCTTGCCTGTAAAGACTCAATATAATGCGGATAAGCTGGCAGTACTGTATATAAATGAAATTGTAAGGGTTCATGGTGTACCAGTGTCAATTGTGTCAGATAGAGACCCCAAGTTTGTTTCAAGATTTTGGAAAAGTTTACAGAAGGCTATGGGTACCGAACGTATGTTCAGCACCGCTTTTCACCCTCAAACTGACGGTCAATCCGAGAGAACCATACAAACTTTAGAAGATATGCTCCGACTGTGTGTGTTGGATTTTCAAGAAAGCTGGGAAACCCATCTACCGTTGATAGAGTTCGCCTACAATAACAGTTACCATTCGAGCATTGAGATGGCACCATATGAAGCTCTGTATGGAAGACCGTGTCGTTCCCCTGTATGTTGGGCTAAAGTCGGAGATAGGGCATTGTTGGGTCCTGAAATTGTACAATTAACAACTGAAAAGGTTAAAATTATCCGGGAGAGGTTAAAAACGGCACAAAGCAGGCAGAAGAGCTGTGCAGATAACAGACGAAGGGATTTGGAATTTGAAGTGGGTAATTACGTGTTCGTGAAAGTCACCCCGTTAAAGGGACATCCGAGGTTTGGGAAGAAGGGTAAATTAACGCCCCGGTATGTTGGCCTTTCCAAATTCTAGAAAGAGTGGGTTTGGTAGCTTACCGAGTGGCTCTTCCACCGAGTATGAGTCAAATACATAATGTGTTCCATGTTTCTATGCTTCGAGGATACCTATCAGATCCATCTCATGTCATAGACCCTCACCAACTTGTGCTAGATGATAAGTTAAGCTATGAAGAAAGACCACTTCGAATTTTGGAGCGACAAGTAAAGCAATTGCGCAATCGGGAAATTCCAATGGTAAAGGTAGAGTGGCAAGAACATTATGGCACTGAAGCTACTTGGGAAAAAGAGGAGGACATGCAGCAACAGTACCCCTATCTATTTCCGTTTTGAGGTAAAAGCAAGTTTGAGGGACCAAACTTTTTTTTTAGGGGGGGAGAGTGTAACAACCCGACCCTCATATATGCTTGTGATATATGTCCATCCTTTATTCTGTGTTGTTAAATGTCTAAGATGAAACTGTACAAGAAAATAAGTTCAAGTAACTATGTTGTAATGCCCTGTGGAATGAATTGTATCTGTTAGGAAAGAAATGTATCTGTTACTCCTAGAACGATCGAGTGGAAATCGAGGGCCTTAGCGGCTTAATAAGTCAAAATTGTTCACATATTTGGAACCAGCATAATTTTTAGGTAATATTAAGCACTTCTGTGAAATTTCAATTTTCGGATGTGTAAACGATTGATTTTTGTCCCATTCTCTCTCCATGGAAATATAAGAGTGTTCTTGGACATTTGATAAGCTAAGGAAACATAACTCTAAGCTTAGGAGTTGAAGGGGTAGAGGGAGAAGATCATCAAGAAGGTTGAGACCTTATAGAAGTATTATCGCATTATATATTGAGGTTATATCTTGACGTTACGAATATTACTACTAAACTTGTGATGGCATGAAACGATTGGCATGAAATGATATATTTGTTATAAGTGATTGATACGAAATTGTGAAAACGTTGAAAAAGGTTGTGAAGTTGTACACATCTATGTGAAAACTTGTGACTCATGAAATGTATCAAGGCAATTATGAAATTGTGAATCAATGTGGTCTAGAGCGATTTGTGAATCAATGTGGCTTAGTGCCATTTGTGAATCAATGTGGCTTAGAGCCATTTGTGAATCAATGTGGCTTAGTGCCATTTGTGAATCAATGTGGCTTAGAGCCATTTGTGAACCAATGTGGCTTAGAGCCATTTGTGAGCCAATGTGGCTAAGAGCCCTAATGTGAAACTAAGTGACCAAGGGTTAATTGTGAATTGTGAACAAATGTGGCCAAGGGCCATTTGTGAACAATGAAATTACGAGGCCAAGGGCCGATGGGTAAAATATGAATGACACTATTGTGAGCTTGTGAATTAAACAGAACCAAAGGTTTATGTGAAGGATTGTAAATTGTGAACCCAAGGACTCTTTCCGAATGTGTGAAGTTCCTAGGCCAAGGGCCACATTATGACAAGTATAAACCGATTATGTTGTCCCAACAGGCCGTAGAGAGACAGACTAATTACATGATTTCAGCATTAAATATGTTTATGCGCATGCTAGTACTATTATTCACTGAGCTTGGCTCACCCTATGTTATGTCTGTTTCTGTAGGTAATCAACCGGGAGGTCGATCTTAGCTCGGCATCGTCATACTTTTGTCAGCCTAGGCACAGCCAAGCTTGGGGTCGAACCCTACCTTTGTGGAGTTGTAGATGATGACTCACACTTTTGCTATTAGCTCAAGTTGTTATGTACTTAATGGTTTCGTTGTATACCCCACCTAGGGGTTGGTTTTGTATATGCCTGTAAATAACTAACTCTTGAATGTATTTTGGCTTTTGATGTACTTGTCCTGTGAAATGTTTTGATCCTGGCATGATTTAGTAGCTCAATGGATGTCACATTTTCTGGTCCATCGATTTTGTTTTATAGCTTCCGGGCAGGCCCCTCTATGGAACCAGGTTAAGTGTCCTTTTCGGTGTAGGTCATGCCCAAACTTTTAGGGGCACGTTTGGGGCGTGATAATAAGTGCACAAGACAGTGCGATGCAGGTGCACAAAACAATGTGAGACAAGATGAATGCACAAGACAGTGCGATGCACGGTGAATGCACAAGACAGTGCGATGCACGGTGAATGCACAAGACAGTGCGAACTCAAGGTGAATGCACAAGATAGTGCGATGTAAGGTGCACAAAACAGTGTGAACTCTAGGTGAATGCACAAAATAGTGCGATACAAAGTGCACAAAGCAATGCGGTACAAGGTGAATGCACAAAACAGTGCAATCTCAAGGTGCACAAAATAGTGCGATACAAAGTGCACAAAACAGTGCGAACTTAAAGTGTAATGACCACAAAGTGCGTAGAGAAGGTTATCCTTATTTAATTAGGGGATTAATGTGTTTTCCATTGGAATTGAAGAACTATCCATTGAGTTATGTCTTTGAAACTGGAGTTGGTGACCTTTACCAAACAATTTGAAAATTTTTCCCTTCGCTCGAGCGGAGTAGTTGGCGCTTGAGCATACTTTCGGGGTTCCCAGCAAATTTTGCAGACGGCTTGAGATTCTGGGAGTTGTGATTTCCCGCTCGAGCGGTGGAGTTGACGCTCGAGCAGACATCTTTGTTGGCCTTCGCGCTCGAGCGCAGGGTTGGGCGCTCGAGCGGGTCTCCAGGTTGAGTTGTATTTCTGAGGCACGTGGGTTCGTTTTGGACATTTTATTAGTGTACTTAGAACCTTCTTATGTTATTTTGGAGTATGGGTTGAGGTGGTAAAATGAAGGTAAGATAGGATGGAACCAAAAGCTTTAATTTGAATGATTCGTCTACGATCAGCCGCCACGCTTTTGCCCTTTTCTTTTTCCACACTTTGAATTTGGATGTGAGGTTAGAACCGTTGGAAAGCTTATTTCTGGGGCTTCAATTTGGACACAAGAACGACCTAAAACGGAGTCTGGATGGGAGAGTTACACCTGTTCAAAGTTTCAAAATCTGTGCTGGGTGCAAGTCCGCTCGAGCGGGAATAGGGACGCTCGAGCGGGTTTTACGGGCCAGCAGCTTTAAAAACGGGATTTTGAGATCATTTCTTACATTTTCCTTTCCCCTCTTCTTTCCTCCGTCCTAGGACCGAAAAACCTTAGGTCCTTGATCCTCAATACCTTCCATTTCCCTTAGTTTTGATCTAGATTACCCATCAAGAAGTGAAGAAGCTTGAAGATTATCGTGTTCTACCGATTGGAATTTCGAAATGGTAGAGGAATCTCATCCAAGCTCACTCCTTTGTTTGTTCCTCGAGGTAGGGGTTCTAGATCTCCTCAATATTTACATCTATGGATGGATTTATGGTAATTTCAGTATATGAAGGAAAAGATCTTCATTTTTTTTATCATCTAGAGCATATTATGAGATTTGGGGATTTAGAATTTGAGATGTTGGAAGTTAAATTGCTGGGTTAAAATGATGGATTGTGAACCCTAGATGTAGAATCATTGGGAAAATTGGAATTAAAAGTGGTGATTTAAGAAGTTTGAAATTTTGTTAAAAATCCTCATTTTTCTTGAAATCCTAGGTTGATTGATGATGATAACCAATGAATTGGCCCAAATTGAAATTAGAATTATGAAATTGAGGTATTAAATTATATATGTACAAATTTAATTGAATTTTAGAGATGTTTGAAAATGGAGTTTAAAATTTACGAATGAACCTTAATTATGGACATTGTGAACCATGCTATTGTGTGAGATGAAAATTGGGGAACAAGATTATTAATGTTATGGATGATAAGAGCCTTGGGAAGAATTGATGAAATGGGATTTAAGACTTCACCTTGAAAGATGTTGAATTATATTTAGGGGTGATAAGTTGAATCATGCCAAATGGTGTAGCTTATGTTGGATTGTGTTGAGATATGTATGGAAAAGTATGTTGAGTTAATGATGTGAATTGCAAATTGATGTGTACTTGTGAATTGTGTAGGGCTAGCTACAGGGGCAGACCAAGCATCTAAACACTGTGAGTAATAGTACCTCAACCGTACGTTATTTACCATTAATCATTATTGTTACTGACATTTTCTTCTCTCTGAGCAAATATGTCAACATGTGTGTTGGTTGGGAATCAAAGTGGGCATTGAAAGAATTAGCACACAACAAAATGACTCTGAAACCATTCAGTATTCCGACTACGTTTATCATTTATCGGTAATGTGCCATAACTTATAAATTATCGGTGATTCCGCATAAGAATTGTACTCATGGAATTAAACCCCGTTTATCGGGAAATTGATATTGACTTCTGTTTGATTTAATGTATGTTTTGTGACATAGATATTCGTCTAAAGGGATTAAAGGACAATATTAATGTTTGTTATCCATAAATTAATCTTAAGGATGTGCGATAATTAAATAGAATAATGATGCTTGGGCATTGCGAATCATTCTGTTTTGTCAATGTTGAAACAAGACTAGTATGAGATAAATTATTTTGTCCTTACAAATAGTAGGGTGATGATACATGTACTCTTTACGGGATATGCTATACTTATTGCTGACGATTGTCATTGGTATTCTGTTAAACGTAAACTAATTACGTTAACTCATGTAAATGATTGAAAGAATCTGTGTGTGTCTCTGCCTAACTTGGGACTAATCAATTTTGATGACATCTGGAGTTATTCTGCTTTGTGGGTTATCCCGAGATCAATTGATTTATGGTATGAAACTGTGGTATCTACGTGTGTCTGAAAGCATTCAAGCTGTAAAATATGTTTATTCGTGGGATTAATGGGAAGAATGTGTTTATCTGTATTAATATGTTCTGATATGGAACAACGTGCTGTACGGAACTAAGTGCTACACCTTGGTGGGAGCCACCTCTAGAATCCGTACGAGCCACCTCTTGAATCCATACATTTGTTATTTCTGTTACCACGCTTATGCGTTCTGTTACCCCACGCTTATGCGTTTTGTTACCACGCTTATGCGTTCTGTTACCCCACGGTTATGCGTTCTGTTACCATGCTTATGCGTTCTGTTACCCCATGCTAATGCGTTCTGTTGTTACTGGGCTGATAAGCCGTTCTGTTATTTCTAGCCGATGGTAGTATTGATATTTGTGGACCCATGGCAGTTTTGGAAATATTTACGGAATGTAGTTAATCATATGTATCTGCAATTATATGTTTGATTACTCAGGTTAAACATTACATTATTTATGTACTATTATTCATTGAGTTTCACTCATTCTGTATTTAGTTTGTTTCTGTAGGTAATCAACTGAGAGGTCAATCCTAACCCTAAGGCTTACCTCTCTCTTGTCAACCTCAGGGTGTCCAGGCACTTACCTGAAGCCGTGCATTTTGTAAATTTTTGCTAAGTTTTGACTTATGCTTTGGTTGTCTTTCATTAATGTTTGATATACGCCCAATTGCAGGGCTGGGCCTATATTTATGTATGTATATAACCGATGTTCAGGTGTATGTTTGGATTTAATTTGCATGTTTTGAATTTCGTGATCCTGGCATGATAGTAGTAGCTCAATAGTGTTTGTTTCTATTGTCTAATTTTGATATTTAATGCTTTCGTTCAGGCCCCATATGTTATGTATATCAAGTTACAAGTCTGTTTTTTTGAATAGGTCATGCCCAAACTTTTGGGGGCGAGTTTGGGGCGTGACATAAAGTGCACAAAATAGCGCGATACAAGGGACAAATTTACGAATGGACAAAACTGTGCAATGCAAGATGCACAAAACAGTGCGATACAAGATGCACAAAATAGTGCGAGATAAGGTGCAAAAAACAGTGCGATACAAAGTGAAGATGTATGAATGCACAAAACAGTGCAACACAAGGTGAATGCACAAAACAGTGCGATCTCAAGGTGCACAAAACAGCGCGATACAAACTGAAAGATACATGGTATGTAGAGGGAAATGAGCAGTACTTAGAGTAATGCGTCACGTACCTTATGAAATGAGTGCAGGGCAACTTGCCACAATTTAGTTGAAATCAACTTGCCACAACTTATTGAAATGTAATTGAAAAACATTACGGAAGGTAACTCGACGAAATAGGAGCAACCAATCATGCAATTCAAATCACCCAGAATGTATGAGCGTGTATGCATAATCCAAAGCACTTGTATTAATTAGAGAGAAAAATGGCAATCCTAAGAGAGTTTTGAAATGGTTGGAGATAACTTTCAAAAGCTGAATAATGTCAGAATCATCATGGGGGTGAGCTCACCCAAATCCAGGGAAAAATACCTGATAAATGGGTCTGAGCGGATTGAGATAAAGGTTGGGTTCATGCCCCTTGTTCAATTGATGGCCCGATTAGATGCATTGAAAATTGCCCCTAGTGTTCAGTCATTGGCTATCGGTTGGGTTCATGCCTTTGTTCAATGGATGGCCCGTTCAGATATACTGAAAATTGCCCCTAGTGTATAGTAAATGGCCACCTTTTTCAACATCATGCAGGCACGTGTGATGGGGATCATCAGATGCTAGGATGGTTGCCAACCAATCAGACACATGCTCCTCTTCTATCCCAGCATGTTTAGAACTTACTTCAGTCCCCTCCAAAGTAGTGATGGATTCCTCACATACACTTTGCAATGATCATGAATGCGATCCCCTTGTATGGGCACTCTCAGTTTGTTTATGAATTCCACACATGGACTTGTTTGTGAGGTTGGAGCAAACATTTGTGTATAGAATTTTAACCATGCCACTCTATTGAACTTGAGCGACAAACACATTATAGTGACTCGATGAAGAGCGCTTTTGAGCGACAGACACGTTATAGTGACTCAATGAAGAGCGTAGGCCGATAAAAATACTCGGCACGACACAACAGAACTCATAACTGACCCAAAAGCAGAAAAAGACTCAAGGTAACTAATTATTTATAGTGCCCCTAGTATTACTCAAGTTCTCTTTAGAACTCAATTTCGAAAAACCGGAGTTTTGATTCATTTTTTGTTCAAGTTAGAGATTCAACTAATAAGTTCAAGTATTGAAACTTGCTCCACTTGTTGATTCAAGCTAGTTCTTTTTTACCCAACACAAGTATGTTATGTGTAGTAGTCGGTGTAGCTCGTGGATTCATGTGAAACTGACGACGGGAATCAAGCAAGATGATTGGGTTAAGATGAATAAAATAGATATGGTTGAGACCAAACTTTAGGATGAAGTAGCCTATGTATCCCATGTATCCCAAGAATGGGAATTAGGTCAACGTAGTTCATGGCTGAGGTTCACTCGAGTGTTGACACTTTCCTTTTGCGTTCTAACTTTTGCCAAAGTCGCCCTTCAGGTTTTCTACCTTGCGAGATCTATTTGTTTATTTCTCATTTTTCAAGCTCTAACTTTTGCCTAGGTCGCCCTTTCAGGTTTTCAGCCTAGTGAGCCTCTCAAGGATAGCGTTATAACATTTGCGGTGAATTTGATCAATAGTCATCCTTACCCTAACACCGGAACTAGCTTCACCTTAATTTGAGATTGGTTCTATATTCCCTTATGCATGTCCTCTTCCTTTCTTTTGCTTCATTTTCAGAGTTGGTTTTTCTTATGGTACTTCCTCGCATTGGCTTCCTCGAATTCAGACAACAGTTCATTTCTTCACAGTTGATTGGATTTTATTCTAATGAATACCCCTGGCTTGGTGGTTGAATTTTTTCTTCTTTTCTTTTCTTTTCTTTCTTCTTTTTTCCTTTTTCCTTTTTCTTTTCTTTTCCTTTTTTCTTCTTTTTTTTTCCTCCATTTTTTCTTCTTCTTTTTTTCTTGGTTTATTTTATCCATTTCTCTTCGAAGTAATGAAAACACCAGGGAGAAATTCTATGATTTGTGAGATCTTAAAGTCGTCTTGTGCTTTGCCAAAATGATCGCCAAGGTGAAGAAAAATCCCAGGACAATGTAGAATACCCCGCACAATTCTGAATTTATCTTCGTAAGTTTGCAAAAGAAACTGTTTTAAATTTGGAAATCATGAAGGACTTTGCGCCGATATTTCAGAATCCACTCAAACCATTTAGAGGATCCTTCTCAACACTCGTGCTTATTAACAAAATCTCATTCAAAAACAAAAATCAAAGCTTTTTTCATTTTCAAAAAGGTCACAAATGCATTTTGTAGGCACAATAAAATGATCAGAAACTTGACTCCCACTTTCTTATTACTAAAACAACAAAAGAAAGACCTGAGAATACACGAGAGCGACTAAAAGGAAAAGACTCAACTGACACAACAACGAAACAAAAGACAAGGAAAGTGAAACTCGCAATTCAACTATTTACAAGAAAACAACTCAAAGAAAAATCAGCACCCTAGAGATAAAAGGGGTTTTCATTCTCTAAGTCCATTTGCAGAATTCAAAAACAACTTCAAGTAGCCCACGGGAAGGTTCAAACCTGCCTTCAATTCAACAATAATATCCACACCTAGTAGGATTGATTTCAAACGTTAAACTGAGTCTCACAAAGTGAACCTCACAATTACCCTGGTAGTCCCCACACATATCTTTGACCCGTTTGGCTAGGGTCAAAATTGGTTGTTGGCAAATCGTGGATGGGATTTATGCTATGGAATGGTCAATTGTTATCAGGGAGAGGTTTATTGAAAACTTTGGGATTTGCAGGTAGGGTGATGACCTTATTGTCAATCAAATCCTGAATTTCATGGCGAAGGCAAAAGCAACGGTTAGTATGGTGACCGTGTTATTGATAGAATGTGCAATATTGGATAGGGTCATGTCTAGGTGGGAGAGGGTTAGGGAGAGGTCGAGAATTGAGCAGTTTGAGATACCCTTTCTTCATCAGTACCTTCAATGCATATGCTGGACTTAGATAGAGATGAGCGAAGGTTCTTTTTTCTGGAGAAGGAAGCATCAGGTTTGGAAACATTGGCAAATAGGTTAGCGGGTGTTGGCTGGGTATTCATGGTCTTGGGACGGGAATTAGGATGAGTGTTTCTGGTAATGCATTCCTTTTCATTGTTTTCCTCCTAATTCAAAATGCTCTCAACTTGAGCGACAAAAGTGTCATCAACAGTCTTTGGAACAACTGCGAGCACTTGCTGCTTGTTCAACCCTTTGACCTTCAAAGTCTCAATAGCCCATTGAAGATGTGCATAGGGATCAATACTTGACCCGGACTTGTTCTTGCCACTTGCTTCAACTTGGCCAAGGGAATAGGTGGCTATATCGAAGCGAGGCCCATTTGTTGTTGGTATGTCATCACCTAGACTTGAGATAGCTTTGGGTTGTCCCTTTCCAACTACAACTCACCCCAAGATTGGGGAGCTTTTTGACGGGATTGAAACCCTAAATGCTAAATGTGCTACCATTCCTTGAAGTTCTTCAATCATTCTCAACATCTCAATAGCCGTGGGTTCGGCGATTTGGCGTTCTTGGTGTGTTCGAACCGGGGTGAGTGTATCTATTATGCATAAATCAATATTTTCAACAATGAACACCTCTGGATTGGGCAGGTGGGATGGAATGATATATGTGTTGGGGTCGAAGGAAGGAGGCAGTGTATGGATGAGATTAAGATGATGATAAGGTACTTGGTCATGGATGGGAAGTGGGTTAGTGGTAACATTGGGTTCTTGAGGTGGAGCTATCGCTTGGTTGTCAATGAGATTCTGAACCTTATGATGAATGTGGTAACAATGATCGGTACCATGACCGTGCTGATGGTACGCACAGTATTTGGTGGGGTTATGTCTAGCAGGGAGTAGGTCATGAAGAGGTTGGGGATAAAGGGGTTTGAGATACCCTCTTTCCATTAGGACTTTTAATGCACTAGTTAGGCTCATATGGAGGGTGGTAAAAGTTCTGCCTTGAGCTCAGGTTGGACTGACTATTTGTGGGTTGGTATTGGAAAAAGGGTTGGGAATGTTGGGATCAATGGCGACGGTATTGATTTTAGTGGGCTTGGGAATAGTGCTACTGTTAGCATTGGTACTCCCGAAAAACACCCTTCTTGTTGGTTTGTTTGTTCTAGGAATAATCCCTTTGTTAAATGCATTCTCAATTTGAATCCTTCTTTCATGCAAATTTTTGAAAGTGAATAGTAGAGCGACTATTAACTTTTGTAACATATCAAGCTCAAGGTTCTGCACCAGTATCCACACTTGGTCCCTCTCAGAAGGTCGATCTGTCATTTGTGGTGCCTTTGCTCTAAACCTTACAACAAATTCCACAAAAGGTTCTTTAGGATTCTGGTGGGTTACTTCAAGCTCTTGGGTGGTCATTTGAATTTGGGTATTGTACGAATACTGATTGACAAACGCCTCAGCCAAATCTTCCCGGTTCTATTTCACTTTATCCTCCAACTTGGTGTGCCAAATGGCTGCTATAGTCAACAGGGTTCTTCTATACAGAGAGAGTTTCTGAGGCTTAGTCAGACCCATCGATTTCAGGACGTCTAAGAAAAGCTGGATATGTACCATCGGATCTCCAAACCCGTCGAAATGGTCAATAGGTGGCATTTTGAATCTATCTGGGAGCCTTACGACAGCCTCGGTGTTCCCATCCTCAATGTCGGGAATGAGGTTAATTCCCTATGCCTTTTTGAATTGCTTCTCAAGGTTAGCAATTTTTAACAAGGTCGAGTTGAGATCATTAATATCAAGGGAAAAAAGGCCCTCATTAGGCTACACCAGGGGTCTGAAAACTCGAGCTTGAGCCAACCCTTGTTGAGGATCTAGGCCTTGCAAATCTTCAGCTGGTATAGGTGGGTCAAGTTTGGCTAGGGGTCTGATGTTGGATTTGTAGTAGATGCCCCAGATGGGCGTTGTATTTCAGTACTGGTTTCATCTTGCATGGCAATTCCCTGGTTTAGGGCCATTATCATGGCCATAACTTCTTCTAGACTCTGAGCCATCATGGGTCTGTTGAGTTAGCAATTGGGGAAATAGATGGGTGTAAGCTGAGAGCTTACTAACAAGGATTTCGACCCGGTTATGCTTGATGTATCTGAACTGGATTAGTCTTGACAGGTTTGCCTGAATTGGGCTTTTTAGAATGGGTCTTTTGGCATTTGGATAGATCTTTTCTGAGCTGGCCTTTGGGGATCAGATGGACTGGACCTTTGCTGAGTAGGTTTTTTTTTTTCTTTTCTTTTTGGGTTTGGATGGACTGGGCCTTTGTTGAACTGGGTACTACTCCTTCTTTGGCTTAGACAAACCTAACATTAAAAAAAAATGCTCCATCAAATCGGGATACCAGGTATGCTGGTCAAAATAAAGCAAGATATAATTTTTGGCCCTGGTTCTAGTCTTGCTGACAATTCACCCATATCAAAACACAAACCCTTGGATTTGGACCCAAATTCTGATTTTGATATGACCATCAAGTTTGAAAGGAATTGCCTCAAGATTAAGACTCTCCCATGATTGCATCACACATTTCCAAAGATTTCACATTTTGCACAAAAGCACTTAAAACACCCTTATAAGAGGTTTGGGTTTCCCTATCCTAGCTTTTGGAGTGATCTACAGCTTTACAATTCGAACAAACAGTATCACAATTGCCTAGTAAATAGGAGGGCATCTTGTCCTATTGAAAAGTTACTAAGGCTGACTATATGTAGTTAGGCCGATTGGTCACAAAGGGGTACCTCAGCAAGACTACTTAATATAGAAAGGAGGATCAAATGATAGAGCGTTAATCCAGATCTAAGGGTTGTGTTTCCAACATGGTAGAGCCCACGACTGGTCAGCCTTTGGGCAAGCTTTTGGGCAAGCCTCCTGCAAACTGTCCAAGAATAGCAGATGGAAAACACGGTGACTTAAAGTAACAATGCAAATGGAATGCAAAGAACATATATAGGTAGATAAAATTTCACATCATGAATTTCAAGTCAAGTTCTCTAAATCCATAGCAAAGTCGCTATAAACTGTAGCTTGCTTTTCGTGCTCCTTTTGGATACTACTAGCCCTACAGCTCAGACTCCTGTGGTTCTGAATTTGATTTCACAACTGCAATGTGAAATAGATAAACACAAATGAGTCCAAAACTGGCAATTCTTTTGGAAAATCGATGTTTGAATCAAATGCCAAAAATGGACTGCTGTGCCAGATTACAGAATCGCCACCTAAATATTTTTAAAAAATTTAGGAAGCCCGAGACTCGTGCCAAATGCCACTTATCCATCATCACCAAAGTATCTCGGCTCGGGAAACTTAAGTACGAGAGGGGAAGGTCATGAATTGAGCACCCCACTCGCTCGATTAAAGATTGGCCTCTACTAATCATGAAACGGTTTTTATTTACATTATATGCTCTTATTCCGATTATTAGCTATTTTTACTATCTGACGCACACAAGTATAGACTAATTTGCAACAGCTAGAATGCTTTGATTTCATGTTTGTTTGAAAATTGTTTTGATACTCGTCACTTGAAAAGGTGAGTTCATACACAAATCAATTTATCCCAATTTTAGCAATTAGCTCTCTTCCACAGTCATTCAAACAAGTATATAAATTAAGCATTTAGCCTCATGGGAAGTATGCTCGACATGGAAACATAAACACATGATGTGATATGCTAAAACAATAAGTGCTAACCTAGTACTCCAAGGCAATCCAAATAAAGAAAAATGATTAGAAAATATGCATGTTCCTAAACAATACAATGTGACTAATGCAATGCACACATTGAAGCAATTTTCATAGGCTCGGTTATGAGCATGGTATATGATCCAATTCAAGATATTTGATAAATCACGTATTCAAGCAATGAAATTGAAATGGACATTGGTTAGCATGATGAGCCGAACCCAAATGTGCATGAAACAAGTGTATGCGAACATGAGAATGCTAATTAAATAAGATGCTCTACGCTGCCATCATAAACGGGTAAATAAAGGGGAGAAAGAAATGGGGGTTGGAAGACATACAACGTTATTACATATTTGCCCTTGTGCCAGAGGGTCCGAATGAATGTCTGAGGGTCCAAATGAATGTCCAAGTGTCTAAATTAAACTAACTATTACAAAACCAAATGAATGAATAAACAACTAATTAGCTAAGTTATTATAATGACAACTAATAATAAGAAATAAGCTAGCTACCTAATTTATTACAAGGATGAACAATAAAACTAACTATCTAAGTTACTCAACAATAAACATTCATAATAATTACAATAATGCTAATTATATTTAATTAGAACGATAATGAGAGCATTAATTTACAACATTTGATAGAACCAAGAAGCACAAGGATGGCATGCACGTGACGGTTTTCAGAAGCAACTCTGTCTGCCTTTCTTGGAATTTTCCCTATTTCACCTTTAGCCACTCCCTCTGTTTCTGCAAAACACTCTGTTTACCAAACATTGGAGGTTGACCGGCCCCTAATGAAGCCCAACTTGGCCCAAATAGGGCCGGTCGTGCCCTAATTTTGTGTAAAACTCTATTGTTGTGTTCTGAGGTGAAAACAGTGCAGACAGAGTTTTCTGAGCCCTGTTTGTCCCTTCTACCCTTCTCTGTCATGGAAGGCCTCGAGAGAATGATAAAATCACTTCCAAAACCATCAATGAGCAAGTTGATTGCTTGATGATTTTGGGCACGAGTTGGACAAAAATAGATGAATGCAATGAACAACAATCACCCTTCCCTCTTATCATGGAGTGAACTCAAAAAGGGAAGTAGAGATGCTTTAAGGGACGTCAAATCATCATGAATTGATATGTGACAACTCTTGACACAGTATACTCGGCATAATGTCTGGCTAAGCCCGAGTGACATTATTCATTTTCTTTATGTTGGTTAGTTCAATTTTAAGCCAGTTTCATTAGTCTTGTCCATTCTTTAATCCATTTTTCCGAAGTGACGATTAAGTCCGCTAAACGAGAGAAACGTCAAGCGAGAGGTGCTCCAAAATATAAAGGAGATACCATGCCTTTGACAATGAACCTCCATAGAGATTATGCTATTGAGCATCGGTCTCTAGCTCATATTTCGAATAACCAGCAATCGGTTAAAATAACTCCCAAACAAGAAGAAAAGAAAAAAAGGGGAGATTGCAGACATGATTGTGAGATTGATTCTTGATTAACCATAGAAATGCTACCAAAGCATGTATAACACAACATAAAAAGCTAGATGTGAAGACTTACAATGCGATGAGCTAGATATTCAGGCATATACTAATTAAATAAATCACAACAACCCTAAAATAGCCCCTAATATGCTAAAAAAAAGTGACAAAAATCATGTTAGAGAGCATAAAAAGTTAGGCAAGAATAAGGCAAAGCAAAGCTAGTGAACAAAAGCAAGGAGAGGTGGCTAACCTCTCCATTTTCGAGACCTCAAACAATGTTTTTTAGCCTTTCTTAAACTCTGAAAATCAGTTTGTATGCCCAGAAAATAGTGGTAAAAGCAAGAGAAAGTAAGTAAAAAGAATAGAGAAAAAGCTATGGAACAAAGCCAAAGGAGGGATGGCTAACCCCTTTAGTTTTTACGAATTTTAATCATATATTTCTGCCCCAAAACAGTCCAAAAATAGTGGCTAAAATTACTTCAAAAAGGTGAAGAAAGTGAAACAAAATAAGAGAGAACAAACTAGACAAGCAAGCTTATGGAGGGGTGTTTAACCCCTCCACTTTTTGTGAATTAAATCACACATTTCAGCCTTTTTAAGTCACCTCCAGTAGTGCACAAACTCAAGGAAAATGAAGAAGATGATTAGTAAAAACAAAAGAAAAAGATGATAAGAGTTATACCTCCTTAAAGAGTATGTATGGTTATTGATCAAACTTAATCCAAAGCACCCTCAAGTTTATGAAATATGGTTTGAAACTTTAACAAAAAGCTTCAAGAATAAGCGCTAATGGTGTGTGTATTGTGTTTCTATTGTTCATGAATGTTTGAAGATCAAAGGAAGCAAAGAGGATGGTTTTAGCTCTCAATCTCCCTCAATGCCCTTAGGAAAATCTTCTAACCTCAAAATCTTAATGCAGGGGGGTCTATTTATAGAATTGGAGCCAAAATGGTCGAAAATATCTTCTAAAAACAACAGCTGGCGAATTCCAGCCAGCTGTCCTTCTTGCCATTGAGACCCGGCCGAGCCCCAAAACACATGGCCGGGCCTAAAAAGCAAGCCTGGAAAAGTTTTCATTGAGACCCGACTAGGTCCAAAAATCTACATTTTAGGCCCGACTTCAAACGGGCATATGTCTTTCATCCGAACTCAATTTTAGGTGATACTTGATTCTAAATTGAAGCCTCGAATGGCTACTTTCCAACGGTGGTAGCCTCACATCTAAATGCTAAGTGTGAAAAGAGATATGCCTATATTAGTGAAGGCTTCTCATTCTTTCTCAACGGTTTGATGCTCAAGTTCTTCATAAACTAGTTTTCTTCCCTCGCCTCCTATTTCCTCTAACTCCAAGCCTACAAATAAGATGTTTTGAAATATTTTTCAAAGAGTTCACCTCCCTTTCATGTATCTCCACTTTTTCCTTACTCGGTTTACCGAAAAGTGCAATATGTTTAACGAAATACGATCCTTGGAACATCGTAGAAACATTTGGAAAAATATTTTGAAAATGAGGGTTTTAAGGTCTAAAATAGTTTGGCCAAAATGGGGTGCAAGGTTTAGGATTAGAACTTGAATCCAAATTTCTTTGCTGAGAATTCAAAATATTGCACAGTGTAACTTTCATCATCGGGTGTTTGGAATAAAGCGCCTAAGTCTTACGGGCAGTCAAAAGTGGTGTGTTTATAGTTGCAAATTATCAAAATTGCCCATTAATTATTTGGATCTTACTCTTGGTGCGAACCCCAGATATCGCGTCACTTGGCAACCTATCATCCATAGATTCAAATTCAAACTTGTGAGATGGAAGAGAAACTATCTCTCATTTGGGGGAAGGCTTACCCTCATTCAAGCTACACTCACAACCATACCCATTTACTATTTTCTCTCCTTAAGATTCCATCATTAGTGTGTAATGAACTGGAATCACCGCATCGAAAATTTTTTTGGGGCGACCTTCATGATAAAAGAAAAATTCAGCTCTCAAGTTGGAATTTAATTAGTGGAAGTAAAAAAACTGATGGTTTAGTGTCACATCTTTAAAGCTTAAGAACACAACTCTCCTTGCAAAATGATGGTGGAGATTCAGAACTGAAAAACAAGCCCTTTGGAGGAAAGTAGTTGTTGAGAAATATGGTGGTATTTCAAGTAGACGGCTGCCCTCTGACCTTGTCCCATCTTCATGCTCCAATATTTAGAAAGGTATCCCTAGTGTTGGAACTAACAATAGCCCCTTCAAAGAGGTCCTTCTCAACAATTTTCTCCTGAAGCTTGGATCTGGAGAAGACATCTGATTCTAGTCAGATGCTTGGTGTGACATCAAACCTCTTAGTGTTACTTTTAATAGATTATTCTCACTCTCCCAGCAAAAACAGAGTTTAGTGGCCGAACTTTTCTCTCTTTCAAATGGTAGCTCACAATGGAATCTTATCTTCAGCATACAACTTCCAGTTTGGGAATTAGAAAAGCTTAATCAACTTTTGCATCAATTCAACTTCTTCATCCCTTCTGTACACTATCAAGATTTTCTTCGTTGGAAGCTTGGCAAATTTGATAGCTTTGCTATAAAATAATTTTGTTCCTTTTTTTATTCCAATCCTGAACCACGGTCAAATATATATGCATTTCTCTTTGGAAGAAAGTTGCTCCTCCTAAGGTTAAAGTGTTTGAATGGCTAGCTCTTAACAATAAAATTTCTTCTAGAGATCTTCTTCATCATTGAAGGATAATTTCGGTTGGTGCAGACAACTTTTGTGTCTTTTGTAAAGATGAAAAGGAAACTTCTAATCGTCTTAAGCTTCTCTGCTATCGTTCATGGGTTGTTTGGTTTTCCATTATTCAGTAGTTGGGGTTGTGTAGACGCACCCGCGTGGGCCTCAATGCTACAGTTCGGACTCGATCTGTGTCACGGTTCTTAATCTGAACCAAAGAGTCCAAATCCGGCAAATCGTTTTGAGAAACATATTTTTTGAAAAGAAGTGCCAAACATGGACTGCTTTGCCAGATACAGAGTCGCCACCTAAATATTTTTTAAATGGGGAAATTTAGGAAACCCTGACTCAGTGCCAAAGGCCACGTGTCCGTCATTGCCAAAGTTACCTCGGCTCGGGAGCTTGGGTACGATTGGGGAAGGTCAACTATGAGCACCCCCTCTCGCCCGATCCGAAGATCGGCCTCTACTAACCGTGATATCCATTTTTGAAAACGTTGTGTGTTCTTATTCCATTTATTAGCCTAGAATTACTATGTTATGCGCACAACACACAAGTATAGACTAGATTGCCTAATTTGGAAATAAGCATTGCATATCCGTTTGTCTTGAAAAAAAAACATTTTGGAATTTCCTACTCGCAAGTAGGCTAAAATACAAAATTCAACGATTTTTTCCAACTCAGACAATCCAACCTTCACCCATATGCATTCAAACAGTTTAACACATAAGCATTTAGCCACATGGTAAGCATGCTGTCATGATAGCATTCACACGCATGCGATATGCTAAAGCGTAGATACTTACAATGTACTCCGTGCCAAAACAATAAACTAGTTAGCAGACATGTTAAAGTGGCTAATGCAACGCATGCAAAATGCAATTAGAGTAGGCTCGGCTAACCTAAGCATGGCATGTGGAATGCAGTCAATTGATGCACGTATTCAATTTGGAATTGAAGTACAAATGCAGTTAGCATGATGTACCGAGCCCGGTGCATGCAAGACAAATGTATGGGTGCACGCATGCATAGCATAAGGTATGCTAATTTAAACATGACCTATTACTAACCATCAAAGCAGGTAAGTAAAAGGGAAGAAAGATGTGGGGATTGGAAGACATGCACACACACTCACCCACACTTATTACAGATTCACCCTCGCTTGGAGGAACCGAGTAAATATTACAGATAATTAACCTACAGGCTAATTAATTATTACAACTTTCCTAATTAGTTAACCAACTAACTAAGCTAGGAAAAACAGTAAACTGCCTCGGGAAGAGAGCTCAATGCAATGCGTGTTCGGGTCTTGCTCGGAAGTGCATTGCCATGCATAGGCTGTCTCTGTTTTCCTTTCTGTACTCCTCTGGAGGCTGCCAAAACCTCAGGATTGCTTCTCTGGATACTGGGGAATGCCATCGGCTGAGTAGAATGCCCACCGGCAATGGCATGTGATCACCGGCCATTGGTGAAGCTATCGGCAGAGGGAGGATTGCCGGTCGGCGCTTAGCACTGCCGATCGGCAGAAAGCTCCTGCAAAATCTGTAATTGACAGCAACAGAGGGCAAGGCAGAGCATGGCAATACAATTCAAGACATATATGCATCAATCATGTCCCTTATCATGTTAGTGACTCAAAGGGACATGATCCTTGGTTCTCGGACCATCAATCGGGCATTTCCATGCGTGATGGCCTAAGGGACCAAGTTATGCATTTCCATGTCAAATGAAATGCAATGCACATAATCAAACCAATGGGGACTTAACCTCTATCATGGATAGTCAAGAGGCCAAGCATGCATGCCAATGCAATGCAACCTAAGCATGTTAACTAGGCATGCAATACGGCAATGCAAATGAGCATGCAAGAAATGCAAGGCCTAGAGCAATGCAACTAACAAGTGTGCAAGACTAACGTAGGCATTCAAGCATGTAAGCCAACATGTGACTTCATTCAATCATGTGATTTCAAACATGCAACAACTCACCAACATGCTACAATATACAAGGAGAGCATGCAACAAACAAAGAGATGGACTTAAACATGATTTGGGCAGCTCTAATTAGGCCCAAAACAGTGGCCATAGTGCTATGAAATGAGGGCTAAATGACATGCAAACATGCATGCAAATATGGTCCAATTCCTAAGGCCCACCAAAGAAGTATTGAACTACACTTAGTGCAACCACACATGGCATGAATTAAAGGACTAAAAACAGAATTTTAGCATATTAAGACAAGGCCTAAAGATCACTTAGATGGCATCCAAATGACCTAAATTCAAAGGCATGCACAAATGCCAAAACATGGAGCATGCTACACAAGCTTTCAAAGCATTAAAGAGGTGTCCAAGGCAAGCATACAAGCATGTCAAAGGGACTGAAATGATGCTACAAATGGTGCCAAACCAATAAAACAAAGCAAGTAAAGCATGCTACATACTCACACACTTAAGGCCAACAAGCCAAAATGCAAAGGGGGCATATAATGCATGGCAAGGTCGACCCAAACAACTATGGACAGACCTCTAGCATGGCAAAATAAGCACAAAAGCCTCACAAATCTAAGCCTAAAACATGCTTGAACAATGGTTTACAACCTAAGGCATGCTAAGGCCTAAACATGGCATTACAAGGTAGGTATGCTAAGCATGCATGGTGTACCAAAACCAACAAAAAATAGAGGCATATTATGGCATAATAGGCACAAATAACAGCCAAGGCATGGTCAACATGAAGCTTAGCTAGATGCTCCCTCAAGAGGCCAAAAATGGTCCTTTTCAAGGACAACAAGGAGAGGGGGTGGCCCTCTCCTTCTTGGGACTTCAAGGCACCATCCTTACCACTGAAATCCCTCAAGATTTCAGTGGTGAGGAGGCCTAAACACCAAAGTCCCGAAGCTCACTCAAAATAGCACAAAATGTGCCTTTCAAGGCCTAAGAGGGGTCAAACACCTCCAAACCACAAAACACTCTAAACAAACTATTTAGAGGGCTTAAAAGCAGAACTTTTTTATGTTATATACTAAGCACAAAAATAGTTCTAAGATAGGCAAAAATATAATGCAAGAATGGGGAATAAAAAGGCAAAATTGTTACCCTTGAAGACCCTCTTCAACAATGGTGGACCAGCTGCTCCTCCAAGCTCAAAACCACCCAAGAACCTCAAGAACAACCTCTTAGAACCTCAGTAGCTAAGGGAAGGTGAAACACTATGTGTTTGTGTGCAATAGTAAGACACAAATACACTTAAGCACACACAAAGGTAAAAAGAGGGAGAGAAATAGAGATAGGTGAGATACAAACCCTAACCCTAAAACCAGAGCTCTCACACAATGTTTTCTCTCTAAAATGTCTAACCCTAAGGCCAAGAGGGGAGGGCTCCTCTTATAGAGGAGCCAATTTTGTAAAGCTTACAAGGTAAGCTAACAAGGGAGTGTATGGAGGGGAAGAAAATGCCATACAGCTGTTTTAAAATATCTGCAAAAGCAGATGAACAGTAGTCAGCTGCCCAAAAATGCCATTTTGACAAAAGGGAGTGCCGACCGGCAACAAATAGTGCTGACCGGCAGCACATATTGCCGATGGAAACAAAATACCAGCCGGTGGCCCATGGCCATGGCCGGTGATGTGCGGGGATGCCTCACAAAGCATTCCTTGCCCCTCTAAGGCAAAACACAAGTGTTTGGTGCAAAACTAGACACTAAACAGTCGAGTTCGGAGATCCTGAGGTATGGCGCGTAGCCGAGACCTCCGGGAACTCCGAACGAACACAAACATGGATGATCACCGGGTGTTCAAACGGTAACGTCCAAGTCTTGAGGACGGTAAAAAATGGGGTGTCTACAGGTTGGATTGGGTTTACCCCAATTCTATTGAGTCACTCTCAAAGGCTTGGTTCAACTCCAATTACAAGTGTCTCAAAAAATCTATTTGGGAAGCTTGTTCTCTCAATACCTTGTCACGACCTTGGTTTTTTGCAAACTATTCACAAGACTTACTTGATGATACTAAGTCAGCCTAACTCACAAGTTTGCAAGAAAGAAAAGTAAGAAGATAAAGAGAGTTTGAGAGAATGCTTTTGTATTTACCTTAAAAGAATTTGTATAACTCTTGGATGACTTGGGAGAAAATGAGATTCTCTCCTGTTTATAGGCTTATTAGGCATTCTTTAGAATATTCCAGAACATAGAAGAAATGAGCTGCGGAGAAGCTTCTTATGAAAGTTTTCCTTATGCTACAATAGGGTTCTAGCCTTTATGTTTACGGCTGAATTATTGGTAGCATTCAATGACGATTGAAGTTCAAGCCTTTGCATCTCGATCAACCGATAACTCTTCTTTTGGGGGTGCTTTCACATTTACACACTCCAAATGGGTACCATAGTCACATTGTGTACAATAATGGAACTAGCATTCAATGTTGACACTCTTACTACATACATCACAGCCAAGATCACCTCACTTTCTTTATAAACAGTCTTATGGTATGGAAACAAATAGAAGAGAGTCAGTGGGTGATTGTGATTCCCATTTCTTATAGTCTCTGGCAAGAAAGCACAATCTACGTGAAGGTCGAAATTGCAAGCCAAGCAGTGGTAGCTAAAAGCAGACTCGTTTGAGACACAGGTATTGCAAGTAAACGCATTGTCTTGTTTGTAAGGTGGAGAGCAGAGAAGGGTGAGAGAGTGGTTTGGATGAGACTCGTGGTTAATCTCCAGTGGCAATCCGAAGCATTGCTGGTGGAGATAGAATTTGCAATTATTGGACTGGGAACAACAGTAAACTAATCCCAAAAGGTTCTTTTCATAGCCAGAACAAGTAATAAGATCCACTTCTCAGAGATCAGTGATATTTAAAGGATGATTGTGGGTGAAATGCTTCACTCCTTGAGGTTGTGGTGGTGGGTTTTTTTTATGAGTTGGAGTTGGACCCATTATTGGATTAGGACTATTATTGATAAGAAGAGATTGATGGGTAGTTGAAACTTCAGGAGTGTAAGCATATTGGTTAGGAATATGTGTTGTGGTGGTGGTGGGTTGAGGAAAGGAAGCACAGTGGAGATGAAGGTCAAACTTGCAATGGGCACAACTGTAGGAAAAGGCGGTGTCGAGGAGACTGCAAGAATTGCAGAAGAAGGAATTGTAGGGGTAGGTGAGAGAAGGGAGGAGGAGGAGAGGGTGAGGTGGGTGAGTAGCGTAGAAACTTAGGTTGTGTGGGTGGCTGGAATGCTTGAAATCTCTCTTTCTCTCTTTCTCTCTTCATGACTGTGTGTTTGTGTGTGTGATCTTGAAACTAGTAAGCAAGCAAGCAAGCAAACAAGTTGAGGATTAGAGTTATATTAAATGGTTAGCATGAAAGGAATAAGATTCCTGATTCCTCACACTTGGCATAAATTGTGGTATGGGTTAAGAAGATAACGTGCCCACATGGCCATGAAATTTTAGGGGTGTATCTTTTTATTTCTCTATCGTTTCTTTGTTTGTAGGCCATGTAATTCCTTATGCCCGGCTCTTGGTTGGGTACACTGTCGTGACTTATACTGTGTTAGGTTGAGAGATTTGGGAAGGAATTTATGCTGTGTTTAGTGGAGAGATTTAGAAAGGGATTTAGAAAAGAAAAGGGACAATGTGTGTGAAATATAGGTATATTTTTATTTACATATCACCTACCTTTTCCATTTCCCTTTCCAAATCCATTCCCCAATCCCACAACCAAACACAGCATTTGTGAGAACCCGAATATACAAATAAAATAAATAATTATTTTACAAACCTCAAATATTTTACTTGTGAATCTTAAGATGCAAATTAAATATTATTGAACGATCTTTAATTAATTTTAAACCTAAAATAAATTTATGGTGAAAAGTATTTAATTTAGAGGTAAGATTTATTATTAAAAAAAAATAGGGGACAAATTAGTTAGTATATTTTGATCTAGTAATAGTTGTATTTTTAAATTAATGGAGAGAGAAAATAAAATAAAACAAAAGATAATAATTTAGAGCATTTTGTTTTGATATATATAGGAAACCTAGGTTGTGTAATACAATATATGGCGGCATCAGTAGTAGCCATGGAAGAGAAAGAGTTTGAGAAGGGAAAAAAAAAAGTTGCAAACAAGGAAGGATTTTTGGATGTGTGGTCGGTCTCTATCTTTCTTCTTTCTTTCTTCTTTATCCTTATTATATTATTATTTAGTTCATTGATGGAGACGTAGGTTTATGTATTTTGTATATATATATACATATACACTATTAAGAAACCTAAGGAAATAATTCATATGTAAAGAATGTGTGTAATTCTTACTTTAAAAATTCTGTACAGAACCACAAACTTTAAAAATCGAGGAATCATATCAAACAGATGAATTTTGAATTGAAATTTTTACAGTAGATTAATTACATATTGAATTGCATATCAGAATTTCTTAGAAGTTTTTGGGAGTCAAAACCTATATTAATTGGTGCTTTCAAATCTGTCTAGAAAACTGGTGTAAAATAGTAATTTTGAGAGTGTCGTTCTCTTTGGGTATAAATCCAAAAATTATCAAATCAGCGTCATTAGAACCGATTACGAGTCTAGTTTTTTTACGTTTTTGGCCTTGCATTGATTTCTCGTGTATACTAAGAGACCCATTAATTTCCTTGAAGTGCTGCAGAAAACAACCTGTTTGGATATAATTAATTGTAAATAATCATTTTGATAAGAAAATATAGTAAAACCAAGTGAGTTTGAAATTTAGGATATATTAGTTGATATCTGGACGATTTTGGAATTTTTCGAACAACGTGGAGTGGGTTTTTGTAATTTTCAAAGTTAGCGAATAGATTGGGAAAGCTTGTTTAAAATTTTGTTTTGTCTTAAAATTACTTTTAATTTAGTTTCGATTTGAACCCATGTCTTGGGTGATTTTAGATCTTGAAGAACATGAAATTAGGTATTATTTAAGAGTAATGGTGAGTGGGGTTGAGTTGCGTTAGTGCGCTTTAGTGTAGGGTACTTAGTTTATTATTTTCTTTAGTATTTTTAAATTAGTAGTGACGTGTAGTTTTCATACTTTGTTCAGGGCACTAGTTGGACTTTCATACTTTATTCGAAGATTATATTATTTTTTTCTCAGGTAAGTAGTTGCATGCTACATATTTTTATAAATGTTCCCTTACCCTGAATTGTTGGAAAATTAAATTGTTGTTTCAAGACTAAACTCTTTTGATAAATTATTCTATTA
This sequence comes from Camellia sinensis, assembly GCF_004153795.1. Taxonomy (NCBI): domain Eukaryota; kingdom Viridiplantae; phylum Streptophyta; class Magnoliopsida; order Ericales; family Theaceae; genus Camellia; species Camellia sinensis. The sequence continues at coordinate 529,890 of NW_021025867.1, forward strand.
TCAATGAAATTAAATTATTTCTGAAACATGTGTAAACTTGGCATACTGTAAATTATTTGTTATGGTCTCATGTTTATAATGGTGAACAATCATGTTTTACGAAACTAAATTGTATTGATTATTGAGACCATTTGTATATTTTAGTCTATGAAAATTATTTCACTATGTGTGGTGACTTTGGCCATTAGGGAACAGATCCCGATTGGGCCGTGATAACTACTAAAAAAAGTACTTTTTGCGACCGCTACAAGCCGTCGCAATTAATATAAATACAATCGCAAAAGATCTTTTGCGATGGCCCATGCAATGGCAAATGAGAGTCGCGAATGTGGGGGTGGCAAATAATTTTTGCAACCACAAAACAATTGTCGCAAACTATTTGCGACCGCCTAACCTCCTTTTGGCGAGTGATGTTTTATTGTCGCAAAAAGTTCAAAAAATGCGTACAATGTATTATTGATCATCTTGTTACCGTCGCAAAAAAAAAAAAGAAAAAAAAAGTGTAACGTTAACCACTCTGGGAATAGCCATGGCCAAAACAATATCCATTAAGTACGAACAAGAAACATAACAATGTAACGTTCCTTCAAGAGGTGAAACAGGACTTGGGAATATAAAAAACATTGAAAATGAAAAAAATAACAGAAAGAAAAAAGAAAAAAGAAAAGAAAAGAAACAGACCATGCCCCTTCTGAGCTCTTAAGTAACTGAATGTTCAAGAAGAGTGTCTCAGGAGCCTTATTAATCCATTAAGCTTCAAATAAAACCAAATAACTAGTTTCAAACAAAGCACAAAATTCTATTTGAAAAACTCCATGCCAAGTGTAAGACCCCTAACTTTTGTAAATCCTATTAAGTCCCTTACTTTTAAATTATTTCTTTGAAATCACTCAATATCTTAATTAATTGCAATTTTAACCCTATGATCAAAATACATGCAGCAACTGAAAACTCGCAAGCCCTAATCGATTTTGATAACTTAGAAATCATTCTGATACCCTAATACTAATTAATTGACTCCATAAACATAGAATTACCACTTGAAAACCCTAGGTTTTTCTGGTTTTTGTCGCACTCGTCGGTTGATAGCCTTTTTATTCGAAACAAGAAATTCAAACCGAATTAGATTCTCTAACCCTAACTTAGTTAAATTGTACTCTAAAATAAATGTTCCAGTTCATAAATTAAGGCCTTAGCCTCGTATTTTACTTAAATCACAAATTGACCCCAAGTTAGTATCATTGTATATATATATTTGTACCTCTTATTCATCAAATCTTTTTGTACACAATATCTATGGAAGTTGTACACAAAATAAATAGGAAAATCCACCAAATCTTGAGCACATGGCTAGCCATCATACCTCCTAGGCTATAATCATTGTACTTTAGAGAAAAATCCCATGACTCATGAAAATAATTATGACTTTGGTACCAATTCTATATATATACATGTATATATCTAATGTACTTGTAACTAGAATGGATTAAATTAGACATAAGCCTAACTAGATCATAATTAAATACATAATTATGGTCGTAATTATCCACTATTCCATTTCATTTGAACTAAATACAACTCAATTCCATTACATTTCAACCAAAGGACATTTTAGACAATTCACACCATTTTTCCTATAAATACACCACCATCCTCCATCTATTTGAACATCAAACACCACACCCACACACTCACGTGTCATAGAGAGAGGGAGAGGAGTGGAGAGTGAGCTTGTGGGAGGGAGAAAGAAGAGAAAAACAGCAAGTCTTGCAAAACTAGTTCCATAAGCATTTGAGTAAGCCACAACACAACTCTCTATTTTATTTTCCTTTTTCAAATACATGCTCTTAGAAGTTTTAAAAATTCATTTTAGATGTGTTTTGATGGTATTCTTGTGTTAGAAATGAAAGAAGTTGAGCCTTGATTCTACCCTTCTTATATTTCTCTTAATCGGTATAAGACTACCTTTTTCCATATCAAACTCTCAAAATTTCCAAAGGGCACACCTTCACCTTAAATTTCTAAGTTTAATGCATATTATTTAGCAAGTTTTCATCACAAGATAAGTGGAAAATTCCCCCTACTTGACCTCTTTTCTCACCAAATTTCTATTTTCAAGAACTGTGCCAGAAAAATCTATTTTTCATCCAACTTTCATAATTTATAGAAAAATGTAAAAACATTTTACGGGCCTCCATTTTATTTAAAAATCTTCCTTAAGGAGGTATCTTTCAACTAAAATTAGTTTCATTGAAAACGAGTGAGCGATTTGTAAGAAAATTCAATTTTCATGACGATCGACGAATCTGGACAGCGGTAGAGTGTTTCTTAAATTACTAAAAATCTAGAAAATCTATCACATTTCTGAAACATGTCGTAAAAACTAGATTAAATTCTCTATAAACCATAGGAAGGCCGAGTTTGGAAAAAATCTAAAATAGCCCTTTTGATTTTAATCTTTAAATTGTACGTAATCTGGAAATTTAGTTTTGCATGGGTGTTTTATGCTCTTGTGTACATGAATGTGCTTATTAGTTTATGATAATGTCTTGGTATGATATTGCATGTGTTATGATTATGTTCCTTATCTTCTTCATTTTAATGATGCTCATGCTTATGTGGATATTACTATCTTGTTGAGTTTGTTCTAACTTGACTTAAAACATTGATCCAAACGGAAAACTTAATTGGGATGGTATTGAGTTTTCAATCGCTTGAATAATGAAGAGATGATAATGTGTTATGTATGGATTGATGGGATGTGCTCTCTAATTGAAGGTTAAGTCTTGCGCAAGTGGTTGTCGCGTAAATCCTAGAATGGAACGAACGTATTCGGACTTTTTGCGACGGTTTGATTGGTGAGATAAGGTTGGGTCCGGATGGGACATTCAGGAGGATCAAACTTTTTGGAAGGATAAGGTTAGGTTAAGGAGATAAAACCTTTTTCTTTTCGCTGTCCTTTTTTAGGCCTTGCGGTTGGCGCTACGCGGTATATAACCGTTGGTAGACACTCAAGGTTAGTTCTTTAACAAAGCAGCAAAAGAGGGAGTTCTGAATAGTCCAGTGTCTAATTCTTGTGGCTGGGAGGATGAAATCTCTTTAGGGGATTTCTAGAATACTAACCACTAACATTATAACCTTGTTATCTATTTGAATGACAAGTTCCTTTCCTCTATTATTGAAATTGCTATTATTGACTTGAATATCATGCTTCACTACTTGCTTTCTATAAATATGATGGTGTATTGGATTGGGAAAAATGGATGGGGTGTGTGTGCGTTTACAGGGCATTCAAAGCTCACGGCGTTTCATGCTAGGTATTGAAGACTATTAGGCTAGTCGAAGGCAAAGCTGAAGTATTTGAGGACGTATGGCTATCCTATGAGAGTTAGGAACTAGTTATGTTAAATGTGTTTTGAGATTGTAAGTGATAGATCCCATGTAGACATGATTTTTGTAATTTGTATATATATAACATTTGTAACCTATCCTTATACTTCGTTAACTCATGTAGGCTGTAACAACCCCTATCCGTAATTAGCCACTAATCTGTATTTAATGATGTTAATGAGAGGATTAAAATAAATTATGTGTTTATTCTGTACTTTGTATGATTTTGGCTCCCTATCTGTTACTTATAGAAATATCTGTTTGGAATTTCACTTTAATATGTAAATTAAAAGCCTTATCGACATCTGAAAATGAAATTGATTACATCAACGTGTTATTTGGAAATTTTACAACACCATGGCAAATTTTATTATGCATTGATTTGGTTCAGTAAAAATAGCATGTGATTAAATTGAACCTTGATGTGAACTAATTTGGATTAATTGAATTTCGCGCTGACCTGAATAAATTAAGGTTACTTATGTTTGATTTAAATAATGCATGATTGGTACCTAATCTAATCCTATTAATGATCCAAGATGTGATTGAGTGTATCATGTGTTGAGGCATTTTGTGGTGTTGAGTGTAGGGGATTAAAACCCATGTGTGTGTGTTGAAAGTGTGCATGTGTGTGAACGTATATGGTGCTCAAAGTGAGGTGTGTGTTGTGTATATTCAGCTGAGTGAGGGGGTGTGGTAGGTTGCCTTTTTGGTCTCTTGTATGAGAGAGAGAGTGTGTAACTAGGGAGTGAGAGAGTGAGCTCTTGAGGTTGAAGAAGAAGAAGGAAATTAGGAGGACCATCTCCCATTGTTCGAAATCAAGAAGCTAGGTAAGAGTCTAGAGCCTATTCTTTTGTAGACAACCTTCCATGCATCTTGTACTAAGAAATTGGTGAATCAATTACTGGAATTTGAAGTGAAGTTGGGTTTTTCAGCAAGAAAATGGCTTGTGTGCATGTTTATGGAGGATTATACCTTGTTCATTCATGTCTTGGGTTTTGCTCTTGAAATCTTTGCATGCATGTAAGTTTTACTCATCATCTTCAAGAAATTATCATGTTTCATGTTTCAAAATTCATGAGCTTATGGTTTGCATTGCATGTTTTGTAGAACAAAACAAAGGAGTTTGAAAATCTTCCATGCATGAGCTTTGGAGTTCAAATTTGCTAAATCCATGACTTTTGAGCTAAATGTTTGAGAGTGATCATGTAATTGTGTTTTAGAAAGGCCTTCCAAGTGTTTTCATCAAGCTTTGCATGAGTATAGCCATTAAAATCACATTTTGAAGATCAAACCCTATTTTGGAAAACCCAGAATTTCACAGTCCGCTCGAGCGAGGAAACCTGCGCTCGAGCGGAGAATGCAAGCTCTTAGTATTTTTTTTTTTCAGACATGAGCTCTCCGCTCGAGCGACCACTTGGATGCTCGAGCGAACCCTTTGCATGTTATTGATAAACTCGAGCATGGATTTCGACCAACTAGTGCTTTTTCCAAGTTTGCAGGTCACTCGAGCGGAGGAAGTCACGCTCGAGCGGACCCTCTCATTTTGCATGTTCGCTCGAGCGAGGAAAGCTACGCTCGAGCATGGACCTCATTTTTAGAAATTTTTCCTAAGTGTTCTAAGGCATGTTTTGGCATCCTCATTGCATCTTAGGCATTCCTAAGCCTTAATTAAGCCATATTAAGGAGGTTATGGATTAGAAACACACTAAGGAATGAATGCACTAAGTTATGAGACTGCAAGTGTGTGTGTTTTAGGCAATGTGATTAGAAAGAATAAGAACCATTGTAATGAGAGCTAAGCCTTAATGGCCACTTGAATGTATAATGATTAGATGTGCTTGTGTTATGTATTTTGTGATTGTAGGTCAAGACTCGAGGATTGATTGACCACTTACTGGAACCACTGTGAGTAACGTTATCCTAAAGATACGTTTATATGAATTATGTTCCAAATGAAACGTGATAAGCTATGCTTTCTGAAATGATATATGTTTTCATGAACGAATATTCAAAGTTTGAAATCTATTATGGCATCCATAGATAGTCCCAAGTCATGGGGGACGGCATGAAAATGCGGGTCCATGACATACAAGTAATTACGAGATCTCGTTTGCCACTTCATTGTGGTGATATGTGTTTAATCGGTATCCAGAACCGGTTACTCTAGCTGGAAGACATTTTGTGATGTGTTCTATGGGATGTACTATTATTATGTTCTGATATGAGAATGATTATGCTATGATCTGTTTTACGCTTATGTTATGTTCGGAATTCATTCACTAACCTCTTTACCCTAATGTTATTCATTGGGCTTTAGCTCATTGTGTGTATATATATGTATAGGCGAGCATTCTGGAGCCCGAGCCTGAAGGCTTTTGTCTGGATCTGTGTTCTGTTGTCAGCCAACCATTGTGCCTCACGTGGAGGTTCTCAAAGCGTTCTGTGTTTAAGTTTTGTGGTTTCTGTTTATTTAAGACTTGATTTGATGTCGTTGGCTGTACTTAAAATACTGTAATGTGTGTGGGTATAATGTATGGTTGACTACCGGTTATTGTATATAAAGTTTTTAAATATTATGTTTCATATAAGTCAGCACAGCTCATTGAACAACTATATTTATGTATTTGCTTCTGCTAGCCCCTTAATCTTGTTAATCTGTTCAGAGGCCTTCGGTAGTCCAAGGATTAGTGGCCGGTTACGATGTTAAACCTATAGGGGCGAGTTTGGGTCGTGACATAGGCCTTATGTTAATACATTGTCATGATCTGTCAAAAGGGTAGCTTTGCTATCTAAGGTGGTTGGACTTTGAAGGGAAGCTATTTTGACTACTCCGACCTTCCTGGGATCTTGCTTGGCTATTAACCAAAAGACTCATTAGTGACATTTCCTACTCTTGTAACCTTAGATAAACCCTGTATTTAATGGTTAATATATTATTTGATGTTCCTGATTTTTGGGGCGTCACACCAAGTGAAGATGTTCAATTAAAGAGGCCCTGTGAAAATCCCATTCTCCCGCTCCTCATTCCACTTCCTAAACTGTAGTAATTAATGCAACAAGCAAAAAATAAAAGACAATTTCAGAACCTCTACTAAATGAGGTGCCTTTAATATTATTTAGTTTTACAATAATCAAAAAATGATCGTATACATCAAAATGGTTACAAAGCATGGATTTGTCACTATGATTTTTCATAACAAAAAAAAAATAAATAAATAAAACAGAGGATGTTACGGAAATATTTGAGGCCAAAACATCTTAATACAAACACTCTAGATTGGGTGGTTAGCAAAGCTTCTGGAAGTTCAAATTCACATTGAATTAACTGGATTTCACATGGTTGCACCATGTTGAATGGGTTTAACAGGCCAGTTATTATATCTGTTATGTCTGTTATTATATCTATTCCAGAAGTTCTAAAACAACAAAGCATGATCAAAATATTTGATTTTGAATGTTCAGAGGAGAAAAGCTATTCAATTCCATATTGAACAGTGTAAATCACAGTACCATGACAATCCAGCCTACATGCATTGCACAAGCCATACAACATTATTTATTCTTTTGTTTGGCAAGAGAAACAAGTTCATGATAGAATGAAAAGTCAAATTGAAGTCATGCCCAATAGAAGTCATTTGACCACTAATAACTATAGCTAATCTGGCCAACTCACAATCATGGGACCATACTTGAAGGGTTTTCTAAGACGTAAAGGAAAACTATATAATAGTGCCTAAGGGTCATCACATGTGTGTAAAGGATGTCTATCAAAGCAAAACAAACGAAAACTATATTCCTTCACCTTAATGTTGCTACCTATACGCCCATGTATTTATTGACATAAATTGAAGTCTATCATTTTAGGAGGACCAAAGTTTGCACCAACTAAAATAATGTTAGGAAATAAACTCATTAGTGCTTTCTTCCTCATAAGTTGAGACATGAAAGATGGTGGCTGTATCATTCCCAAAGGGAAATCCTAAACATCACTAGTACTTAATTCGATGATGCAAAATCTTTCTAATAGGATTCAAGTTACCAACTTCTATCTCCCCGCTTCATTTCTTTCTGGATTGAAATATGTTATTACAAACCTAGCTTGGAAAAGGTCCATTGTATTTGTAGATATGGCATTCGTAACTACAAAACTATTGCCTCTCTTCACTTCTTCTACATCATATTGCAATCCAATGTTCATAATTTTAAAGGCTCAAAGATGAGAAAACAATTAGTATAACACATCAAGGATTAGAAACTGCATACAAAATTGTCATAACACGAGTTAATATATCTATTATGCTCTAACATTAATTCAAGTCCTTTAGAGTTTAGAATTGGGTTCTCAGCTTCAATTTAATGGAATGTTGTTTGGGTCATGTAGACACCACATTTTTGACCACCAGAAAGACTTGGATGCTTTGTCCTGTGCACTCGATGATGAAGTCTTGTTAAGTGTGATTTGAAGTCTCAACAAAGGAATATAAGCTCGCACTCCAAAACCAATCCCAAACCTTTCATATTCATACTGTCTTTGCCCCACAAATTCATTGTTGACCATCATGCCACCCTATATTGAGTTTAAACCAGTGGAATAAGGGAAAACTTTGGGCACCGGCTGGAACACATTGGGCGTCGGCCTTAGCCATCGGGAGCTGGCCGGCACTCGATAGCGAGAAACACTGTTCTGGGCGGGAATGGCCCAACTGTCCATTTTTGAAGATATTTTCGACCTATTTTGCTCAAATTCTATAAAAATGAGGTGATACCTCTGTTTTGAGGGTTGGAAAATTTCTAGAGAACCTATACACACAAGAGAGAGCTCATTATTCCTATACAAGTCATTTTTGAGCCAACCTATCTCTCTTGATCAATATCCATACACCATACATCACCTTAGATCATAACCTTAGAACCTTGGTTGAGCTTTGTGAATCAGAATTCAAGAATGAGAGTGGGCTTGAACTAAGTTTGTGTTACAAACAAAAGCTTACTTCTTTGAGAGGTATAAGCTTGTCACCTTCTCTTTTACTTCTTTTTCTATCTATTGCTATCTATTTCTTGTGTTTTTATATTGTCTTGAAACCATTTCAAGTGTCTAAGCTTGGGTTTGGATAGCTACTGTAGACACCCCATTTTTGACAGCCCTTAAGACTTGAGCATCGCTAATTGATTACTCGATGATGAAAGTTATGCTGTCAGATCGCTCAATTTCTTCAGTAAGAAAATCTTCTAAATCCCAACCTTACGCCCTATTTTGGACCAAAAATAATTTGACCAAAATTATTTTAGACCTCGAAACCCTCTTTTTCAAAATATTTTCTCCAACAGTTTCTACGATGTTTCAAGGCTCATATTTCGTTAAATATTGCACTTTTCAGTAAACTGAGTAAGGACAAAGTAGAAATAAATGAAAGGTAGGTGAACTCTTTGGAAAAAAATCTTTAAAAAATCTTATTTAGAGGTTTGGATTTGAAGAAAATAGAAGATGAGGGAAGAAAACTAGTTGAGGAGGGAGTTAGGCATCAATCCATTAGGACAAAACTGAAAAACCTTCACTAAAATGGGCATATCTCTTTGTACACTTAGAATTTAGATGTGAGGTTACCTCCATTGGAAAGTAGACTTCCGGGGCTTCAATTTAGACTAAAAAATGACCTGAAACGGAGTTTGGAGCAGATTTTTGTGGCCGGCCACAAATAGTGGCCTACCGGCCCTTACTAGTAGCCTGTCGGCCAGTAGTGAAAATTTTTCCCTTTTTGTGTCTTGTCGTCCACCATTAGTGGCTTGCCAGCCACAAGTGTCAAAAAACCAGATTTTTACAAATATTTGTGCTAGTTGTTCCCACATTGCTCCACCTGTCTCTATATAGATATTTTCGACTGAAACTCATATATTTCTATATGTAGAGGACCTTCTCTCTTGGTTTTAAGGCTAGAAAAATTTTGGGAGCAAAAATATCCTCTCTCTCTCTCTCTCTCTCTCTCTCTCTTGCAACTTGTATAGCCTTTGCCCAAACACACTAAACCAAACCTAGAGAGCTTCTTGCTGAGGTGATTTGAGCTTGAATTTGAGCTCTTGAAGCACTTGAGAGTGTGAAATTGTTGGTTTATGACTTAAGGGTTCATTCCTCTTCAAGAGGTATACTTTATCTTGCCTTTGTACCATCTTTACACCACTTGTTTTCTATCTTTTCTACTATTTTTTTGGACTATTTATAACCCGTATTTTTGGGCTGAAACTTGTGATTCAAGGCCAATAAAGGTTGAGGGGTCGTTCACCCTTCTTTACACCTTGCTCTCAAGGCCTTTACCCTTGTGTTTTCCACCTTTACACTATCTTTTTTTTGGGCTTTTAAACACTGATTTTTAGAGTTATTTCAGTGGCTAAAATCATGGTTTGAAGTCCAAATTTGGAGAGGTTAGCCTTCCCTTTTTGTGTTTTGCTTACTAGCCTAGCATGATCCATATTTTAGCTTATTATAGCTATTTTTGCCATAATGCCAGCATGTTTTAGGACTTATTTAGCACTATTTTAGGATTGTTTTTAAGTGTTCATTGCATTTGAGCCTTGTATTGCATGTTTGTAGTGTAATTGTTCTCATAAGTTTGGTGTTTTAGGCCTTGGCACCACCTTATTTGAGTTGATTGCATTTATTTAGCGCTTTTCTTACTTATTCTCACCATTAACCATCTCTGCATCGTCCCTCCTTTCTTGGCTTTTTCTTTTCTTTGAAAGTGGTTTCAAATTATTTGTTTGTTTAAGCATGAGATTGAGGTGTCATGCTTAATGGTTTAATCCCTTTGGGGGTTCATTACCAATGGTATGATGTCTCTTTCATGCCCAAAGAAACACTTGGTTTAAGCCCTCTTTCCATTAGAGGACTTTAATTCATCTTTGGATGCAATTGATTAAAGAATGGATGGTAATTGTGGGAGCCGGATAATGTTGATGTTTATGCATAAAAGCCGAATACAGGTTTGAGGATAATCAGGATAAAAGTTGTTTTCGGCTTCGTCCTGGACTATCCCAAAGCCAAATAGATTAATTGGCCGTACAACTAGTTGAACAAAAGCTGAATAAATAAACGTGCAATGGATCAAGAATGGGCTTAACCCTGGGGCCCAAAAGAAAATATAAATAGAGAAACATCATCCAAAGAAAGGTACATGAGAACAGACCTAAGAAACTTATGTTACAAGCAAACTAGAGACATATACTAACTTGTCCGTCGGAGTGCTAATTCCGGCACCCCCGACCGGAGTGTTAATTCCTTTTTTCAAGTGGCCATCAGAGGATCAGGAACATCTATCAGGATACTATAGTATTTCCAAACCTACCTCCCCACAATTGGCGCTGTCTGTGGGAATACTTAAGCATATTCATAGCGAACATCATAGAAGATCCTTCGATAGTCGTTGATGAAACTACACCAAGACTCCAAGAAACATGCTGGGACTGGAGAATATCGCCGTGCAATGTGCCTTGAACTTTGATTCAGTAGCTCAGACCTCACCCTCGACTTCAATACAAGAGACAATGTAGGCGATTATGGATCAAGCAAAGCAAAATGAACAGCAGCTGGAGAACATAATGGCTAAGAATGAGCGCCTGTGCCAGGATTTGGCCTTGGAGGTGGCGAAATCCCAACAAGCCGCATGCCAAGACCGAGTTCGACCTTCGGGAAAGAAAGATGGTCGACGTCGTCAACTTCAGAAACGTAATAATGACAGTGATTCAGACTCACCATCCCTAGAGCCCAGAAAGAAAGGACGCGTTGATGTATCCATTTCATCTGAAGGAAGTCCATATATACAGCATAAACGATGGAGAAGTGATGATTCGTATGAGAAAGATAAACTTGACCCTTTCGTGCGACAAATTACAAGGGTTGTGCTACCCAAAAAGTTCAAGGCACCGTTGTTCACCCTCTACGATGGAAAGTCGGACCCCACTGATAACATTCGTCATTACAAGCAAGCGATGACGCTCCATGCTGACAACAAAGCCCTCATGTGTCGAATATTTCCCAGCAGTCTGGGACCACTGGCCGTGAGATGGTACTATAAACTGGAGCCGGCATCGATTAAGAACTTCCACCAACTCTAAAAGGCATTCAGGGTGAGATTCATCACTAATGAGGTCCAGCCGAAGCAAGCTGATTTTCTCTAGGCCATGCAAATCAAACTGGAAGAAACTCTTCATGAATACTCGGCCCGCTATTGGGAGTGCTTTGATCTGGTAGATGATACTTGCAGTGACTACATGGCCATCATCGTCTTTAAGATGGGATTGCATCCAGATAGCCCCTTCCGCAGTTCACTAACCAGACGGCCCCCTAAAATTGTCTGGGCATTAATGAAGAAGGTCGAAGAGTACTACAAAGTGGAAGACGATGCCCTATGTATCAAAGCTGGACGTAAATCCATTGAGACAACCACGTTGGGAATTATGCAGCCGATTAGATCCGTGCCACCAAGAAGCCCCGAGCGACGGAATCAACATAAATGAGACAAAAGGCATGATTCGAATCGCTTAAGCGACCAATGTTCACATCGAGCTAATAAACAGTATCAAGTGGATAGCAGGCGCATAAGGCGTTCAGGCAAGAAATACACGGAGCTAACAGAGCTAATCTATAAGATTCTGTCAAAACTATAACACCTTCCGTTCTTCATGTGGCCGCCTAAGATGACGGGAACCCCCGATGCGAGAAGACAGGATAAACGGTGTGAATATCATAAAGACCACGGTCACGACACTAATAGTTGTTATGCATTAAAAGATCACCTGGAAGAACTGGTACAAGACGGTCGTCTTACACAACACGTCCGAAAGAATAATTCAACAAATACAGTAGCCCTACGATCAGAGTCACCTCCTCTAGGTGTAATTCATATGATATACAGCTTGCCAGCATCATCCGAGGTACATACAATCCAGTTGCAGTCTAGCCCACATAGCCCAATGACGCCGGCAAAACGGCCCCATGACACTGGAAGGATTAGTTTCGATGATAGTGACTTAGCTGGAATAACCCTCCCCCCACACTGATCCCCTCATCATCGAGCTACACATAAACAGATTTGCCAATGAGTGTGTTCTCATAGACCAGGGCAACACTTTGGAAATAATGTATTACAAAACTTTCGTCAAACTTGGCTTTACTGACTCGAACCTGTCTCCGGTAGATTACCCGTTATTCAGCTTCAATGTTAACCCGAAGTATCCTCTGGGAAAAATCACACTGCCTGTACGGGCCAGTACCAAATCAGTGGGCGTAGAATTTCTGGTCATCAAGCTTCCTTCGCTATATAATCTCATCACTGGTAGAACTTCGTTACATACCATGCAAGTCGTGCCAAGCCCCTACCACAAACTACTTCATTTTTCGACTGAATACGGTATTGAGCAAATTTGCGACTCTCAGAAATCGGTGCAGACATGCTATCTTCTAGCTGCAAAGAGACCAAGGGAGCTGGAAGTGCATTCAATTGAAGTACCAGATAGGGAGGGCCTCGAAGACATCAGGAGGATTCCAAGTGAAAAGGAACCGAAGCCCTGCATCGGGTCAACATTGACAAAAGTCCTGACAAGTTCTTCATTATCAGCGCTTCCTTGGATAAAGTTGAAAGGTAGGAGTTGGTATCCTTCTTACTCAGCAATATTGATGTGTTTGCATGGTCCCCATATGAGATGCCTGGAGTGGATCTGTAAGTGGCCCAACATCACTTAAACGTTGATCCGAAATGTAAGCCAATTATTCAGAGAAGTCAGTGGTCAACCGCGGAGCATACTTCAGCCGTTGTTGAAGAAGTAAATCGATTACTTGACGCCAGGGCAATTCGCGAAGTGACCTATCCTATATGGTTGTCCAATACTGCGGTCGTAAAGAAGAAGAATGGCTCTTAGCGCGTGTAACGCCCCAAAATAATTCCACATAACTATTACATCAACCCACTTCCAAAATAAGATATTAACCATGTTCCTTTACATAATTCCAAATGTTCTACAAAAGTAATCTCACATGCGATTATACATTTCTTGACAAACTAGTACATGAATCTATAGCATGTAAAATTATTAAATCAAAACGAATAAGGCCCTCAAGGGCTTACAAGTTCCAAGGAAATAGCCCGGTTACAGAAAATAATCTCTCGGACCCATACATATTAGCCCTTGGCTTTACAAAAAATTCACAACAAAATAAAGAGTAATCTACTCTTCACAAGAACATATCCACACCCTCAACTTGGCGGGATCGCCACATCTTTACCTGCACCAAAATCCCATAGGGGTGAGCACATAGCCCAGTAGAGAATTCTCACAAAGTATATACAGTTATGCAAATTCCCTCAACATAAAAATAATGCATATGTAATGCCATGCAAATGCCGAAAAATAAAGAGGAGTCTCATTTCAATGCACTATTTGAAAATCACCATGTTCTTCATAATATTTTTCAATCTCATCAATTTGAAAACTCCCAATATTTAAATCAATAGGGGCGGTAAATACGACACTGGTAATCCCTAGGTTGGTGTCTGCAAGTAGGCTCTACGAGCTCTACCAATACCCCACTTTATCGGTTGCTAACCGGAAGGGAAATTGTACCTCCTCCGCGCGCGTTTTTGGTCTTTCACCCCGGACACTCAGGCCAACTTATCAATCTCATCTACACCGCCTAACCGGACTTACCAACGTATTTATCCCTTTAATAATTCCATAGTTCTTATTACAATGTAACCTTCCTCAATGTAAATATTTTCCAATTCATGACAAGATATACAATAATGATAAGAATTGAAACACAAATATGAGGCAACAATTAATATCTCATAACCTTTCTTCATTTTTCCTTCTTCCAATGCCATCTCACAAAATAACCACATGCTTAACCGATGCCATCAACACATGGCAAAAACTTCTCATCATGTACATTTTGTTAACATTCTAGCCATTCCAAGATTATATGAAATTTTCAAACATCATACTCCAAGATTTCAATTTTCACAATCCATGGTGCTCAACAATTATCATCTCACCACATTACAAGTTCAAGTGTTAGCAATAATGTTAAAATAACATCTCATATCTCATATATCAAGTATATTGCAATTTTGCTAAACATTTGGTGAAACTTACTCTCATAAATCCTCTTAATACAAGAAAATAAATAATTTCAAAGGCATTTTCATTATTTTTCCAAATCCCCAATTTCTAGGGTTTTCATTGGAAACGAACTTTCCTCATTTTTTAAGAGAAACTCCATCAAATCATTCTTCATGAGTTTAATAGAGGGAAATCCTCAAGAAGTAGTAAAACGATTGAGATACAAACCCTCATTCAAAACTATCTTTACATTTTGAAGCAAAATCTAAAATCAACACAAAACCTAAAGAACACTTTTAAATCAACATCAATATAGCAAAACTTGTATATATGACTCAAGAAATCCCTACCTCAAGGTCTTTGAGAAGATGGAGAAGAGAAACCCTAGTTTAGATGGATGATCCTTCAACCCTCACTACACCAATAGGAGCCCTAGTTCCTGATCTTCATGATTTAGAGGAAGATCATGATGATCTTGGCCCAAAGATGGCAAGAATCAAAGAGTTTCAATGCTTGAGGAAGTTTTCTAGAGAGAAGGGGGAGAAAAATAGGGTTTAGAGTGAGAGACAAATGTGTAAAATGAGGTATACATTCGGACTAAAAAGAGGGGAAAAAACAGAGTTCGGGCTGCCCAGTTGGCCGCACGTGCGGGGGCCCCTCACCGCATGTGCGGCGGCCCCTCCCCGCACGTGCGGTGGCCCTCACCGCTCGTGCAGCCCATCTCCCCGCTCGTGCGTCGATTTCAGAATGCTCACCTAGGTGGTTCAACCCTCACCGCTCGTGCGGCCGAGCCCACCGATCGTGTGGCCCTGGCCCGGCCACCCAAAATTCCTGCTTTGCTCCCGGCACTCCGGACTCACTCGCACACCCTCCGGAACAAGCGAAATAAATTCGAAACGAACAAGGATGGCAATTAGAGAGAAGACGTCCGTACTCAACAATTCCCAATGAAAACAAAGGAAAGAGATGTATAACAAAGTCGGTCATCACAGTGCATCTGTGTGGATTTCACGGACTTAAACAAAGCTTGTCCCAAGGACTGTTTTCCGTTTCCCAAAATAGACCAACTTGTAGACGCAACGGCTCATCATCAACGCATGAGCTTCTTGGATGCTTGCAGGGGCTACCATCAAATTGCCATGCATCCGGAGGATCAAGAACAAACCGCGTTTCTCACCCCAAGAGGAACCTATTGCTACAAGGTCATGCCTTTTGGGCTGAAGAATGCAGGGGCAACTTATCAAAGACTAGTGACTGCAATGTTCAAGGAACAACTCGGCCGTACTATGGAAGTATACATCGATGACGTGGTGGTCAAATCCAAGGAAAAGCACTCACATCTAGCCGATTTGGTAAAGACATTTGGCATCCTTCGAAAGTACAAGATGAAGCTAAACACCTCGAAGTGTGCATTTGGCATCAGATCCGGCAAATTCCTTGGCTATATCATTAACAACCACGGAATCGAAGCCAACCCGAGGCAAATAATGACAATTCTAGAGCTTGGATCCCCTTACTCAGTGAAACATGTTCAGAAGTTGATAGGAATGGCCGCCGCACTCAACATGTTTATTTGTCGTTCCACAGATCGCTACCAACAATTCTTTTACACACTTCAACGAGGCAGAGCATTTGACTGGATGCCCGAATGCCAGGCCGTTTTGGACGGCTTGAAATCCTATCTCCATTCAATAGCACTCTTTGCAACACCTGCGGCAGGCAATCCCCTCATTTTCTATCGGGCGGTATCGAACCGGGCGGTTAGCGCCGTATTATTAAAGGAAGAACTTGGGGAGCAATGACCGGTTTACTATGTGAGCAAAGCAATGGACGACGCTAAAGCACGTTACCTTCCATTGGAGAAGCTTATCCCTGCCCTCGTCATGGCTGCAAGAAAACTGACGCATTACTTTCGGGGGCACGCCATTGGGGTTCTAACAGATTATCCCCTCTGGTCAGCACTCCGTAGCGCGGAAGCATCAGGGCGCATTTCAAAATAGGCTATGGAACTCGACCAGTATGATATCTAGTTTCTACCCAAAACTTCCACCAAGGGGCAAGTACTCGCCGACTTTGTAGTCGAATTCACAGGATCCCTTACCGACTTTAAATCTAATCAATCACAAATCCAGCCCAATTGGAGAATGTATGTTGGTGACGTTTGGCAGGTGTATTGCAACGGGTCATCCAACCAGCATGGTAGTGGGGCTGGCATAGTAATCATGACCCTCGAAGGGGCAATAATTGAACAGGCCGTCAAACTGGGCTTCGATACATCAAACAAACGAGGCCGAATACGAAGCACAGTTAACCGGCCTACGGAATGCACTTCACCTTTATACTCGACGTCTGCTTGCTTTCTGTGACTCAAAGCTAGTAATCAACTAGTTGAGAGGGGAATACGCAGCCAAGAATGACCGCATGGTAGCCTATATGAACACAGCGAATTCTTTGCTCGCAAAATTTGATCACCACGAGCTTAATCAAATAACCAGGGATCAGAACACGCATGCGGACGCCGCGGCTTGCTTAGCCTCTACTATCAACTCAGAAATTAAGCAGACAATTAAAGTTGGGTTTGTCCCTGAGCCGAGCATCGCCTCTTCCAAATCAGTCTAAATCAACGTTATCAAACTGGGCCCAAGTTGGATGGATCCTATCGCCACATTCTTATCTTTAGAACAGCTACGTTATCAAACTGGGCCCAAGTTGGATGGATCCTATCGCCACATTCTTATCTTTAGAACAGCTCCCGACGGATAAGAAAGAAGCACATAAATTGCAAAACAAAGCCCTTCGATACTACTTGGATCTACAAGAAAAGCTCTACAAAAAATCTCTCCCTAGGTCGTATTTAGAATGTGTTCACCCGGATAAAATTGAAGAATTTTTGTTTGAAATACATGAAGGCAGTTGTAGTGCACATTCGGGCGAACGTTCTCTGGCCCATCGAGCTGTAACGCAGGGTTACTACTGGCCGACCATGCGAATTGATACCAAGTGTTATGTCAAGAAATGTAAGCAATGCCAGAAGTTTTTCCCCCTTAACTCATTGTCTGCAAGGAATTAAACTCTATCACGAGTCCTTGGCCATTCGTTCAATGGGGGCTTGATATCGTTGGACCATTGCTACGGGCTCCAGGCAACAGGCGATTCTTAATTGTTGCGACAGATTATTTCGCAAAATGGGTTGAAACGGACGCACTAACACATATTCAAGATTCCGACATTAAGCGTTTTGTATGGAAAACATCACAATGAGATTCGGCATACCTCAAGCACTTGTTTCAAACAATGGAACCCAGTTTAATTGTGGCATGTATTGAGAATTGTGCAACACTTACGGTATCCGCCCCTACGTTTCCTCGTCGGCTTACCATCAAAGCAATGGTCAAGCAGAGGCCACCAACAAGGTTATTTTGGATGGAATCAAGAAAAGGCTGGAGAAAGCTAAAAGCAGATGGGTCGAAGAATTGCCAAGCGTGCTATGGGCTCATCGCACTATTCCAAGGCGATCCACTGGGGAAACACTGTTTGCTCTGTGCTTCGGAACCCAAGCAATCATCCCCCTAGAGGTCGGCCTTCCAATCTTGAAATCAAAGGTTTTTGACATGGGCCGAAATGACATGATGTTGGCCTTGGACTTGACTCTGATTGAGGAACGCCGAGACCCCTTGCTTCCATGGCACAGTACCAATAACAACTCGCTAAATCGTATAATCAATGTGTTTAGCTACGTCATTATACACCAGGAGAATTGGTCCTCAAAAAAGTGCTTCCCGCTGCTAGGAATCCCACTGACGAAAAATTGGGTCCTAACTGGGACGGCCCCTATCAGATTGACTCAATCGTCGGGATGGGGACATATCGGCTAAAAGACATGGACGGACGAAGCTTACTGTGTCCGTGGAATTCCATACACTTGCGTGAATTTTATCATTAAGATTAACTTGCTCGGCACAACAGTTTGTTTTGATTTTTACACCGTGTACATCTTTCACCGTGTACATCTTTCTTACATAATACAATGTTTTTGCTCTTGCACGATATCTTATGGTGAACACAAAATGCCTCCGAATTCGGAGTGCCCATCATGGAAAACACGTTTGGGCCGAATAAGCCTTCAAATTCAGAGCGCCCTTTGTGGAAATCACGATTGGCCAACATAAAAAACCTTCAAATTCGAAGCACCCATCGCAAAAAACATGTTTGGGCCTAATAAGCCTCTGAATTCGGAGCGCCCTTTGTGGAAATCACGATTAGCCAACACAAAAAGCCTCCAAATTCGGAGTGCCCATCGTGGAAAACACATTTGGGCCGAATAAGCCTCCGAATTCATAGCGCCCTTCATGGAAATCATGATTGGCCAACACAAAAAGCCTCCGAACTCAGAGCGCCCATTGTGGAAATCATGATTGGCCAAGACAAAAAGCCTCCGAATTTGGAGCGCCTTTTGTGGAAAACACGATTGGGCATCAAAAGCCTCCAAATTCGGAGCGCCCATCGTGGAAAACACGTTTGGGCCGAATAAGACTTCAAATTTGGAGCGCCCTTCGTGGAAATCGCGATTGGCCCACACAAAAGCCTCCGAATTCAGAGTGCCCATCGTAGAAATCACGTTTGGGCCGATTAAGCTTCCGAATTTGGAGCGGCCTTTGTGAATAACATGATTCGCCAACACATGGAAATCACTATTGACCAATATCAAAAGCCTCCAAATTCGGAGCGGCCATTGTAAATAACATGTTTGGGCTGAATAATCCTCCAAATTCGGAGCTCCTTTGATGGATGTGATTGACAAGCGCAAACACGATCGAAGTAAATTAATAGATATAATTTACTCTGCAAGCATTGATCGAAACAACATAGTCATTTAGAATAAAATGTTTTATTCAAATGGATCAAAATTAGGGTACATAATTTACATAAAAAAAAAATTGAACAATAGTCATCAAATTTATTCGGCTCCATCCTCGTCGTCAGTCTTCCCAACCTCGAAGGCCTTAAACGGAAAAGTATAACTCTGATACAAGGGTGACACTGGATCAACTCCCGCGGCCTGGAGAGCCTTGATTCATCCATGCTTAAATCCGCGATTTTTGCATCGACAGACTGCCTCGACTAGTTTTTCTTTTGTCTTCTCTATTCCAATTTTTCGGCCGTCATAGAATCCTTTTTCATAGGACCTGGCCTTCGCCATTTCTAATACGAACGTACTCGCCGTTTCTCAGTCGGCAATCACGTGATGCAAAACTCGGCGGTCTACTTGCTCTGCGACAATCGGATTCACTTCATTCACCGAGCAAGTCTTAGTGGCATTTGCCTGCTTCAGCTTATTTTTGGTCTTTTCCGCGCAGGCTTGCAAGCTCTGAATACAAGCATCCTTTTGCTCTATCTCTCTACGAGCGGCACAAAGACGCATGCCGATTTCATATGAGGTATACAAACCCTTTATTGCTCCATGGACGCCCTCACGAAAAACTTCATAATCAGCCTAGCCGACCATGGACTGCTGAACTTCTGGCGGAAAGAGCTGTTGAGCGAACTCGACTGCTACATGTAGGTCACGAACAATTGAATCCGTTTCCGTCATCGGTTTGTTCCCCACAAAAATTGAAAAACTTAACGGCCGCGATGTGGCACTACTTTCTCCTCTTGAGCGTGGTAGATGGGAGTTACCACGTTGCTGCTTTTCCTTTCTGGGTGACCTACTCCGACGACGTGGGGACTAGCGTTTCTCACGCTCCCTCGATGTCCTACTCCCCGTGCGCATAGTCTCGCCACCTCGATTCATCTTTGCATCCAGTTCTACTAACGTCTTACCTTCCCCTCTGCTGTTGAAGAATAGTCTTCTGGCCATCCACAATCGTCCACACTACTTTGTTTCCTCTCCTAATTTGTTGGATTTGAACGCAACAATGGCACCTCCTCGCACGCAACCTCCATCCCATTTATTCATTACCGGTGCAGCACTCCCTAGGCGATCTCATCAATGCTAAATTTCAAAGCCATTCGGCGTTCTAGTTCATTCATTAGCTGGGGCAAGGGCAGATTCATTAATCTAATCGGCTAAATGTCGAAGCCTTGGGCGAATAAGTTCATGTGCCCCAGCCACACCATGAACCACCGGTATTCGGCGTTCTAGTTCATTCATTAGCTGGGGCAAGGGCAGATACATTAATCTAATCGGCTAAATGTTGAGTCCTTGTGCTGATAAGTTCATGTGCCCAAGCCACACCGTGAACTGCTGGTATTCAGCATTCTAGTTCATTCATTGGCTGGGGCAAGGGCAGATTCATTAATCTAATCGGCTAAATGGCAAAGACGCATTTATTTTATTGGATGTTTAATTTACTCATATGCAGCAGACAGAAAAGCATAGGAAATTTTCATTAATAAATTGAAAACAAATAATGTATGTAGTAGACAGAAAAGCATAGGAACTTTCATTAATAAATTGAGTACAAATAGTAGTCATGTTATACATGAAAATTACCTTACATTTACCTTCCAATCGAAGTAAAGATATGAAAATCTACTAACAAAAACCTACAAAAACCTACAAAAACTATGCATCTAAGATACCTAACAAAAATCAAAATATCACCCTAATCAATCTTTAGGGTCAGACTCTAGCAGCTCAACGTCCACCTGCTTGTATGGAATCGGCTGCACCAATGTCACATTAGCTGCAGAGAAGGCTTTGAGCTAGCCATGTTTGAAGCCTTGATTCTCGAACTTGGGCACTTCCTCCATGTAGTTCTCCAAGCGGCGTCCTTCCCAGCTTGGTACGCTTTGGAAATCTTGGAGTCAGCTATTTCCTTTGCCTTCTTTGACTTTTCCAAATAGGCTTCCAGCTTGGCAATCACCTCCTTGGCTAACTTGAGCACCTCTTCGCTCGCGTTTGCCCTCTCTTCGGCTTCCAGCCTTAGTTGGTCAGAATTCTTTGCCTTTTCGGCCTCAGAGTCAACTCTCGCACGTTCCTCCGCCGCTTTTGCTACCTCAGAATCATCTCTTAGAGAGGCTTCCATGGCCTTGCTCTTTTCATTTTTAATTTCGACTTTCAGCAAGCTGATATGTTCAACAGCGTCATGTTGGCGGCCGGTTTTGGCTATCCTGCCCACCATCTACAAAACAAGGAATTGCAATTATAAAGATAAATATATTTATATATTTAGGCAGAAGACTGCAGATAAGGCAAGTAATGTACCAATAAGGCCGATTGAGCGGCTAATGCAATAGACAGTAAATCTGGCTCCGCTCGAAATGTGGCTCTGTCAACTGGCAGGAAAATTGAGGAGGCCATACTCAAGGCCACAGCCGAGTCCTTCAAAGCCGACACATCAGAAGCAATAGACACATTCCTTATCTTTGGTTGAATAGTGAACGGAACAACCAAGTCCAACTCCTCAATGCGTGGCCGTTTATCGATTTGGTCCTCCTCAAAGACGTCTTCGCTCTCGGCGGGGCACTTTTTTCCCCTTTGCTCGGCCTCTTGATCCCTCTATTCTACTTGCTCCATCTCGGCCATTTCAGTCTGAGCTGTTTCTTCCACAATAACAGGCAGAGAAGACTCAGTGATGACAATGGGTGGAGT
Source organism: Camellia sinensis (assembly GCF_004153795.1). Taxonomy (NCBI): domain Eukaryota; kingdom Viridiplantae; phylum Streptophyta; class Magnoliopsida; order Ericales; family Theaceae; genus Camellia; species Camellia sinensis. The sequence continues at coordinate 551,989 of NW_021025867.1, forward strand.
TTCAGATCGGATGGTCTCGGCTCTCCTCCGGGCGGCCATCCTTTCGGTATTTTCCTCTTGGCCAACTGCGTGAGCGACTCCCCAGCCATGTTCTTAGGATACGTGCTCGGAAGGTCTCCTAAGTTTGTAAAAATGTCTTCAAAGGAGACATCCCCTTGGCCTGAAGGCGATGGAGGGTTGGATGCATTGAGGCCGACTTCCTCAAAGGCCAAGTTCAGAGCCTCGTCTACTTCAGTTTCCGACTAGTTCAGCTGCTCGGCGACTTCTTTGGCTACTTGTTCCTCCACCTACTCCAAATTAGAGGCTTCCAAAACCAATCTGCGTTAGGTTTTTGAAGTTGGGGAAGATAAGGGTTGTAAGCTTCTCTTTGCCCGTCAGAATCAGAATATTGTCTGCCGCCGAAAATGTTGAGTAAGTCGGCTCGTATCTCAAAAGAATGTGGGCCACTCTCCCTTATTTCTGAAGGTTTGGACAGCCAAAGAACTGGAGTGCGATTTTAATTTCCGCAAGTACAGCATCGTCGGCCAAAACCAAAACTTTTTTCAAATCGTTGCCTACACAAATAAAACAATAAGTACATAGAAAGAAAGTCGAGTAAATATGTATAAAAAAAACACATAAGGAACTATACGGCCACCTGGTTCGCCTTTTCGTCTGGGCATGGGATCTAGGCGATCTTCACCCTCACCAAATTCCCAGTTGCCTCGGACAATGATCATTACATCGTCAATACGCTTGCCAGAGCTGGCAAGCATAGTCACCAAGTGATGGTCGGTGTCCTTGACCGTGAGAAAATAGCACCCCTATCGACCAAAAGATTTGGCCAAGGTATAACAATGCCGAATAGCAGGTATGCCAAGATTGATCCTAAGGCATCGGTTCAACTCCATAATCCCCATTATGATTTGGAAAAAAATTTACATTAGGTTGGGAAGGGATTAGACCCCAGTGGCGAAGGACAACCCTTAAAAATGAGTGAAGGGGGAAACGGACTCTGCCCTCAGCAATTGATAGGAGAGAAAAAAATTATTGTACTTTCATCAGTTCTCTCCATATCAATGGTACTGTTTGCCACGAGTGACAAATGGACATCATCGGGGATGGAAAAATGGATTCGAAAACCAGAAATTTGATCCGCAAAAAGGAGGTCTTTCAAATGTTTTGCCATCCTAGCCAGCCTAAGGAGTATGCAAAACTAAAAACAAACAAGGAAATGGGATTCGAAATGAAGGAGAAAAGAACTTACAAAAAGTAGAGGAGACAGTGAGAAACGGGAGGAAGTTGCAAAGGTCGCAAAATGGAGGTATATTGAAAGGCTGACCAGAAGCTTTGAGTATTCAAAAAACATACATTCGAAGGGACAACATAGTTTCAAATCGCATTAAATGGGAAGCGTACAAAGGGGTAGGAAGATGTAATGATGCCTAAAAGCGTGTGTGTTTTGACATATGCATTGGAATGAGGTTAACCATTTTTTCTATGACTTTTCAAGTTCGAAACCAAACACGTCATTCAAAACCAAACATGCCAACTAACTGTTTTTAATTGGATGTTTGGAGGGGCAATTGTGGGAGCCAGATAATGTTGATGTACATGCAAGAAAGCCGAATGTAGGTCTGAGGATAATCAGGATAAAAATTGTATTTGGCTCTGTCCTGGACGATCCCAAAGCCAAATAGATTAATTGCCCGTAGAACCAATTGAACAAAGGCCAAATAAATAAACGTGCAATGGATCAAGAGTGGGCCCGACCCTGGGGCGCAAAAGAAAATATAAATAGAGGAACATCAGCCAAAGAAAGGTACGTGAGAACAGACCTAAGAAACTTAAGTTACAAGCAAACTAGAGAGATATACTAACTTCTCTGTCGGAGTGTTAATCCCTTTTTTCAGGTGGCCATCAGAGGATCAGGAACGTCTATCAGGATACTAGAGTATTTCCAAACCTACCTCCCCACAGTAATCTAAAATGGTGTATTAAAATTGGTGATTAAAAAATGTGCAAGATAATAATTTGGTTTGGGGTTCAATCGGACGTTAATTGAACCCTTGAGTCTTCAGTCGTTTCATACTCCTTAGTGATGAAAATCGTTCAAGATTCATTGTCAACTACTTCCCTTGATTTTTCATGATAGGGAGGTGGTTTTGAGAGTCTTGTTTTGTTGCATTTATTGAATTTGCGCACTTGGTTCATAAGCCATCATGCAGTGAAGTTGCATCCATTGGTGGTTTGTGAATCACACTTACTACTCCTTTGAGCTGTTCAAATGATAAGGAGGGCTATTGTGCAAACAAACCCTAGAGAATAACCTATCCCTCCTCTATTTGCTCTCTGTTGCAGTAGGACAATCCAGTCATCAGTAGCCGGCAGGCCACCTTCAGTGGACGGCTGGCTATCTGCCGGCCACCAGTGCAAAATCAAACAGTGTACTTTTAAAGTAGAACAGAACAGGTTCTAAGGTGGAAATCAGTGCAAGTGTTTTACTGTGCGACAAAGGCATCTGGCAGCAAAAACAATTTCTTTTTCGGGTGGAAAGTCCGTGCATGCATGAGCATTCCTCATTTCCCGAGGCAGAGTAATAAGAATAACTAGTTTAGCACTCTTTTCATGTTGTATTCATGTAAATAATTAGTTCATTTTGTGTTGTAATAATTAGTTAGCTAGAATAGTTAATTAATTCGCTTTGTAATAATTAGTTAAGTAGTTTAGCTAATTAATTTGGGTTTGTAATAGTTAATTAATTAGCTTAGCTTAAATTAGGTAGCTAGTTTATTTATTCGGACCCTTCTGTGTGAGGGCGCAATGTTGTAATAACGTGTATGTCTTCCAACCCCATGTTTTTCACCCTTTTATTTACTAGCTTATGATGCTTAGTTTAGGGTAGCATGTTTTGTTTAGCATTTCTCATGCCTTGCATCTACTTGTATTGCATACATCGAGGCTCGGTTCATCATTTTAACTGCATTGTTAGTTTAAATACTTGTTTGAATACATTCTTAGACCGCATGCTATCAAACTGATTCATATGCCATATTAGCAGCCAAGCCTAGTAATTGCATATCGCATGTATTGCATTAGTCATATTGCTTAGTTAGGATCATGTATCTTTCTAACTTTATCATCCTTTTGGCTTAGAGTACTAGGTGAGCCTTAACTTGCTTTAACATATCGCATATGTGTGATTGATACCATGTCTAGCATGCTTGTCATGAGGCTAAGTGCTTAATTGATAAACTATTTGAATGTCTGTGGATGAAGGCTAGTTGCTTGAATTGGAATAATTTGAGTGATGTTTATATGTGATCACTTTTTCAAGTGGTACATATTCGAAACAATTTTGCAAACAAACATGAAATCGAAATGTTCCAATTATTGCAAAGTTAGTCTATACTTGTGTGTGTGTGCATCACATAGTAACGCTAGCCTAATAAACCAGAACAAGAGCATATAATGTACATAAGATTCATATCATCATTAGTAGAGGCCGATCTTTGATCGGGCGAGCGAGGGTGCTCAATTCATGACCATCCCCTCTCGTACCCAAGTTTCCGAGCTGAGACAATCGTAGTGATGACGGATACGTGGCCTTTGGCACGAGTCATGGGTTTCCTAAATTTCCCAAAAGTATTTAGGTGGCGACTCTATATCTGGCAAAGTAGTCTATTTTTAGCAATTTGATTCAAAATTGATTTTCCAAAAGATTTGCCGGATTCAGAGACTCTTTGGTGTTTATCTATTTCACATTGCACCTATGAGATCAGATTCAGAACCGTGGGAGTCCAATACTGTAAGGCTTCTTCGTCTTCCGAAAGGGGGCACAAAAAGTCGAGCTACAGCTACCACAGGTTTGGATAGCTACCAAAGGGTAGAGAGAGTTACCACTCTTTCTTGCACCTTCACCTATAGCTCAAACTCTTGTTTTACACCCTTTTTTTTGCTTTCCAAATTGATTTTTAGAGTTTAAAAGTGGCTAAAAATCATGCTTTGAGGTTTCAAAGGTGGAGGAGTTAGCCACCCTTCCTTGTTCTTGTTTACTAGCCTTATTTTCTTTGCTTATTGTTTAGCTTTTTGGGCTCTTTTCATGCACTTTGAGCCACTATTTTCCACCTATTAGGGGCTATTTTAGGGTTGTCCTAGGTTATTTAATTGGTTCAAGCTTTGATTAGGTCGTTTGTTATATCATAAATTCTCATATATTGCTTGTTGTGTGTTGTTCTTAGCTTTTCTTTAATTGATTTTCATGTTAAGAGCCTCATTTTAATAAGCAACTTATCATCTATTTCTTTCGTTTGAGAGTTGTTTCAACCGGTTGATGGTTATTCAAAACACGAGCTAGAGATCTATGCTTAATGGCTTAATCTTTACGGAGATTCATCGTCAAGAACTTGGTCTCTCTTTCATGTTGAGAATCACTTCCCGTTTGACATGCTTCTCCTTTAGTGGACGTAATCACTACGTTGGACAAATGGATTAAAGATTGGCAAAGACTAATGAATTTGGCTTAAAACTAATCAACCAACATAAAGAACATGAGTTATATTGCTTGGGTTCGGCCAAACGTTTTGCTGAATTCATTAAGTCGAGGGTCGTCATACGTCAATCAATGATGTTTTGATGAACCTTGAAGCGTCTCTACCTCCCTCTTTGAGCTCATTTCAGGATAAGAGGGAGGGGAGGTCATTGTTCATTGCATTCATTAATTTTTTGTCCAAACTCATGTCCAAAATCATCAAGCAATCAACTTGCTCATTGATGGTCTTGGTAATGACTTCATTCTTCTCTTGAGGATTTCCATGATAGAGAAGAGCAGAGAGGACAAACAAGGCCTAGAAAGGCTCTGTCTACACTGTTCTCACCTCAGAGCACAAAATATTTTTTGGCATAAAATTTAGTGCTGGCCGACACTCTTTGGGTTCGGCCAGAGCTCATTTGGAGCTGATCAGCTCCCAATGCTTGGTAAACAAAGTGTTTTGCAAAGGGCAGTGGCTGAAGGTGAGACAGAGCAATCTCGGCAGACAGAGCAACTTCTAGGCATTGTGCATGCAATCATTGTATATCATGGTTGTTTAGATTAATTATTTATTTATTAATTATTAGCTTTGTCGTAATTAATTATTGTCATAGTTATTATTATTGTTTACTTAGATTGCTAGTTTATTGCTTATTATCATAATGCCTTTGTTGGAATAAATTAGATAGTTTAGCTATTCATTTATTATTTGTTCCAACCTTGTAATAGGTAGGTAGTTTAGCTCAATTCATTCATTCGAATTTGTAATAATTAGTTTAAATTCAGACACTTGGAAATTTATTCGCACCCTCCTGCACGAGGGCGAGTACCCTCCTGTGCAAGGGTAAGTATGCAATAAGCGTGTATGTCTTCCAACCCCCATTTCTTTCTCCCTTTTATTTACCCGCTTGTGATGGTAGTATAGAGCATCATGTTTATTTAGCATTCCCATGTTTTCATACACTCGTTTTATGTACATTAGGGTTCGGCTCATCATGCTAACCAATGTTAATTTCAAATTCATTGCTTGAAGATGTGTTTTATTGCATGCCTTGAATTGGATCACATACCATGCTCATAGCCGAGCCTATTAAAAAATTGCATAAATGTGTGCGTTGCATTTGTCACATTGTATCATTTAGGAACGTGCATATTTTCTAACTGTTTTGGTCTGTTTGGATTGCCTTGGAGTACTAGGTGAGCGTTTATTGCTTTAGCATCTTGCATTGTGTGTGATTGTTGCCATGTCAAGCATGCTTTTCATGAGGCTAAATGCTTAAATGATATAACTCTTTTAATGCCGGTGGATGAAAGCTAATTGTGAAATTTTGGATAAAATTGATTAATATGCATATAAACTCACCTTTTTAAGTAACGCATACTAAAACAAATTTTCAAATACAACATGAAATCAAAATGTTCCAACTTTTGCAAATTAGTCTATACTTGTGTGCGTCACATAATAAAAATAGCTAATAATCGGAACAAGAGCATATAATGTAAATAAGAATCACATCATGATTAGTAGAGGTTGATCTTTGATCAGGGGGTACTCAATTCGTGACCTTCCCCTCTCGTACCTAAGTTCTCGAGCTGAGACACTATGGTGATGATGGATAAGTGGCCTTTGGCATGAGCCTTGGGTTTCCTAAATTTTTCAAAAATATTTAGGTGGCGATTCTGTAATTTGGCAAAGTAGTCCATTTTTGGCATTTGATTCAAATATCGATTTTCCAAAAAGAATTGTCGGATTTGGACTCTTTTTGTGTTTTCACTATTTCACATTACACTTGTGAAATCAGATTCAAAACCACGGGAGTCCGGACTGTAGGGCTAGTTGTATCCGAAAGGAGAACGAAAAGCAAGCTACTTGTTAGATTTAAAAGATCTAGTGGAGTTTCACAAAACCAAGCATTGACTAGCTTTCAGGTTTCTTTGGTCACCAAGTTTAAATTCCCTCTCATTGTTCTAGAGCCAAAAGTTTAAATTCCTAGAAACACTATACCAAAGCCTAAGTATGAACCAAAAAGTCTAGAATCTGACATTCCTACATCATCAATATAATGATTATTTGAGTATAAAATTCAAATATCAAACTTTGATCCACATCCATGATAGACATTATCTTTTCACAGTTTAATTAGTAGTCCACAATATTTGATGACACTAAAGCCTCTTTAAAATAATAAAATAAGCACAACAATTGGCTGTTTTGAATTCCATAATAGAAAACGCATCTCAACTAAACCAAAATATCCAGCTTAAGATTTATATACATATATATATTTGATAACTTTGTATACGGACCGACGACTTAATCTAGAGACCAATCCCATAGTCAGTTGTAACAATATCTCTATTCATCAAATGAACTAATAAAGTTAGAGAAGCACCTCATCTTCTTTTGAAGCTTGTTGCCCACTTGATGCATCCAGCACCTACAATATGTTAGTATAATGTGTTAATAATTTCCGTATGTATATATATAAATTTGATAAAATGTAAAATTCATCAATTTGTAAGTATTGCACCTCTCTCAAACTCATACTTGTGACTCCAAGAACAAAAGACGTGCCGTCAAGTTCTCGATCATTGTAGTAAACTCGTTAACATACTTCTAATTGCAAGGTGGAGATTTCCCTCTCAATACCTGAAGCAAGATAAAAGTCCAAACATTAATATGAATTCCTATATGTATAATAGAAATCAAATTAATTGCTTCAAAGAGAAAAAGAAAAAAAAAGAAAACCAATACAGGACATTAACATTTACCAACAATAGCAGATACATTTAATTACAAACAGATTAAAGAAGGATACCTCTGGTCGCATTGGTCATTTCACGCTTACTCTCTTGAAGCGCCTCTATAATCAAACAACACAGAAATAGAATAATTCGTTCTTAATTAAATTAATACATTTGTGTAATTAATATGAATTATAAATTAGGAAAAAGAAAACTAGGGCACAAACCTTTGGTTGTGCGTTTTGTGGCAAAGATGTTCATGATTTCTAGAAAAAGTGAAACAATCAGCAATCACAAACACACAAAGGGATGCATAATGACATATAATTGAGACTTCCATTTTTGTATATCCACATTCAAAAGTGCATATGATCATACTATAAATGACGCGCTCACACACTCATTCTAAGTTGATGAACTATGGATAATAGAACAACACAAAAACACATATAAATTTCCCACAAATTCAGCAATTAGGCATGAAACAAACATGCTATTATGCACCAAGCAAATAAAAGTTCAACACTCTTCCTCAACATCAATTGTTGCTCCTTCTATTCCTTCTCTCACCCAACCAATTTCTTCATCACGAAGCATAGCGGTGTTTTCCAAATGTTGAGTCGTATAGGGTTCAACTTGAGGGCCATCATTAGAATTCATATCAAAAAGACCTTTTTGAGACATCTTTACCACAACTTGCCAATTTGGTTCCAATGGATCAGGAACTTACCAAACTTGCTCGACTTGGAATGATAATATAAAAGGTTCATTGCTAACACAATCGGTTGGGTATAACAAAAGATTGAAGTTGACTAATGTAAATTTGAAAGCGTCTTCCATTTTCCACCTAGTGTTATCAATCCAATCATAGTTAAACAACACATATTTCATATTGTTGTGTACCGGATTTGAACAATATCAGTTAACCGTCCATAGTAGTACACATCACTGACGCGAGGTCTTTTGTCCTTTTGACTAGCATAACTCATTGTATCAGCCTTTAAAGCTACACCACTATTTTGAGTCACCCGACGGTCATCCACAACCTTTACACAAAAACGAATCCTATTGATAATGTAACCAGTGAACCGCCTGCCAAGGTATGAGGACCATCTGCTAATCTATTGATTTCTTCAGTAAATGTAACATTACTTGTCCTTCGCATGGTTTAAACCTATTACAAGACAAATATAAATTCAACTTCAACTTCAACTTCAACTCAAAATTTATGTATATTTAGATATGTGAAATGAAATGTCTAAATACATACATGGTCCTTAAACCAAGTGTGAAATGTTTCGAAATGCTCATAATGAATCTGATGATCACTTGCACGACGCATTTTGCTCTTAATGACTTCAAGGTGTTTGCTGTGTAAATTGAAAGAGAATAGTAAATATCATATAAATTTCACTTTAGAATTTTACAATATTGGGGGAGTAATAAATTACCTTTTGAATGGTGCAACTGACCTTGTGTTGAACAACACATATCGATGACACTATTGTAATTCATTATCATTAAGATAAAATGTTATACTTTCGCCAACAGCTCGACCCATCTTGTCATCACCTTCATTGTTTCTCCTCGGACGATTAGATTTGGTTTCCACATCAAGGAGATAGTGTGAACAAAAGTTCATGCATTCTTCCATCAAATAACCCTTAGCTATTGAACCCTCCAGATGAGCTCAATTATGCACATATTGTTTCAATGTAAGAAGAAACCTCTCGATCGGATACATCCATCGAAATTGTATTGCTCCGACAATCAATGCTTCATCAGCAAGATGTATGGGCAAGTGTTCCATTATGTCGAAGAAAGCTAGTGGAAATTTTTTTTCAAGATGGCAAAGAATTACTGCAATACGATCTTAAATATATTCCAAATCACTTGCACGATTTACTTTGGAGCATAATTGTCTAAAAAACGTGCTCAAGTCAATCAATGGTTCAATCACATTCTTAGGCAAGGACCTCCGTATAGCTAAAGGAATAAGTTGGTGCATCAAAATATGACTATCATGGCTCTTAAGACCCCAAATACTTTTATCTTGTAAGTGCATGTGTCGAGAGATATTAGATGCAGAACTGTTTGGTACTCTTGCTTGCTTGAGTACTTTGAGAAATATATCTTTCCCATCCTTGGTCATTGTGAATTGTGTAGGGGATACATAAACTTTATTGGACCCTCTTAACTGCAAGTGCAATGGTTTTCTAATATTTATTTCTTACAGATCACGTCAAGCATTCACATTATCTTTGGATTTTATGTAATTTCACCAAACAACATATGAAATAAATCATTATCTTTTCTTTTATTTTCTCTTCTTTTCTTTTTTTTTTCCCTCTTAATTTATATAATCATTTCATTTCTTTTCTTATTGTTCACGTGCTGCAATAAATAAAAGTTTATATATGATGCAACTTATTTGCCCATGCAATATTTGGAGCACATGGCCAAACATGACAACATAATTTCTATATTGCACAAGATCTAATAAGAATCAACTGCATGTACTCAAAAGTGCTCAAAATTTGGTCGGCTGATCAGCGACCAAAAAATTAACACTACAAGAATTAACACTTTTGCCGACCAAAAAATTGGTCGCTAAAAGGCCATTTTTGGACAGCAAAAGTTATTTGCGACCAAATTTTTTGGTCGCTACTTTGGTCACCAATTGAGGGTCGGCAAAAGTAATTCGCGACCAAAATTTTGGTTGGTCGGGAAAAGTTGGATTTGCCGACTAAATTTTTGGTCGCTAAATATTTAATTAATGCGACTAATCCATTTTGTCGTTAAAACACTTTGGTCGCGAAAAGTGATATTTTGCCGACCAAATATCTTAGTTGCCAATTGTCACATTTTGCGACCAAAAAGTTTGGTCGCCAATTATCACATTTCGCGACCAAAACGTTTGGTCGCCAATTGTCAAGGAATTGCCAACTAACAATTTAGTCGCCAAATTGTAAGGAATTGCCGACCAATGATTTTAGTCGCAGAAGTGTAGAATTTGCCGACCAATTTTTTAGTCGTCAAATCTCTCTATTTGTGTTTTTTTTTTTTTTTTTTAGAAATTCAATTTTTGTTTTTAAACATTCAATCCAATATCAAACAAAATTCATTCAACCCAACCACAATTAAGGAACAATAACATTTAAAAAATTCATATTTGCTCACAGTTTCGGTACCACAATTAAGGAACAAAATTCATGACACACAGCCAAAGAATTTAACTAAGAAGAAAACTTGAGAATTTATATTTGTATACAAGAGCAATAGTACGTACAATCTGTGATTTGGCAAAAACAATCACTAAAAATTCAATCTCAAACTACACTTTGCTCTCACCAAAAATTATAAGAACAAAGAAATCAAAGAAAATAACAAGGTATGAGGCTATTGGAACAGTTCTTCAGCTCTTCCTGTAGTATGCTCATACCACAATGACATCCTATCGCAATTTCATCCAATCAGGATGGGCATACTTAGGATTCAAGCCCAACAACTTGCAGTCTTCATCACTTATACGCTTTAGGACATTTAAAACCTATAAAAATGTCATCTAATGCTCGCTTTGTAAGTCTTGATCAGCTAGAAATTGACAAGAACAAAACATAGAAAATACATAGCTAGAAACATTTCATCATTGAAAATTTAATGTGCAATTCAAAATTATATATAAGTTGAAACTCAATCAAGGGTATGTCCATTTGCATAGAAAATAATGAGTTATGGTACTGTGTGATCTATTTATTTATGAAATTTCAAATCAAAATGCAAGTTACTATGTGATGAGACTAGCATAATTAGGCTTCCAATTCATTACTAATCACATGTTGTTTATTATGTAATGTTTTTGTTAAAATCATTGAAAATCCACTGGTCTTACATTGGCCTTTTGATGCAATTCAAAAACAGATTTTCACAATACTAAAGTTGAGTTCAAAATTTGGTGTTAGTCTGTACAATTCACAATTTCTATGTTTCTTGGAAGGCAGAGTTTCCTATAATTGGAACATTAATCAGAATAGCTGATACTATCTATACATAAATACAGCAACTTGTGAAGACATCCCAATTCTCCTCTATTACTTTTTCAACTAAATGGTAAAGCAGGCATAGCAAAGTCAACGAAAAAACTCTAAAAAAGGGGGTGAAACTGTAGTTCACATGCATATTAACTTGTGCATAATTCAACAACTACAATTAATAATCACCAACTTAATAGTAACTTGCATAGATAGAGTCTGAACAATTTTCGTATACAGGGGCACTCTATGGGAATCATACCTACAGTTTAAATCACCCATACTAAGAACAAAGCTATTGCTAATCCTATTTAGTTGCTTCCAAGTGCCAATTTTGGCACTGTTTGGACAAAGCCATCTGAAAAACATTTATTTGAAAGCAGCAACAACTCCTTTTAGAAAACATTTACCTAACATATCTTATTAGCTTGTGTGCTTTTGCTTATTTTATTGCCTTTGTAGTTATTGTAGGACCATAATACCATTTGATATTGACAAAAATAAAAAAACACACATTACATCATCAGATGTTAAACTGTAATGAGTTTTGGGGGAAGGTCTACCCCAGAACTACTATCATATATTTACCAGAAATACTTGTTTGCATCCATTGGCCAATGGAACGAGGGTAGCAGGTTCCACCTGTTAATAACAGAAATCAAAAGTTAAAATGACATTTAGAATGCCAATGATTCGTGGCAAAGGAAAAAAAATGCATTACAGTAAATTACAATTGCTGCTCTTAAACACATCCACATACAGTTGAATATACCCCACCCCAATCAAACACTTCCCATCCAACAAACATTTGCATATAGAGGGGTGCATTGTGCTTAAGGTATGTTATACCTTTGTAGAAACTACAGAGCCCATTTTTATTCTTGATTGTAAATATTATGATCAAGGATTATTCCCTCAAGAACATCAAGACTCACTGCAGAGAAAATGGTGCAGACTCAAGCACAAAAAATCCATACTCACTAAAGAGGTGGAAATTAAAGAACATAAAATATTACTTTCTTTCAAAAAATAAAACAATTCAACAAAATATGACAACACCAGTGAATCATAATCATAAGGTTACTAAAATAGAAAATCTATGTGATTAGCAATCTTATTCTTTTTATTAACAATACTCATTACATAGTTTGTAATCTGGTTGGTAACATAATCAACATGAGTCCCACCCTTAATTGTCGCAATCGAATTTACAAAGCTGACCTGGAAGGTCATCAACCCATCAAAATTAAAAGGTTCTGAAGCACACACTGAAGCCAGACAAATCATGCAGACCACCAGTATACTCCAAAAACAAGCATCCAGACAAATCAGGATGACCATCCAGACAGATCAGGATGATTGACAGATCAGGAAAAAGGCAGACAGATCTGGAGCAGACACTGAAGCCAGACAGATCATGCAGACCATCCAAACAGATAAGGATGATCTTTCTGAAGCCAGACAAATCATGTGGACCACCAAAGGAAAAGAAAGAAGAAAAAAAAAAGAAAAGAAGAGGGACAGACCCACACTGCTGCCACATGTGTCGTGTATTGTATTTTTTGAAAATTGTCATAGTCGGCGTGTCCATGTCGTATTTGTGTCGTGTCACGTATCTGTGTCCGTGTCCGTGTCAGTGCTTCTTAGATTATAACCATTCTTTAGTCAAGTGTTTAGCATGGAGGTATTAAAGCATTGAGTAGTCAGATTACTGTTTATTCTTCATGTATGCTATATCTGATTGTATCTAAGATTCACAAGATTGAAAGGACACGAATGGAGAGGATAATGATCCAATTATTTCAGTCTGAAACTATCTGGTGAACTTGTAGATTATATAAATTTATGTATTTAAGACAATTCGACAGAATGAAAGACCAAAACATGCAAATCAAGATCACTACACATGATTATGAAAGAACACAATAAGCAGATCAATTTAAAAACACAGTATGCTAAATAAACTCAAGGTTCACGGCCCACATCTCATAGAAAACCTCATCTAGTTAAGCATATCTTGCTAATAGCATACCTTGGTCAGATCTAAAGGCACAACATATGCCTGTCCGATCATTTTAAAAAGTCTATCAGCATCCTCGTGCACTTCATCAGCTATTTCCTTCCAGAGTTGTCCATCATCTCCATTTCTTGCCAGGAATTGACCAACCTATATTAACATAAACTCATTAAAAAGAATGACAAGGATGACAGAGTGATAACAAACAACTGAAGAAATCCAAAGACCTTGTATGGATGATGTCTCAGTCTCAGTGCTGCTTTCCGATATGCCTTTTTTATTTCGGATGCTGCATCAGACGGTTTAATTCCCCTGTAATAAGAAATAACTTTAGAAGCTTACAATACTCAAAGAGTTATTAGGTCACAATCACAATGGTAGCCTCAACGACTTCAATCTCACAAAAGTAACATGACAACTCCACTTGGATACAATAGGAAGAATCATCAGAGTAAGGGTTGAAAGAGATGGCAACATTCTAGATAAAACACAGAGTAGAAAGTTAATTCCAGATTTCTCCAGTATGTTCTAATTGTATGTGCTCATGTTTCTAAAAGAAAAATGAACTACTTGTCAAATTCACATGCATTACATATAGTTTGCATATTTTAGCACCATTTTTTGGGGGGGATTAAGTTATATAAGTAAAAGATCATTAACTAATGGTGCCAAAAGGGGCACAACCACTAATACATAGTACATGATATATATTGTACAAAAAGAAGCTGTCATCATATGTAGATAACTAACTATAGGAACTAGAAAAAAAAAATAGATTTAGGATCATCCCATGCTGCTGGTCCAGCTAGAATTAAATTTGTACACCTGACACTCAAGCCAAAAAACATGAGTTAATTACTAGATTTCTTTTTTATTTCAATAAAAAACTTACAAAGAAATGGTTGATTATGCAAAATGTGCTTATATATTTTGTTTGTAACATCTTTCCAACACCAAACATCATTTGCAATTAACACGCATTAAAATATGATCTGAAAATGAATGAAAAGATAAACTTAAATAATGGGGCAGAATAAGGAACTTTTCAAGCTAGATTCCAAAATGCTAAAATTCATCAAAAACTGTGTGAAAATCAAATATGAAAAATGTAGATAGATCAGTCACAACTTAACGTAAACTACAAAAATAAAAATACAAATACGAAATTATATAATGTATCAATATGCAATCAAAATCTATGTAATAAATCAAGTTCCATCAAAGAAATCCAAGTCCATGGAAATAAAATATATCATAAGGAAACACAAATGCAGAGGACTTACAAAATGAGGTAATGATCCAAGGCAATTCCATTTTTAGCCTTTTCTTCCACTGAGGATACGTGACGACGAGCTTGTCTTAATTCTTTAACATTGCCGCCAGAGCCACACTGTTGAACCTTTTCTTGTGATTGCTTTTCAAGAAGAGAGATCAGTCTATGAAGGTCACTGGCTGCTTGTTCATAATCTCTAATTGTTTCATGAAAGGTGGCTCTTCTAGAAACTGCCTGCATAAGAACTGGGCCAATCAGGCACAAAATTACCAACAAAGAGAAGCTTACAAAAGGAAGGGGTTTGGAAAGAATCCATGTAGAAAAGAGAAATTGATAATGCTCATAACTATATCATGCGGAGAATATAGCTACCTACTCAAATCTCTTGTGACAAAAAACTACACATGATTGAGAATAAACAATAAAAAAACCTACACTTGAGGAGTTATTAGTAGCAGGCAAAGGTTCAAAATGTTGAAATGGCTATAAAAGTTTATTAAGTAAAAATCATGCCATTGCCCAGTGCTGAATCCTATAAGGCAGGCAGCTAGTAGAGGTGGACTTGAATAGGCATAAGAAGAAGAAACAGAAAAGAGAGAAAAAAAAAATGACAGAAACAGAAAAGAGAAAGAAAATGACAATAGAAACAGAAACAAGACCATTAAGTACAATAAAAAATAAAATTAAAGAGAATCATTTGATAACCTCTTCCAACAAAACAAAAAATAAGCTAACACCCCGCATAGTATACATTTTAAAGGCCAACCTTTGAGTAACTTCCCTCAAGAACTATGGCTAGACTACAGTCGGCAATAACATCAGCAATTTGGCCCAGAGATTGGTGTGCAGCAGCACGGTTGCAAAAACAAATGGCTGCAAAAGGACGTGATTTGATATTGCTTGAAACCATGGCAGTATAATGCTCCACTGCTTCTGTATGCCTCCCAGAGTGAAATGCTTCATTCCATGCATTCTGCAGTCAAGACATTTGGTAAAAACATTTATATTCCATTTAAGCACAAATTTATAGAATGGTGTTCTGAAGTCGTGTGCCAGAATTTATATTCCATTTAAGCACAAATTTTCAGAATGCATTCTCCTTTTACAGTTTTACCAGCCTTGATGAATGAATATCATGTGCTAGAGCTTAATGTTCAGAATGGTGTTCTGAAGTCCCTCTCGTTTCTATTCGAGTACATGGTGAAATGGGAAAGGATTACATTTATGCAGTGACTCCATTGCTAGAGGATGCTCTCATGGATAGAGATTTGGTTCATAGGCAGACTGCTGCTTCTGCTGTGAAGCACATGCCTTTTGGAGTTGCTGGGTTGGAATGTGAGGATGCTTTGGTTCACTTACTAAACTATGTTTGGCCAAACATCTTTGAGACATCCCCACATGAGATAAATACAGTTATGGAAGACATCCCCACATGACTTTTCCACCCGTGAAAAAATTGGTGCTTTAGAGCAAACAGATAGATTGGTGCTTTGCCTTGATATTTTGTCCCTTTTGGTTCCTAATTATAGTTATAAAACCTTTAGCCAGAGACTAAGTTGCCTTGCATTGTAGATTGTATGTAGAATGGCTAGATTTTATTCTAGAGGTGGGGTTTTTAAATTGTGTAGCCTAGTTTACAAAATTATACTATTATTGAATGCAAATGAGTCAATGTGCATTAGTCAAAGTTAAAATGCTGATGATATTAAAATTCTATTATGGTTCGAACTGAATCATGTAATAGTTGGTGTTGGATGATTGCTCAAGGACTAGTTAAAATGGATTTGATTGCATCAATCATATAGTATACCACAGGGTTAAAGCATTTGTATGGCCAGAAAGTTACCTCTTCATGAAGAATAAGAGTTGGAGGCTTGGGTAAAAAGAAGAATCCCTTTTCAAGTGGATACAGGACACCATCTTCAGTTTTCAATGAAGACTTAACAGCATAACCATCTTGACAGCTACGGAACTTCCCAGGTCTAGTGACTTTGGCACCAAACAAGCCACGCATTATCAAAATGAATACTTCATGAATCAGGCCCTGATGTATTACAGAAAATAAAATCATACCAGAGTAGATTTAGTTTCTTATATATATATTGCTATCACAATATAAGCAAAATTGTGTAATTTATTACACACACACACACAACAAAAAAAAAAAGAAAAAGAAAAAAAAAAGAAAAAAGGCAACAAATTGTCTTTTGAACATGTACAAAATGGTGCATTAGGAATGGCATCAAAGGATGAAACAACATCACTACTGTACCTTATACGATGGTTCTAACTTGTCCTTGTATTTGCTATTCAAAAGCTCTTCATTCATTGACAGGGTGCTTTCAACCACATAGTCTGTTTCAAACTGCATAAAGATCGTAGGGTACAATATAAATCATCACATGGACACATGATCTCTAAGAAAGCTTAAATGGTGACCTTAATGAAACACAACCAACAATACCTGCAAGACAATATGTGGGTACAAAGTTTGGCCTTTACGGATAGGTGGATCGAGAGTAACAACAACAAAGGTATGTGGTTGGTTAGATTGCAGAAACACATGACAATATATGTGAGTTAAGTTGAATATTGTTGCATCTTCCAAAAAACACAACTAGTCAACATTGATCAATTGACAATTTGCATGTTAATTTTTCTAACATTAAGCAAAGAAAATGAACTTCTGGATCAAAAAAAAAAAAAAACTTCTAAACTATAAATAATAAATAACCTTAGGCAGTAGAAAAAGGCGAACAACACTGCTGTACTGAATTTTAAAATCATTAGCTTGCCCTTGGAGCCTCAAAAATGAAAGATGACGTTCAACATTGTATCGACCCCGGCACAAAGAAAAACCAACATAATATAAATACCATGGAACTACAAAAGATACCAGATAGAAGCACAGTACTCACCTTGGAGTAAGAATCGCAATTCCTTCAATTGTAACAACAGACTTTTCACCGCCTGCACCAACATCTGCCATCAACATGATTTTAGCACGAAAGACCTAACATAAAAGAAAAAAATATAAGTAAACCCAAGAAACCAAAAGAAAAAAAAAACTTACCTGAGTAGAGGGACGATTTTCATCACCAACAAACTGAGTGTTCGAATTAGGAATGTGAAAACTTATCTCCATCAATGAATCTTTCTACAACCATAACACCAAAGCATCATGATAATGAAATTGCTCTAATAAATTCAACCTAGAAAGCATCAGATGTACAAAGACAGCATGATTCAGAAAACTCAATATGAACTGAAATCAACCTCATTAGCACCAGTTGTGTCATCCACATGGAACTCTAAAATGACATCATTTTTTCCGTTCTGCCAAGTGCCTCCCCCTGGCGACACCGATCCTCGCCGACAACAGCTGGATTGGCACACCCATCCCGGTGGCCCACATCAACAACCACAACAGCGAATACCCAGCAATCGCTCCCTCTGTGTGAGAGAAAGATAGAGGGCGATGGCGATTTACGGCAGTGGCGATGTGCGACGGATGTGAGCAACGGTGGTGAGGGACTTCAGTGAGCTAGAGAGAGTGGCCACCGATTGAGGGCACCGATTGAGAGAAAGAACACAGAGAGGGAGAGGGCAGACCGAGACACAAAGTGAGATAGAGACAATGGAGATTAGGGCTCTTCTTTTTTTTCTTTTTCTTTTTCTGCCTTCATGGTACAAAACGACGTCGTTTTGTTATTGGCGACCAAATTTATTTGTCACAAAAAAATTTCAATTCCCGCCCCACTAAAAATCAAATTTCCCTCCCAAACTTTTGGCGACCAAAAGACCACATTTGTCGCAGAAAAGGTACCTTTGCCGACAAATTTTTTTAGTCGCCAAATCTTAATCAAAGGCGACTAAAATATTAGTCGCTAAAAGTACTAATTTGGCGACTAATTTTTTTTGATTGCTGAAAATAAGTTTTTGGCGACCAAATTTTTGGTCGCCAAAAAATATGTGACCTTCCGCGACCAAATTTGTAGCTGGTCGGCAAAAGCATACCACTTTCTCCGACCAACTCATTTTTTAGTCGCCAAAATATAACCTTCTGCGACCAATAATATTTGGTCGGCAAAATTAATGATCATTCGCGACTAATTAATATTTGGTCGCCAAATGTCATTTTTTTGCGACCAAAATTTTTTTGGTCGGCAAAAGTGGTCGCAAAATGTGTAAATTCTTGTAGTAAGATGTGAAAATGTCGTTCTGAACAAGATATATTTACTTTTTGTCATGGATAAGTTGATTTCAGGTGAATTTTATTGTTTAGACCATCAATATTGAGATATTTTCTTTTTAAAATGTTTTACAACTTCAATTACTCTCATTATAAAGTTAGAATTCAATTCTATAGACTCTACCTTCATCATAGCAGCATAAAATCAGTAGTTTCTATATTTAGTTTTGATATTTTCATTTTTAGTATGTTGGTTTGTGTTCCCTTATTTATATCTACCTAGTTAAGACGGTCAATTTCGATTTTCTTCTATTATTATTAGATATGATTTTCATTATAAATAATTATTGTCCGCTCGAAATTTTAAGTATTGATGCAATTTCAAGTTTGATTCTTCTTTCAATCTTGAGCATTCGTTTTGAATCAATCATTGTTAACTTTTTATTCGCAATATTCATTATGAATCAACAAGCTTAGGGTAAAATTTTACTTCCAATATTCACTCTTGAATCAATAGACCTTAAGAACATTACCGAACCGTCTTTACTACACATTTTTTATGCATCAGTTACTGTGCATTGAAAAATTATTAAAAAGTTATGAAATACCATGTGATATTATCTATATGGTATTGTAAATAAATTGAGAAATTCTAAAGCACATTAAGTGAGTCATGTTTTGTCTCTCAATTACCTAACAAATATGAGTCAAATTTTTCTTAATAATGCCAAGTCCCTAGAAGTAGAATACAAAAAAAAATATAAAAAATGTAATGTGTAGTTGAGATATTATTATTTATTTATAATGAATCATTGTTTTGTCCAAAGTTATATGAATCATTGTTAAATTTTTCTTACTTTCGGGAATATGATATTAGAGATATAAATATACAATTCACCGTAGGTCCTGGACAATCATGCAATTTTTATTTATTTATTTATTTTTGGCACTACCACACTTTCCATTGGTATCCTTGATGGCACAAGTTCAACAGAGAAAATGCAATTGCTAATACTATTACATGTGCCATGGCTCATGTGCATCTGGTAAGTATAACTTTAGACTGATTAGGAATATTATATGCAAAAATATTCACAATTGGTTAGTTTATTCCCTTAGAAGATGCATATATGATATATAGGAAGTAGCGATTGCAATAGGTGGCAAATTATACAAATATAAGTTCAAAGAATGGTGCCACAAAGCCTTGTCTCTAATGAAAGTCGACCCTTAACCTCTCATAGGTGAGAAGTAGGAAGTTGATGTTGTTGGGTTAGAAAACTATCTGGCACATATATAATAATTACTTAGAATCAAGAAATTTTGGAAAGAGGGCGATGAGTTTTTCACCCAATTTAGAGTAATGCCCTGTTTCTCCAAATTAATGCAAGAAATTAGTGGGGTAGAGATGACAAGTGATGTTGATGAAGAAGTGCAAGAAAATGATGGTGAAATTGAAAAAAAACATGAACGATTCAAAATGAAAGTTGTAGTAGAAGAAATGGGGGACATGGATCTGGGTTTATCAGAATTTTTTTCTCCAAAAGGTCTCTAAAATCATAATTAAAGCTTTAGGTTTACATTAACTAATAGTTTCTATGATTTCTGATTGGAAAAGCGTTTGACAAAGAAACCAATTATTTGATTAAGAGATGTTAAATTTCAAAATAATGGAACACTTTACCATGAAGATCCATCATATCATTTGAATGAAGTTTTCATGTGAAATGATTTGAAGGCAGAAACAGGCTACCACCTCCTTCAATTTCAATGACTAATTTATAAGAGGTTATTGGGGTCCAAGTGCAAGAAATGAGTAAACATTTCTTTAGAAAATGAAGAAAAGAAATGGTGTATCCATCCTTCATTAATATGGCGTTGTGATATGTAATACTTCATTAAGATTGATGGAACACAAATGTAGAAAGGAATAAACACATAAGAAAAATAAAAAATGCACATACGAAAACAGCGCAAGGTTTAGGTAGTTGCCTCCAAATGGTTACAAAGGGTTACATAATACATTTACTTCAAAATTTGGGTAATTCGAGATCTAGTAATTAGTATTTAATATTTATCAATATTCAAGGTATCTAGCACATTGATCTATTGGACAATGTTATAATTTCCACATTTTATGAGCCATGATCATATATCTTGACATTTTTACTCAAACAAGGAGTAAAACATGTATGAAACTGTCAAACAACACAAACTATCTAACAAATATATAAGAAAACAAAGATCTCTGTTACAGGTGCCAGTGATCATCGAGAATTGAAGAAGGTTTTCGTTTTCCCGGATTTGTAGATTTTTTGGGTCACAAACAAAATTCAAAACTCTTTCATACTATCAGATTCTAGACATCTATGCATTTTGAATATCAAGAATGTTTCAGGATTCTAGAAAGCAAATGCTTGTTATGTACCTGAGATTGTATAAATTCCACAAGTTCCCGCAATCTTGAAGCTTGCTAAGTATGAATCCCACTGGAACTCCTTTCTGGTGGAGGTAATCTTTCCAGAATTATTTGAAGGTAACTCTGACAAGGACAGTACAAAAGTGAGACATCAATTCAGGCCATATTAAGACATAATGGACTCAAAGAGGCATAAACAGAGGCAAAACCTTTGTAGTATATGAACCATCCAGCTTAAGTGTTGAACCAGTAGCAGCTACAACCTCTTTATTAATCCCTTTGATTTGTATGTAAGGATTAGGGGCATCTTGTAGATGATCATCCTCTTTATTAATCCCTTTGATTCCAAAAAAATATTCATGATAGCATAAGTTATAAAGGAATCCCAACGAAGACAAAGCATCAACTGGAATTTCAAGAGACGACAATTCTTATGACTTAATTTTAGTAGTAGATTCTTCATATGGATAGATCAAGCACAGAATTCAAATTAGAAGAAAGATGGAGGGAAAGGACAATTCCATATAGCATGCGTAAGTCATTAGTTTAAGAAATTGAGGTGTACCTTTTCTGTGAAACTAATCTGTAATTGTAACCAAGTCAGGGAAGTAACAAGAAAAAGAGTTTAGAACCAAGTTCATTTCATTGTGCATCAGACAGGATATCTTCTCAAGAAGATGAGAATAAGAGGATTCTATGGCAACACTAATTAAAACATCCATGTATTATGAGTCCGACAATTGTGGTTATTATTAAAAGTACTCTGGCACGAACATCAAAGTTTCAAAGCAAAACAGTATTTGAAAATAAGATGGAATCCACACTAACCAAGGATAAGAATTAATAAAACGCTATGAAATGAGAGAAGACATCCTATCAGTTCTATGATAGCCACAGATGAACAATCGATTAAACAACATAGAAAACCTATATCTGCAGAAAATAGAGGGTGCAGTGAATATTCCGGCACAATCTTTGCAGGCTTTGTTACGAAAAAAATAGGATTGCAACAGACAAAACCTAGAAATGAAGCCCTCTCCAAGACATGATCTAAAGGAACTAGAGAGAGTAAACATTTGAGGGAGAATTCTCCCTGATCTAAACTAGAGTTCACCTTCAAATACCAAGAAGCATCCTCATATTTTAGGTAGACATTATAAACGATTGAATGAATTACAGTGAGAATGAATGATCGAATTACATTGAGAATGAATTACAGTGAGAAAGAGAGTTAGATTGAATGAATGATCTGAAGAGACTCACTGAGGAGAGAGAGAGAGAGAGAGAGAGAGAGAGTTCATACTGTTGGTGATCTATAGAGCAATATTGATCACAAGAAATCCCACAGTTCTTGAGAATTGATCACAACCAATTTCTTCAGACGATCGAGCGAGCGAAATCAGATTTCACTATCGAGGGAAAACAAATTCTTCACCAAAGCCTCAGCCTGACTGAGCCCTCCAAGCCTCAGCTAGACTGGTTAACCAAAGCTCCAGCCCAACTGAGCCCTTCAATTCTTAGCCAAACTGAGTTAACCAAAGCCTCAACCTGACTGAGCCCTCCAAGTCTCAGCCAGACTGAGCATGAAGAGCTTAGCCAGACTAAGTTAACCAAAGCCTCAGCCCGATTGGGCCCTCCAACCCTCAGCTAGACTGAGCATGAAGAGCTCAGCCAGATTGAGTTAACCAAAGCCTTAGCCTGACTGAGCCCTCCAAGTCTGAGTCAGACTGAGCATGAAGAGCTCAGCCAGGCTGAGTTAAGCTAAGCCTCAGCCCAACCGAGCCCTCTAAGTCTCAGTCAGAGTAAGTATGAAGAGCTCAGCCAGACTGACTTAAAACTCGTCTCACCTAAACAAAGCATGCAGTTAAAACTAGTCTTAGCCAGACTTAGTTAAATCTTAGTTAATTCTTATCCCAGGTCATCTTTACCATTCACACAAGTTAGTTTACTTATTCATTTTTACTATTTATACAAGTTAGGTTACTTGAGCAATTTTACCATTCATACACTTTATTAATAAACTTTGTCATTTAAAACAAACAAACAACAACAACAACAACAATAACATAACTAGTAGTTTTATTAACAACTTGTACCATTATGCACTTCATTACAGAAATTACATTTACTTCATTTAAAAAAAAAAGAAAGGAAAAAGCAAGAAGAACACCCAGCCCTTAATCCCCTTCGCTGAATGCAAGATATTTCTTTTCCATCCCCTCATCCAAGGGAGTCTGGGTGACGTCATCCTCTTCTACTTTCACCAGACTGAAGTCCACTTCTGGGAACAACTCTTGCACCTTATACTTGAAGCTCATCCAGCCACTGTCCCAGTACTGGCTCATCTCGTGCTTGTAGAAGTTTGACCGCTGAAAACTTTGGATCACTTCTTCTTCGCTCCTACCTTCAGCGGCTACTCCCGACGGCCTAACACCCCCTTCACCCTCCTTTGCCAAGCTCATGGCAACCGCCACATCAATGGCCATCTGGAATTTGGAAGACCCCCTAAATTGCTCCACCACAGCAACACATAAGTCTGGGTATGCCACCCTCTCAAAGGTCATTTTGGCCCTCTCTTCTCCCAAAGTCCTCTCCAATTCCGCAATGCGCCCATCTACTTCTTCTTTGTCTTTAAGCGCTTGGTAACGTAGATCTTCATTGTTGGTGAGGGCCTCTTCTAACCTTTTTTTGGCAGTGGTATAGGTTTCTTAGACTTCTCCTACCTTCCTTTGCTTGTCTGCCAACTCAAACCCCAGCGATACTGCCTTGTGGTGCACCACTTCTAGCTCTGATTTGGTCACGACGAGCTCGGAGGCAGCATGTTCTGCCAACTATCTCTACACCACCGCCAGTACTTCCATCTTTTTAGCTCTTTACGCATAATCTAGGCCCTTTGCACAGGCACTCCGTGCGGCTTTTCTCCAGCCCACTGTCTCGATCCTTAGGTTTTGTAACTGTATTTTCACCGCTTCCAGCTGGGCCTTTAGCGGCTCTACCTCCACCTTCGTGCGTGCCGCCTTATTTAGCAAGGCCACTGCCAAGGTCGTAGCCTCCATCTGCGCTGAGCAGAACCCTTTTAGGAGGTCAGCCTCTGTAAATTGCACCATCGATCGCACAGCCATATCCTCTACTGTCCCCAGGAGACGATTGACGGCGACCCTGGCTTTGCACCTTTCTTTCGCCAATCGACCGGCCACCGAGTGAACATGATACGTGGCGGTCTTCAGCATGGCGCTCATCTCTGATCTTCTCACTCCATTTTTTCCTTCCCCAGTATCTGGGGACACTTCTGGCATAAGCTCAATCTTGGGCGATTGCTCCCTTAATTTCTCGCCTTCTGCCAACTACTTTGGCTCAGCTATGCTACTCACCACTTGGGCCTATGGCCTCCCCTACCCCCATCTTTGTCTCTCCGACCTCTACTTCTGGGGTTGCTCCTGCTATCCCCTCATTCACCTTCTTAACAACTGGCCCCCCCTCACTCTCCTTCACGGTTGCCCTCATTTTCTTCTTCTTCATCAACACCGCCTCTACCTCCTTTTTCTCCTCTCCTTTAGCAGATCCACTGGGGGCGACAGCAATGCAAAATCAGTCAGATCCCTGTCACCCAGAGGCTTGGGGCATGGTCGGACTCGTTCCTTCATGACCAGCTTAGGCGCTCGACCTAGCTGCAACTCTTTATACTTGTCTACCTTGGCGAATGTCCTTTTATCCTCTGCCTCCTGCATCTTCCTTTTCGCCTCCAACTCTTCTGGCGCCGGTGTAGACACCCCATTTTTTACCACCCTTAAGACTTGGGCGCTACTGATTGTTTACTTGGTGATGAAAGATGTGCAGTGCAAAGATTCGATTTCTTCGGCAAGAGGAGCTTCAAATCCCAACTTCACATCCCTCTTTGGACCAAAATATTTTAGACCTTAAAACCCTCTCTTTCAAAGTAGTTTTTGAAAGAGTTCTTACGATGTTCCGATGCTCGCATTTTGTTAAATGTTGCACTTTTCGATAAACCCAGCAAGGACAAAGTGAAAATGAATGAAAGAAAGGTGAACTCTTTGAAAAATATTTCAAAACACCTTATTTAGGGGTTTGGAGTTGAAGAAAATGGGAGAGGAGAGAAGAAACCAAGTTTGAGAGAAGTTTGGCATGAATTCGGGTAGGATCAAACAGGCATATCTTTTTGCACAATTGGAATTTTGATGTGAGGCCGCCACCATTGGAAATAAGACTTCCAGGACTTCAATTTAGGCTAAAGAATGATCTACGAAGGAGTCCAGATGAAAGAGATATGTCCGATTGAAGTTGGGCCCAAAAAATAGATTTTTCTGGCCAACCAAAGATGGAGAATGCTGGCCATAAATGGGATTTTTTGGCCATATGCCAACCATGAATGGCCTATGCCAGCCCTGTGTCGGCCAACAATGATGTAGTGCCGGCCATTGATGCAAAAAGTCAGTTTTTGGCAGATGTTTTTGTTCCAGTTGTTCCAGCTGTCCTTTTTGGGATATTTTCAACCAAGGCTTGCATTCTTCTATATATAGAGAGGCTTATATATTGCTTTGGAGGTTAGAACAATTTAGCAAAGGTTTGGGAGCCTCTCTCTCTAAATCCTCTCACTCTAGATTCCTCTCTCTCTCTAAAGCTTTTGTGCTTGGAAGCTTGCATACATCCATCTTCAACCTATCAATCCTTAACAAGAGTGGTTCATCTTTGGGATGAAATTTCTTGAAGCCTCCTTGGAGCTCCTTAAGGTGGTTTTGCTTGGTTTTTTTGCTTAAGTGTTGTCTTCCCCTCAAGAGGTATAAGACTCAACCTTTAAGTTTGTTTTCATACTTGTTTTTGCCATCATTTTGTGCTATTTTTGGGGTGGTTTTCAGCTGCAAAAGACTTCTATTTTTTAGTCCTAAAAATAGTAGTTTGAGCCTATTTTGTGTTAGGGGGTTGTCTCTCCTGTGTGTTCCTTAGCTTGTGTAGCTTTTTGTGCCATCTTTCATCACCTTTCAAACCAACTTTTTGGCCTTTTAACCATTGAATTCTAGGGGAATTTCAGTGGTGAAAATCATGTTTTGAGGTCCAAAATAGGAGGGGTTGGCCTCCTCTCCTTGTGTCTTGATGGCATGAGTAGATAGCCTAACATGTGAGCATGTTTTTCTACCATCTTATGACTTGATCTCAACATGTTTTTGCTACTTTTTTGACTTGCATTACCTCTGTTTGGGGCTGGTTAAGCCACTTGAGGCTTGCTTTGTATGTTTGTAGTTCAATAGTGCTTAATAGTCTAGTTTGTGCTATGTGTTAGCCTTTCATTCTAGCCTTTTGTAGCTTAATTCAAGCATGTTTTTGGTCTTATTTTAACATGTTTCAACTCTATTTTTGGCTGGTTGGAGCACCTCTTGCTTGCTTCTCACACTTGTAGTGTAATTGTGCTTACTAGCCTAACATGCCTAATGAGTTAGCTTATCATTATAGCTTGTGCTAGCTCAACTCCAACACATTTTTGCTACTGATTTAGCATGCTTTAACTCTGTTTTGAGTGGTCTTGGTCATATGAGACTTGTTATGCGTGGTTGTAGTGCAAAGGCCTTTACTAGCTTTGAGTTTTAGGGCCTCTAGCATGCTTTTCTTGTGATGTTTGCATGATATAGCATCATTTTGCATGTGATTTCAGAGCATATACTACTGTCACACTCTCACATATCCCACTCTTTCATTTCTTTGAGAGTTGTGCTTTGTGCCTTGTTTATGAGTCAATACATGAGCATGATTTTCTTGCTTTTCATGCTACCATCTCAGCACAATTTAGCCATTGTTTTGGCATGTTTGAGGTCTGTCCATAGTTGGTTTGGCCATTTGGGATTGATGTTGCATGGTTCTAGTGTAAAGCTCCTCACTAGCTTCAAAGCTTAAGTCTTCTAACATGTTGTACATGAGTTGTTTGCATGTTAGAGTCTTGCTTTTCATGCCATATCAGCACTAAAATATCTGCCATCTCCCTCATTTCTTCACTTTTGATTTTCTTTGAGGGTTGGTTGGTCCTAAAGTTGCGTTTAAGCTTGATAGAGTTTATGCTGAAATGGCTTTAACCCTCTTAGGAGGGTTCATCCTAGCCAAAGGAATGATCTCTCTTATGCCTTAAACCTCACCTTTGGATTGACCTCTTTTTGATTAGAGGACTTTCACATTGAACTAAACCGGTTAATGAATGGCTTGGTAAATGCTAAAATGTGTAAACAAAATTGGACAAGTAAAACATGACAAAGATAAACATGTTTTGTGTGCATTGCATTGTGTTCAATCGGACGTTATATTGAACAAAAGGTAGATTGGTCCATTTCATACTTGAAGTGATGAAAATGAGTCAATCTCCTTTTTTCCATCACCTTTGATTACTCATGACAAGGTAGTGGTCTAAGAGTTTTGTCTTTTTGCATTTATTGAATATGTACAAGTTGGATCTTTGGCCATCATGCATTGAGATGCTTGATTGGTGGTTTTGGATCCAAGAAGTGCCACTCCTTTGATAAGGAGGGGCACAGTACAAACATACCCTTGGGAGACCCTCTCTTTTCCTCTGTTTGTGCTCTGTTGCATAATGGTGGTCCAGCACACCAGTGGCCGGCAGTGCCACACTGATGGCCGACATTGCTTCATCCTTGGCCGGTAAAACACATGCTTGGTCGGCAGGTGGCCGACAAACACCATTCATGGCCGGCAGGCCACTGGGGGAGCCTCTCTCTCTAGTAAGGTGGAGCAGAAAGTTCTTGGAGTAAGTTCAACCCTGCCAACAAAGCCTTTCAAGAGCAAACCGACGGGCTTTTCGGGAAGAAAACTGAGCATGCATCTTCTACTTCTTCGAATAGAGCTGAGGCAGCATAGTTTAAAGCTTTACTTGTTAGTTTGAATTTGTAATTTAATTAATTAATTTGTTTATTGTAATAATTAGTAATTAGTTCACTATTTATTCGATTGGTTTGTAATAATTAGTCTAATTAGTTTAATTAGATTAGTTAGTTAGCTTAGCTTAGATTAGCTTAGCATATTTATTTGGACCCTCCTTCGAGAGGGCACAATGTTGTACTAAGGGTGCGTGTGTGTGTGTGCATGTCTTCCAACCCCACTTCTTTCTCCCTTTTACTTAACCACTTTCAATGGTTATATTAGGGCATATTTTGGTTAGCATACCATATTCTTTGCACGTTTGCATCATTCATTTGTTTTGCATGCACCAGGCTCGGCGCATCATTCAAACTGCATTGTATTTCAATACACTTCTTTGAATACAAGTTTATCACATGTTGTTCAAAACGAATCATATGCCATCTTAGATAGCCGAGCCTATTTAGTTGCATATTGCATGTGTTGTATTAGGCATTGTTAACATAGTTAGGATCATGCATGATTTCTAGCTAGTTTTCTGTTTTGGCTCGAAGTACACTGTAAGTTTTACGCTTTAGCATACTTGCATGAGTGTGAGTGTTGCCATGAGGCTATTTGCTTAAGTGATTAACTGCCTGAATGCCCATGGGTGGAGGCTTGATTGCCTGAATTGGAACAACTCGATGATTGAGTTTTAAGCCCACTTTGAGACGTGGCAAAATCATGTTTTAAAGCCCACCTGAGGATGGCAAATCCACGCTTTAGCCTATTTGCGAGTAGCACTTTCAAACCATTTTCAAAAACAAACACGAGTTGTTTTGTTCCAATTCTCGTGATTGAGTCTATACTTGTATGCTACGCGCATCACATAGTAAAGTTAGATAATAACAGGATAAAAACACATAAGGTTTATAAAACAACATATCATGCTTAGTAGAGGCCGATCCTTTGATCGGGCGAGCGGGGGTACTCATTTCAAGACCTTCCCCTCTCGTACCCAAGTTCCTGAGCCGAGGTAACTTTGGTGATGACGGATACATGGCCTTTAGCACGAGTCAAGGTTTCCTAAACTTCCCAAAAATAAAATATTTAGGTGGCGATTCTGTAATCTAGCAAAGCAGTCCATGTTTGGCGTTTTTTATTCAAAATTGATTTTCCAAAATGATTTGCCGGATTTGGACTCTTTGGTGTTTATTAGTCTCACATTGCACTTTGTGAGATTAGATTCAGAACCGTGATCGGAGTCCGAACTGTAGTAAGACCAATTCACGCCCTCTCTAAAAGGGGAGCGTGTAAAGAAAGTTGGGTCTACAGCCGGGTCCCCTTCAGTCGGCTGTGGCCCCAGGCTTAAGGCAAACAAACTTGAATGTTAGACAAGGTCATCCCACTTCACCCCCTTCTTCTCCCTCCACTTCTTCACCTGTTTAACCTTATCCTCTGCCTCTGCCTCCTGCCTTGGCTCCACCGACTTGATGGGAATCTTCCATATTGTGCGCACCCGCCTCCCACCATCTCCTGATACATAAAATTTCCTTGGTCTCCACCCCTTCACCGACGATGGCAAACCCACCACTAATCCTCTACCTGCCGCTGCCTGCAAGGTCACCCATGTTTTTTGTTGACCAGAGGCCTTATAGTGTGAAAAGAACTCATCCACCATCATCGCCACCCCCCCTAGTCGCTTGTGGCGATGGGATCACATAGACCAGTAATATTTTTTTCCATGTGTTGGGCATCAGCTGCCCTGGCGTCACCTCCAAACGGTTCAGCACGTCCACCATTATTTGTGAGAGCGGCAACCTGAGACACCTTTGCAACGCTTCCTCGTACAGCGTGAACTCCATCGGACGTGCATCTGATGCCCTCTCCTTGGACGTCGGCAACTTCAACTCTATCTCCGCAAGAATCTGGTACTTCTTACGCACCTCCTTCAACTCCTCTGCTGTAAACATCGATTTGTTAGCCTTGGTGTGCCAGTGGTCAGGTCCCACTTGGCTAATCGACCTCACTGCCACGATCATTGTGGATGGACGAGGTTGCACTGCTTGTTTCGTCCCTCTTTCCTCCTGCCTCTCCATCCTATATTGCTTCACTAACTCCACCACATCGTCTTCACCCAATTCTTGAAACCTCGTGGCTGGCACTTCGTCTCTGAGCCATCTCGTTTACGTTTCTGTATATTGCTTCAGATGCAGGCATGAGGAAGTTCGCAAACTGTTGGAAGGGAGTATCACACAAAACGAATGAGGTCAGGTCTGGGATGTGTTGGTTTCTCGCAATGAGATATGTAAAACGGATAACTCCAAATGCCCAGAGTTTTCCTATTTGCCAAGCATCAAGGTTAAATTTCGCTAGTTTGAAAATTTCAAAAGTTACAACCCCCGCCTTTTACACGTCCTATCCTAGTCCTAACCTTTCGCTTCCTACTAACGCATTCCTCCCTCACCAATGGTTTAGATCACACCACGTGCAAAACCACGATTCCCCACCCCTTTCCCCTTCCCCGTCTATTCCACTTCATATCATCATGTGCCTCATCACTCCTTTAGCCTACGCGCCACCACCACCTCTTGCTCGGCCCCCCTTTGCGGTCGACTTTTCTCTCAATTGGTCTTCTCACTCAACCTTCCTTTGCGGTCGGCCCACCTCTTGGTCGGTCTCCGCGCTCGACCCCCCTTTTGTGGTCAGCTCTCATCTCAGTCGGTTTCTGCTCTCGACCCCTTTTCGCGGTCGGCTCTCCTCTCGGTCGGTCTTCTCGATCGGCCCCCCTTTCCGGTCGGCTCTCCTTTCGATCGGTCTCCGCGCTCAACCTCCCTTCGCGGTCGACTCTCTTCTCGATCGGTCCTCTCACTCGGCCCCACACACCCCTTCCATCTTTCTTCTTACTTCCTTCATTGGACTAAAGCTGCACTTGAGAATGGGGGACTACTGACACCGGTTGGGCCACAAAAGCTTTTGGCCCACCACTTAGAGCCCAATTCACAATTCAAACACTAAAGCCCAACACGATTGAGAACCTAACTTTGAACCAAGAACCAATGGCATCTAAACACTTGTCAAGAAGGGAACCAACCACGAAAGCAGAAAAAGTTCCTGCAGATTTATTGCACCACACATCAGCCATTAATGGGGCTCCTGTAGCATTAAATACGATAACCCCTTCACATCGGAACGAGTAGCCTCACCGTGAACAATGCAAGCTAGAGCATAGACTTTTGGCCAACACGACAAGTCGGAGTGGACAAGGAAATGATGGACAAAGGATATAAGGAGGTTTCCAAGACACATTAAAGGCTAAGTTCTCTAATCTTATTCTCTCCCTCTCTCTACACCGTCAATCTCCTCTCTTCTAACTTGATCGTCGGAGGGTCCGCTAGGGCACTCCCGTTCCTCGTTGGACATTTTTGCATGCACACCAGCGAGCTCAGTGACCGGTGAAAGGTGTAGGAAGCGTGGGTTTGCCCGACTCACCCTCCCTTGGATCAGCAACATCATCAGTAGCCATCAATTTTTATTATATTTAATTTTAAAAGAATAAACTATAAATATAATTTTAAAAGTTAACTTAGTTATTATATCTCAAATTTTATGAAATTTTTAAAATGAACTTACTCTTCTTTCTTTCTCTTTCTCCTCATTTGTCCTGCCTCATCAACAACCATGTCTACCTAAACTATTACTACCATTGCAAAAACAAAGGAAAAAAAAGGAAAAAAAAAAAAAAAAGAGAATGGCTTTTTAGGCATTTCATACTATTTTAGATGTCATGTAGAATAATATGCCAAATTTTAATAGATTTTTTAAAGTGCATATTGATACAAATTGATAGTTCAATGTGGCAAAGTGTAACATATTTTAATTGAGTAGATAAAGTAATATTAAATAATAATTCAAGGGGATAAAGTGTAATTTATCATATAGTGGAACAAGGTATTTTGGTCATAAAAGTCCATAACACTTAAGCCAAAGGTCTATTTATGAAAATCGTTAGGTCAATAGTTTTTTCTGAAAATTGTTAAGTCAAGCCAGAGGTCATAAAAGTCTGCAACACTCAAGCAGACTACTGATTTTTCTAGAATAGGATATTTTTGTCATAAAAGTCCATAACACTCAAGACAAAGATCCATTTATTAAAATCGTTAGGTCAATAGGTTTATGCTTAAATCTTTTTGAGCCAAAATGACATTATTTATCCAAGACGACACTTATTTGTTCAAAATTTAGCTATCTGTCTATATGTTCAAATGTTGAGGCTTTTCCCAAACTAAGCCCCTTATATTAATTTATTTCCCAAACTAAGCCTACTTTCGCGGAATTTCCCAAACTAAGCTGAAGCCTATTTACAAAACACGCTTTCAGCATTTTTGTGGTCCAGACAGACAAAATAAACAAAATCATGAAAACGTGTTTACAAAACGCGCTTTTAATTAAGGTCGTGCGGTTAGAAATCGCGCGATTGCTAGTTATCTCGTCAATTAATAAAACACAATTGAAAAACGCGCAACATAAAAATGCATTTTGAAAACACGCTTTCAATAAAAAAAATAATTATATAAAATGATCACTTTTTTGCTTTAATTCTTAAATTTTTTTATTTTTTTCAGGTTTAGGATTTAGGGTTTAATTCTTAATTTTTTTTTTATTTTAGGGTTTAGGGATAACATTATTTTTTATTTTATTTTAGGGTATAGGGTTTAATTCTTAAAATTTATTTATTTTTATTTTAGGGTTTAGGATTTAAGGTTTAGGGTAAAGTGTAATTTATTATGTCAAAAAACATAGTAAGAACATAAAAAGAAGAAGATAAAACTGTTTCGTTTTAAGCACAATAAAAATTACAGCCAAAAAAAATAGGGGGGGATAAGGCTTAGCGTCAGACATCACACACACTCACACTCTTTTCTCTTTCTCTCTCTGACACACTTACACCCACATCACTCCACTCTCTCTTTTTCACACACATCCACACACACTTATAATAAATAAATAAAAATAAAAATCATTAATTTTATTTATTATATTTGTTTTAATAAAACATATATAATTTTTAATATATATAAATTTTATTTTTATAAAATTAATACCAATAAAAAGATATCAATCATATTTTTAAAATGAGACCAATATTAAATATATATATAATAATAAATAATAATTATTCTGTTTGGTTTGGTTATATTTTTAAATATATATATTTTTAAATTATTAGTCCCATTTTAAAGATAATCAAACCAAATAGAGTGATTGTTATTTTTTATAGACCAATATCAAATATATGTAACAATAATTTACAATAATACATAATAATCAAATCAAACAGAGTGATTTGGTTAATATGGCCCACGTTTTTCACATGAACTGGCCTTGTGAATTTCCATGACTATGCCATTTTCAAAACTTTATTCCCACTCTAGAGTGGGTGTTTATCTTTATTCCTATTCTTGGGTGAAACGGCTTTTCCAGTGCCCTTTTTGTTGAATAAAAAAGATTTTTTTTTTTGCATAAAATCAGCTTTTGAAAAGCCGGTTTTTACTTAATTTGTAATTACTTCTCATTAATTTAAAACGGTTTTGCTACACTCGGTTTCTGCCAAACATTTTTTGTTTTTAAATTCTTAATTTTGAAGATAAATATTTATACTGAAAATATATTTCAAACATAAAATGGTTATAGGAAAACAGTTTTACAATACAGCTTTAGCAAAGTTGTTTTTTAAAAAAATGTTTGTTTTTTTGGTTTGTCAGTGTTGTTTTTGGTTGAATACACGTTTTTGCCCTACTCCCAGTCCAACACACACAGACGAAGCCGAAGAGAGAGAAAGAGAGACAAAGAGAGTGCACAACGGAGGAGGGTAATCACTTTTTTGGTTTTCACTGTTAAATAGATGAATGAGTTCAGAGATCTTGTTTGTTCCCTTAAATATTTGTTGCCAAGAAATATTTAAATAAAACTTCACATAGCATGTACAAAGTCTAATTTGCTAATTACTACTACGAACAGGGAAACAAAATAATGGTATGACTACAACACCTATAATACTTCAGAACGACGTAGTTAGTTCAAACATAAGTATCCCACAAAAATAATCTGTGGAAACATTCAACATAACACAGTACATAAAATAAAGTAACGAGTACAATACTTAACAGTTACATAGACAAATATGAGACAAACTTTTCACAAACTCATTGCCGGAAGAGTTATTTTAACACACATAGTACATAATTATGGATAACCTAATATAATTTAGTAGATATATAGATGCCTAATCCTCGCTC
This sequence comes from Camellia sinensis, assembly GCF_004153795.1. Lineage (NCBI taxonomy): Eukaryota > Viridiplantae > Streptophyta > Magnoliopsida > Ericales > Theaceae > Camellia > Camellia sinensis. Next base: position 586,327 of record NW_021025867.1, read on the forward strand.
AAATCGGCAATCTCAAAGTCCGAACAATCTGAGAACTTAGGATCCGAGAGAAGTGCAGGATCCTCCTTGATAGCCTCAACATTTGGTGCTGTTATTTTCTTATTGGCATATGGCTTAAGTATAGATAGTTTTATATCGCGGGCTAACCTACGGTGCATTTGAGAAATCTCACGTCGAAGTCTTTCACATAGTCGATCAACACTGTCTGGATCTTCCTTTTGGATGTCAACTGAACGTGCTTTTGGCACCTTCAGTCGATTTTCCTGATATAATCTTTCCATTTGCACTCGCTCTATAAATAGTGCGAGCCACTTAAGAAATGTAGCATCTGCTAAACCATATCCTGTTTGATTATCAGATGGATCCTCCACGAAACCACATGGATCTCGATAGTACTTGGGCATGACAAAATATCGCTTCCCAAACCTATCATGATAAGCACAAGAGGCATCTAACAAAGCAAATGGTGTTTCATCTTCAACATCGCCACTTCCCCTTCCCATTCCTCTTCCTCGGCGTGAACTCTCACCTCTTTCGAAGTTTCTACCCCCTACGAGTCCCCTTTCTATCCCTCTTCCTCATTGTGAACTCTCACATCTGTGATTCCTACCCCTGCTATGAATCTATACTCCATTTGATTTTTTCTCAATAAATGAATGATAGTTTTCTAGGGTGAACTGAGTGGAAAGGTTGTGTGTTTACCATCACTCCTTCAGTCCTTTATATAGTTGTTTGTCAACACTATTGCCATGTGGTCGTATTAATGTGACTTAGATGAGTTCTGAAATGTGAGAAAAAACAAAGCATCTAAGTCGCGCTACACAAAGTCACATGCCATTAGAAGCTCACATATACCAACACATCTTTATGAGTTGTCATTGTAAGGAATAAACAATCAATGCTAAACACACTCCACACAATCAGTACTTTAATCGTCACTCAAAAGTGACTACTCACTTTTTCAAAAAAGACCAATCATTCGTACGTTGTTTACTGTGGCCATGTGAACTTAACCATTTCATTGAGTCCTTTAATTTATTACATCTGTTAAAGTTACTGCATCACTAAGAAATGTTGGATGCATCACTGCGATGACTTTGACGAGACTACTCACTGTATGAAAAAAGCAAGAAGTCGTACCATAGCTACTGTGCTCACGTAAACTTCAACAATTCATAACGGGATAAGGGGGTCTCAGAACAAATCAACAAAACAATTAGATCCTTTTGTGTTCAAAAAGCCACCCTATCCAGCTTCAAATAGATTGATAAATCTTGAAAAGAAAATATTATAGAGTTGGAATGTATTAAAGATTAATTTGTAGTAGAGTACTTACAGATGGGTTTTTGGATGTGTAGAACTTGAAAGTGTTACAGATAAAAGCTAGCCTAGTATGCAAACAAGACTAACACCGACTTAAATCAACACATATTTAACTAAAAATTTGAGAGAAATCATTAAAAAGTAGTTCAAAGAGATTTTAAGAGTAGTTAATACAGCAACAATTCGAGAAAATCAAGAAAGCAAAACAAGTTAAAAGATATCAGCCGAACCGAAGAATCCAAACCCCATCATGTACATCTAAATAAGCTCACAATACTTATAAAAGATAGAGAAATTAAATTTGTTAAATTTCTCCAATTAAATTAAATTAAATTAAATATGAAAGGTGAAAAGTAAAATCAAATATATTGTTAAGGCAAAATAAATTGAATTATATTTGTAAGCAAAAAAGTGAAATTAAATTTCTAAGCGGATTTGAACTTTGCTCAAAACTTTTAGATATGCACTGAGTAGTCAATAAAAGTCGAAGTGACAACTCCTATAAAGTTGATGCATAGTTGTTTAGGTCATAAAGGTTGACGTGACAACTCTTTTACAATAATTTTAAACATACAGCTACCATGTGAACCTCCTGAAGTATGACAAGTCATTGTTGGCATGTGAGTTTAGAGTTTATAAGACATGAATACTTGCGTCCATCTCCATTTTGAATTTGTGCATGTTGCAACAACTGTGCATATGTGGTATAAATATCGCATCATACCACAACAAAAGTTTTATAGATATATCAAGCAATATCATCATGAGATATAGGGTGGTTGATCTATATTCAACAATGGGTTGCCATTGGGTTACAGATAGAGATGAATTTCAATACCCATTAAATCCAAATTTGCGTTACTCACATGCTGCTGTCAATACCATGAGAGCTGAGTGGGAATTTTGCATAACTCGAGAAAGCATTCTCGTTAAGCTATGTCGTGAAGTTAATATTAAATTTTCTTGACGGTTAGCCATGCGTATGCCAATTGACACTCCTCAGTTGTTGCAAAGGGCATTGCATCCTATCCGTGACGAAGTTAATCGCATAACCCAACGTTTTCAAAGGTCCGAACTAATGAAGACCGCAAATGAGTGTGCCGAAGATGGGTTAATAGATGATGCGCACCAGTACTTCACCTGGAGCATGGATGTTATGTATGAATCTGACATTGAGATGTCAGATGATGATGATAATGAATGAACTTGTTTGGATGAATGACCAAACCATTTCTCTTGTAATGGCTTTCTAATGCTTATCCACGACTTATCAATGAAGGGAGAAATTTCAATAGTTTTTGAATAGTTCTTGTAATTCTACAAATAACAATTACGTTTGTTTTCTCTCCATTATTGTTATTTTGAAGAACACTAATTAAACTACGCTTTCATGATTTTATGCATTATTGAAGGGGCATACAATGATGATACTGAATGAACTTGATTGCATGTATGACCAAACGTTTTCATTCATTGTAATGGCTTTGCAATGCTTATACATGAGTTATCAATAGGAAGAGAAATTCCTAACTAATCTTGACATGTGTACTTATAAATGTAGTGATTTCATAAACTTCAACTTCATATAACAAATAGTTGAAATACATCTGTAACCTAGATGAACAACAACATTATTTTACACCTTAATAACGAAGATACGACACAACATAAAAACATATATGAAAGATAAAGGTGTTTGATTTCTCATTCCTCATCTGACATGTAGTACTCAGAGAGATATTTTTCATTATTTAAGACATTATTTCGCTCAATCACTATCAATTCCCTATTGTTTCCTTATGCCATTTTCGGTGTATAGTTAAAGCATGAAATGTCGACATCTCCGCATCAACATTCTGTTGTTCTCCTTCTTAATTTTGCTAACTGCTTTTTCATAGTCACCCACATTTCATCTAGCCATGGTCAATGAACGACAATGAGGTGCCAGTGCCCCAAAGTTACGTAGATCATTAAACAATAGTTCTTGCTTCGTTACCCTGAACGCCCATTCTGCTCGGATACCAGCATAATAATCCTTTAGACTCGAGTACTTTTCGCTCTTATAGTCATAAGTAAATGGAGGTAGTAGCCACACTTTTGGATTTCTTTGACGGCGTGAACTTTCTGCACCTCTTGAAGACATTGTTCATAAAAGAAGAAAAAGAAAAAAATAATAATAATAATTGTAGATATATTACTATTGTTATGACTTGAACAAACATCATACTTGGGGTAGTGCTATTTATAGACATGTAAAAGAGATGACATGGTTACGATAATTGTGATGTGGGGGCACTGTGGAAGAATTGATACCCCTGATATTATTTTATCTTATTCATTTCATGCAACCCTGAGTAATATGTTGTTCGTGACTTTGTGTATTTTATATACCCATGATGCAGTCACTTTGGCAGACTTAATAAAGAATTGAATTCATTATAGTTGCCTTTCTGACACCCCTCATCCGACTATGACAAGCTCAAGTAACATGGCTTGTTTTGGTGTCACAGTGAGTAGTCGCATCGGACATGCACTTGCAGACCAAAATTACAATTTCATAAAGTTAGAAATAAAAGCACAAAATGAACGGATGTGGTTGTCAGATAAAATAATAATTGTTGGTTGTCTTTTTCACAATGCAATCCCTTCATATTCGAGCAATGAGTTGTCAAATTAATTCTTAATGCATTGACTGCATGAAATAAATTCATCCCGCTATGAAAGCGTCAAGTTCACATGGCCACAGTAAACTATTTTCTGATGCTTGCTTTTTTAATACACTAAGTAGTCACTTCGAACTGATGTTTTCAGTACAAATTGGTGTTTTCAAAAAATTATAAGGGTCCAGTAGAGGGGTTGGGGTTCTTCGAGTGAAGAGGGCCAGAGTAAAGTTGAATTACAATCGTAGACAGGATGTCCGAAAGATTTACCAGGCGATTCTTGGAAGAAGTTGAGTAAGAATGATGACCACAATGATGATGGGAAGGAAGGAATGGGGGGTTGGCAAGAAATAGAATTTTCCTTTGCGATGCCCTCCTTGATAGTTTTTTGTATCTATTTAGGGTATTAGAACTCATTCCGTTCATCTATTTCTACTTGGGCTCCCATCTCGTCAAAATATTTTACGAGCCGTCGAAATGTAAACTCAACCATAGCTGAGATAGGTAGGTTCCTTGCACCTTTCAAGACACTGCTGAAGTACTCTACGTTATTGCTAGTCAATACCCCCCACCGATATCCGCCGTCATATGCAAGGGCCCACTCCACAGGATTCATCTTGCGAACCCAATCAATGACATCTTGGTTAATGGCTTGTATCTGTTCTAAGTAGGCATTACACTTTCGTCGTTGATGAGCACTTCCTACTTTCCATAGAAGTTGTTTCAGCTCCTTATTTTTAAAATTTGTATTGAAGTTACTACAAACATATCGAAGGCAATGCCGATGATATTCAACAAATTGGAGCGATTCAGCCAATGTCGCCTCACAGCAAGTAAAATACTCTCAGCTCAATCAAATGTCAAAGTCACTTCCTGTCGGTCCATGACAATATGTTCCTTGATATTTGAAATGAAGAACGACCAAGACTCCAAACTCTTCGTGTCGACAACAGCGAATGCAAGCGGTAATACTTTGCCATTGGTAGTGACGATCGTCGCTAGAAGCAACACAGCAGTGTATTTGCCGTATAAGAATGTACCATCTATGGTTATAATAGGCCTACAATATCTGAATCCATCGATGACGGGTTTGAAAGACCAGAAAACAAAGCGGAAGACAAGCATGATCGTTGTACCTCCGGTATATCTATGCTTCCATTTAACGATGGTGTCAGGATTAGATGTCTATAATGCATGCATGAATTTAGGCAACTGCCTATACGATTCATCCCAATCCCTGAATACCATTCTAATTGCCTTTGACGTTGCATGCCACGCCTTCTTGTATGATATATTGTAGTTCATGGACTTTTTAATATCTTCGATGACATTCTTAATTGGCATATGAGGTTCATTTTGCATATGACAATCAAATATGAGTTGGATTATTTGGGTGTGAACACTTTCAACAAATATATACACACATATATATATATATATATATATATATATTTCTTTTTTATACTCACCGCAACTTGTTCCAAAAGATAAGAAGCAATGTAACTGGAGTCAATATTAATGTGGTCCCCGTTCATCATTGGGTATAAACAATGGTGAAGACCCCTATACTGCTTTATTTCAAAAAGATCATGTTTCTTATTAAGAGATGCACGCAACCACCAACTGCAATCGTGCTTGCAAACAGATACCCAAAGGTCTCGCTTGGAGGTTATGACCTTATACTCTCGATTATTTCTTGCGTGATACAATTTCACAGCATGTACAAGTTGCTTCTTATCGATGAAAACCATCCCTTTGTACAACTCTGCATTTTTATCATTCCAGATCCAATTACGGGTAACGACATCACGACTACTCATGTTAAAATCACCACCCATGTGATTGTTCTCATAGAAAGGGATTTCAAGTCTAGGTGGGATGGGGACATTTTCAGGGTCAACAAGGCCGTTGGCATCATCTTCTTCATCATCATCATTTGATCCGGCCAATAAATTTTCTTTATCAAACATTTCATTTTCATAATCGTCTAGGGCGACATCAGGAACATACATGTCATTGTCAGTAATAGTGTCAGCAAACTGCACATAGTTCACCATTTCTATCATACTCCAATCAACTTCAGCTGGAGTGGTATGATGGCTGCAGGTGGGCACATCTTCAGTGTTATTGTGAAATTCATAATCATATCCACCACGCGAACTTGATTCCACACCATGGCCCTCAAATGTCTATTGTGTGTAGACCACTGAGTAATGTTGATCTGATGTATACATAGGAGACCGAAACGTTGTCGTGTCAATCCCCTGTGTAAGCAATGTAGTGAAGGGACGGGAATTCATCTGTCTCATATTCGGGACATTGCGTACAACCTTTTTATCAATTTACACTTCCAAACAATTTAGTGGTTAGAAACTTGCATCAATACTTAGGCCTCATTTAGAAACAGGCTAATTTAGTAATTTTTTTGGCTATTGGGCTAAAATATGAGCTAAAAAAAACTAGTATGTTTGGGATGACTTTTTGACTTTTTACGAAAAGATGTGTAAAATGTAGAAAGAAAAGAGAATATTTGACTTTTTGGTATGGGTTGATGGCTTTTTGGTTTTTTTAGTGACTTTTTGACTTTTGGCTAAAAAAGCCACTTGCCAAACGAGGCCTTAATATGGTCTTCAACGTCTCATCTTCATTGATCGGTAATGTCTTGTATCTGTTGATTGCTTGCCACTGGTGATAACGATATCTACATTTGAAGTTCAATCGGACACTTTTGCCGTAACTTGCCACCTTGGATATGAATATCTCCTCCAAATTATTAAGCGTGGTGCCAAGTTACACCCTATATATCCCTTTCGGTTTAGCATCATATGACACACTTTCATCGAAATCCCGAATTACGTTTCCCCCCTCCCCTCCAGTAGAAGATAATTGGAACACTCTTCATACAATCGCTTCAATAAAACCAAAAAACTTAAAATATTAACAATATACTTATGTTGGATTTTACTTCTAAAAGAATTATATGGATTTTAACTCATTCAATTACAATTATTTGTGAGTCAAGAACTTTATTTAAGTAATCATTAATTGTAATCCAACAATCATTATTGATTTTTTAATTAAAACATGAGTTAAAAAATTTATTATGTTTTGGACATTTTTTTGGCATTTTAAGAAAAAAACTTACAAAAAGTAGGGAGAAAATAATCTTCGACTTTTTTGTGTAATTTGTTGGCTTTTTTATTTTTTTTTAAATATTTTTTTAACTTTTTAACTAAAAAATGAAATTACCAAACGAGAAAATCAAGTAAAAGATAATTTATTAGTTGGGATCAAAATCAACAAATAAAGAATGTTGGTTTGTTTTGGCGTAAAATATTTTTTTTTAAATAATTACATATTTTTTATTATTTGGTTAAATTAAAACTGAGTAAAATATTTTTTTTCATAGTCTCTAAAATAACTTATCATTACAAATTTTGTAAGTCAATTTTTAAGAAGTTTACTTCCTACCTTTGTAACACAGTGATCTTTAGGCAAATAACACTTCATATCACTTTTTTCCCATTGAACTTAAAATTATTACACTCCCCCTCCCCCTTCCCCTCCCTTCTTATATATGTATTTTTTCTTTTCAATTTGGACTTTAATAATGAAAATACCCATTCAGCTATAAGCAAATTACACTTCACCGGCTTAAACTATCACACTTTGTTACATAGAAATATCAATTTGTATCAATATAAATCTTCGACTAATGATTTATTAGATAAATAGATAGAAAATTGACATGTAGCTTGCATATGTTATCTCAAGTTTTGATTCTATTATTTTAATTTGATTATTATGCATTAGTTAATCTGGGATATTTTTACATAGGAGTTAATCCAGGATTAAAATATGAAATTGGAAATACTTAAAAAGGAAATATGAGTTGATTTTATTTTGGACCCCTTACATTAAGGTTATCTTCGATTGCTACCACATAGTTCTCTTATTTTTACATTCTATGTTCACATTTCTATATTATTATTATTATTAACGTTATTTTTTCATTTTTTTGGTCACGAAGGTATCTGATGCTTTGTCTGTGTACAACATTTACCAAACAACTCTCAGGTACAGAGGCCCATCTGAAATCTATTTGAATAATTTGAAGTATTTATTTCGTAATGTTCATCGAGAAAATACACATAAAAAAATAAGTTGACTAAGACAAATATTTACTTAATCAACTTAATTTTTTGTATTATCTTCTCAATAGACCTAAGAAAATTAATAATTTTACTTATCAAGATGAACCCAGAATGATCTAATGAACGCAACAACCCCTATCTCGTTGGGTAACTCACTGGAGAAAAAGCCATTTATAACATTTGGCACTCATTCAAAGCATGACCAATCTGCATAGGAGGAGGAGGTACTACTCATTACTGTGGAGGAAAAAAGAGAAAGAACTGCCACATAGCCGTTGTGCTTCTTAGAAGCAGCTCAAGCATATTAATGGCGTAAGATGAAAATTGTAAATAGGCCATTTGTAAATTTGAACATTATAACTTTTATTATTTTACTTTATATTTTACTTCAAATTTATTTGTTTACTTGTTAAGATGTAAAATTAATTTTTATGTATTTTTTTAATATCCTTCTCAATTAATATTATGGTAAATCTATTTCATTTTTGTTCTGACATAATTGCTTTCAACAATAATTTTAACAATTTGATAAAAATTTCTCAGACATTAATTGTTTACAAACATAATATGCAACTAATATGGAATTCAAATTAAAAACCCTCACCATGGAATTAAGATACATATTGCGTTTAAAATACTAAAAAGAAATCTCTAAACTTCACCTATTAAATTTTTTATACATGAAAATTCAAATTATTAAGAAAATGATAACTTGATTAAAATTCAGTTAAATATGGGGTATAATCTGATTTTCAAATAGTTCAATCTACTCAAATAAATTCAGTTAAATCTCTACCTCAATAAACCTGTGTATATTTAAATTAAACTGGTAAAAAATCACCATGTAGATAGGCATATTTGAATTTAATAAGTTTTCTCTCAAATCTCATCAACCCAAATTCACACCCAACCTCTATATTTTGTATTTTCTAAATACTCTAAAATAATTTTAAATAAGCAATAAATAATTTCATTGAGATGCAATGTTATTTTAAAAAAAGAACAAAACAATTTGAAACGATCCAGAGTTAAAGACAATTCAGCCTCAATCGATTTATATTTATGATGTTATTCATTATTGATTACAATTGTATAGAATATACTAAATCTAAGTACTAGAGAAAGAGCAAGATGTGATAAATCACATGTTTTATATAAGAAGTTGAGAATTGTTTAAATTGTATAATTTAAAAAATCTCTCGGATTTAAAGTCCCAAAATTGGTGAAAAGAAACCCAATCAAATTGAAATTCCAATGTAATGCCCCAAAATAATCCCACATAACTATTACATCAACCCATTTTCAAAATAAGATATTAACCATGTTCCTTTACATAAATTCCAAATGTTTTACAAAAGTAATCTCACATGCGATTATACATTCATTGACAAACTAGTATATGAATCTATAGCATGTAAAATGATTAAATCAAAATGAATAAGACCCTCAAGGGCTTACAAGTCCCAAGGCAATAGCCTGGTTACACAAAATAGTCTCTCGAAACCATACACATTAGCCCTTGGCTTTACATAAATTCACAACGAAATAAAAGTAATCTAATCTTCACAAGAACATATCCACAACCTCAATTTGGCGGGATCACCACATCTTTACCTGCACCAAAACTCATAGGGGTGAGCATAAAACCAGTAGAGAAATCCTTAACAAAATATATACATTTATGTAAGATACCCAATATCAAATACGAATGCAAATGCAAATGCCATGTAATGCCATTTTAAAATCTAACACATGCCATGCTTTTCTCGAAAATCATCATGTTTTCATTAACATTTTTGCAATCTCACCAATTTTCCAAACATCCAATTTTAATCATCAGGGGTGGTAAATATGACTCAGGTAATCCCTAGGTTGGTGTCTGCAAGTAGGCTCAATGAGCACTACCAATACCCCACTTTACCGGTTGCTAACTGGAAGGGAAGTGGTACCTCCTCCACGCGTGTTTTCGTTCTTTCACCCCAGACACTCAAGCCAACTTATCAATCTCATCTACACCGCCCAACTGGACTTACCAATGTATTTACCCCTTTAACAATTCCATTAGTCCTCATTTCAATAGATGTATATATATATATAACCCTTTCACAATGTAAATGTTCTCCAAACATGATTTCAAGATGCAACTTATCTATTGAATGAAAATACAATGCAACCATTTTTCCATGTCTCAAGGAAATTTCTCAAGTTTCAAGTTATTCCAACAACATTACCGAACCATTACATTACTTGTTTTCCCGTTCTCGATGCTTTTTCATAATATGGTTCAAGATTGCTATCATGACTCCTTATACAACAATGAAACTACAATTCATATATTCATGGAACCCAACATTGTACAATTTGTACTCACACACACACACACACACACTCACACACACACACACACACACACACACATATATATATATATATATATATATATGTAGTTTACCAAAAATTACCAATGAAAAACTAAGTGAGTTTTTCAACATTCATACATCTAGAATTATCATGACATAACAAAATTAATAAATTCTCACTCATCCTTTCATTTCTTTCAAGAAATCGCTTGATTTACCCACCATTCTCAAAACCCCCAAGTCTCTAGGTGTTTCTCACAAAAATCTTAACAATGTTCATCTCTTTTACAAAATCTCATTGCAAACTTTAATCTCAGCCCATGTTGTTCAAAATTTCAAGAAAATCTTTAAATGAACACATGATAAGGTTTGTTCTACCAAGAACCATCAATTTCTTGAGCCACCAAACCCATTTTTTGAAATTTCTAGAAGCTCACAAAAATCATATAAACTTATATAAATATATATAACTCAAAGGAAAACCCTACCTCAAGCTTGATGAAGAGAGAGGAGATGAAACCCTAACTTCAAATATGAGAGAAACCTTGGATTTCCACCACAACAAGTGAAGCCCTAACTTTAGATCTTCAAGTTTTAGAGGAAGATGTTGATGATCTTGACCCAAAATTACAAGGATCAAAGAGCTTTAATGTTTGAGGAAGTTTTCTACAGAGAAGAGGGAGAAAAATAGGTTTTGGAGTGAGAGAGGAATGTGCAAAATGAGGTATACATTCAGACCAAAAAGAGGGGAAAAAAACAAAGTTCGGGCTGCCCAGTTGGCCGCACGTGCGGCGCCCTTCCCTGCACGTGCGGAGCGCCCTCACCGCTCGTGCGGCCCCTCCCCGCACGTGTGGTCCTAGCCCAGCCACCCAAAATTCCCGCTCCGCTTCCGGGCACTCTAGACTTGCCTACACACCCTCCAGAACAACCGAAATTCAACACTGAACAAAAAAACACTAGAACTCCACTCTAGGGAACCATCTTCGGACATTTCAAATCCAACGAAGATAAAAGGAGAACGACGTGAAGAAAGAAATGAAGAAAAAAGAAAAAGACCCGGTCGTCACATCCAAAAACAATCAAATCATGCCCTAAACTTCTACAAAGAACGTTGGCTAAAATATGTTTCCTACAATCTGCCAAAAAGAACGAAAAAAAATTAGGAAAATAATTAAGGGGAATCTTAAAGAAGAAGAAAAAGCTTCAAGTTTATTGGTTGGATAACTAAATAAGGTTATGGTACCAATCTTGTAAGTGAAGCAATATCTTCCCATTTGACTATTAACCTTACAAGTTTCAAAGTTGGATAGGAGCCCCACACCAATCAAAAATCTTCTTGATCTAAGACCAAATCTCTATGGTTCTTGTATTCTTACCATAAGAAAATCAACTTATTACACATCTGATGTAAGTCTTGCCGCAAATAAATAAACAAATAAAATTAGAAAACTGAGTAAGACCAACAATTACATTTACCTTGCATATTAAACATTTTTATGCTGCCTAGTGCAAATGTAAAATCACTGCTCTAACCAAAATTTTAGACTTTGCAAAGCTCGCACATGGAAAAGGAGTGTAGTTCTAATCAAAACTTTGCACTATGTATGATTCTAGAGGTGAAGCCACCAATTTGAAATCCAGCATAAAAAAATAAATAAATAAATAAACACCCATTGTGTAAAATCTTGTCAGAAATAACTCAATAATACAACCAACCAACATTTGAATTCACAGAACCCTAGCCCTAACCCACATTGGTATCCTCCCTCACTATTCTATCCACATTCGCATTTTCACAAATAAAATCAACATAAATAAAATTCAAACTGAGAGAGGGAGAGAGAGAGAGAGAGAGACAGAAGGAGAGTCACTATGAGCGACCCCGAGAGAGAGAGCAGAGAGCGACAGAGAAATGGAGGGTGACTGTGAGCGACCCAGAGAGAGAGAGAGAGAGAGAGAGAGAGAGCAGAGAACGACAGAGAGATGTGAGGAAGGCTGCCACTGGTTGGGGTTTTGGGGGGAAAAGAAAGAGAGGAGGTAGAAAGCGTGGTTGCAAATGAGGGGGGATGGACCCTTTTTAAACGACTTTCTGTTAAAAGAGTGTTTCCAAATCGCGCGATCATTATGAAAGCGCTAATAGTAACAACGCTTTCTTAAGTAAAGTCGTGTTTTCTACACATGCTTTAATAATTCCACTACCTGGGCCAGAAACATGCTAAAAATGTGTTTTGTAAAGACGTTTCAGCTTAGTTTGGGAAATTCGGCCAAACTAGGCTTAGTTTGGGAAATAAATTAGTATAAGGGCTTAGTTTGGGAAAAACCACTCAAATGTTACCTATCTACATATGTGTCACCTATCTATCAAACTATCTGTTCGAATGTCCAGCTATCTTTTCAATTGTCACCTTGTTAGGAATTAACTTTTCTTAACCAAGATCGGTGATACACAAAATAGCAAACAAGAGAGATAATCGAATCACAGAAATCAAACACACAAGAATATAAGAATTTACGTGGGTCATCCCAGAATAAGACTATGTTCACGGCTGCTGCTATTTTCATTATGATTAAAAAATAATATAACTCTGTTATAAGTACAGAATTCGGACAACGTGAAAATTAAGTATTCAAAAATTTTGGGTCAGAGGATAAACTCTACCAGACCCCTCCCCTTTAAGAGAAGGTTCCTTAAACCCACCATTGGACCTATATGGTTCAGTGAACAGTACTTATTAGAATCCATAGACCCAATAATACCTATCTGTCCATCTTATTTGTCGCCGCTTGCGACTTTCGGTAACTTTCAACGTGTGTTCTGAACATAAAAAATAATAATAATTGGACTTTGATTAAGCCATGGTTTGGCTAACATTTTGGAACTAAATAATCACAAAAATACAAATTAGGCTATATAAGCCGAAAAGACAAAATACTATTTTTATCCATAATCGTTACATATTTTCTCTTACAAAAGTAAAAAAAGTCCCAAAATAAAAACCAAACGAGGTTAAAAAAGTCCCAACACAAAAAAATTAACTAAAAAAATCAATGTCAAATGAACTCTAAATAATATATGGCCCATAAGAATAAATTTTTTTTACCAATTAATCCTTAAAAAAGTTAGTTGATGAGATAGAACTAAGGAACAATAATTGAGGTGATAAAGCATAATCAATCTTAAATTTTTATCACTAGATAAAAAGGTGGTGGTCTCATTGATACAGTAACTTTTGAAATCTTTTTTGTTGTTCATAGACTTTGGCTAGGTTTCAATAAAGAATCAATTACTGTATATTTTTGTTTAGAAAAAGATAGCCATCTTGTATTATTCATCTTCACATGATTGAAGATTTAAATATGTTGCTTGGAAATTACTCAAATTCCAACAAGAAAGTAGCCGGAAAATCAACAAATTGCGGTGCGTATAAAATTTGGATGGAAATTTTATAATTCAGATAGTCAGATTCAAACCCCTTCACCAATGAAATGAACTGCTTGTGATCAATTGTCTCTCTGAATATACTGGCAATGGGTAGACTTTTGGCTTGTTATCATTGTGCGATTTATAAATTTTTGACTTTAGACCTGGCAGCATGTATCTATCTTCCATATATTATTGTTAAATGAATGCTCAACTTGATATTTAAGTCTTCTTTTTATGTCACATAGTAGATTTTGTTTTTTTAAATAAAAATTTATATAAAAAGGTAGTGCATGCACAAAGTTTAATCTCAAAATTTTAGATTTCATTAAGCATTCTTACTATTAAAATATTAATTTTATTATTATTTATTTTTATTTTTATTTTTATTTTTTTTAATTCCACCCCTACTATTAGTATATATACTTGATAATCAGATTTTGTATTTGGTAAATCACTCCCAATTATTCTAAAATCACTGATTTTTCCTCTATTCTCTAATGGTGTGTTTGTATGGACGGATTGGATGAGGGTGATGGAAATTCACCGGATTGTTAGTTCTGGGATACATTGTCCCCAGATTATTTGGTTGGACTAGATTTGTATCACATGTTTGTTTAGTCATTAGATATCAGGAAATGACTATTTGCAATTGGTTGGATATTATATGAATTCTATGTTTATTTGGGATATTATGGAGAATAATAAATGTTCAAATGACTATTTTATCCTTTTCAATTATTTACTAAGTAATAGCAATATTAAACATATCTTTAATATTTTAATTATTTTAACTAGATTAAATAAAAATTAATTTTATTTTATTTTTTACACAATTACATAAATTTATTTTTAAAAAATTAAATAAATTAAACATAAAAAAAATGTATGTTATTTTTTTAATTAAAATTTTAAATAAATTTATTTTAAAAAATAATAAAAATTAAATAATGAAATTAAATAAAACATCTATTAAAATTTAAATAATGAAATTAAATAAAATATAAACAAAATTTTAAAATAAAACATCAATAAAATATCTATAAAAAAATTATTTTAAAAAATTAAGTAAATAAAACATCAATAAAAATTAAATAAAATTATTGTATTTTTAAATTGAGTCATTTAAATTTTATTGAATTTTACTAAATATAATACATAATTAAATAATAGAGAGTCAAAATGGTCATTTCGTCACCTAATCCCATATCCCCCCTTATCCCTCCATTTGTGTCCCACCCCCCCCATGGGACACAATAGTCCAATGGATTTGGGACTAATAGTCCGTTGCAAAAATTTTGAACCAAACAATGGATTATTAGTCCGAATGGACTAGTAGTCCAATCCCACCCCTCAATCCCTCAAAACAAACACCACCTAAAATCACATTGACATTCCCTATATTCTCTCAAATCACATTGTACTCTATTGCTTTAAAACATTTGGTGATACTTAGGTCCAACAGTAAACTTAAAAAAAATTATTATTATAAATTTTTTTTTTGGGTGATAATTTTTATGTCTAAAACAATTTACAATAATGCTAGGTGTCAAAAAAGAAATATCATGAAAAATCTTCATGAAAATTCTCCACCTTTGGATTAATTTAGTGTTTGTAGTGCTTTATTATATATTATGCAATCACCCTTGGATTAGTTTCATGAAACTTTTCATAATATTTATTTCATAATGCGTAGTATTGCTATTTATCCAGCACTGCTTTGGGCGAGGAAAATTTCAGGGGCACGACACCAACATTTTTACAAACAATCATATTAACACACAAATTTCAATGGATTCCAAAGCTCCATTTGTATTGGTAGAACATACTTTTGAAAAATATCATTTTGTAATTTTTAATATTTGGCTGTCAAAAAATAAAAGTTTAACAAATAAACTCATGGACTGAGCTGGTGGTCCGTGATTAAGTGGCATATTTTTAGAAAATGTCACAAAAAATGATATTTAGTGGCACGTTTTTGAAAAATACCACAAAACGACAAACATAAAAGGCTTTAGTGACATTTTAATGAACAAGTGTCACAAAGCTACAACAAAAACATACTTTAGTGGCACTACACTAGTGGCATATTTTTAGAAAGTGCCACAAAAATGATATTTAGTGGCACGTTTTTGAAAAATGCCACAAAACGACAAATATAAAAGGCTCTAGTAACATTTTAATGAACAAGTGTCACAACACTACAACAAAAACATATTTTAGTGACATCATACTAGTGGCATGTTCTTAAAAAATGTCACAAAAAGAATATTTGGTGGCATTTTTTAGAAAAATGTCATAGAGTCACAAACATACAAGGCTCTAGTGGCATTTCAATTAAAAAAAGTGTCACTTCACTATAACGAAAATATCACTACAACAAATTTACGCTTTAGTGACACTACACTAGTAGCATGTTTTTAGAAAATGCCACAAAAATAAAAATTGGCATTAAATGTTTTAGAAAAATGCCATAGAACCACAAAACATATAAGGCTCTAGTGGCATTTCAATAAAGAAATGCCACATCAATTTTATGACATTTTATAAAATAATGACATAAAAAATTATGTTCATGACATTTACCAACAGATGCCACTAAACTTTAGTTGCAATGGCATTTTTTAAAAAATGTCAGGACACTAGGTATGTGCAAATTACTTTTTATGGCACTTAGGTGAAAAGTGTCATAAACAAATATTTTATAGCATTTTGAGAAATGTCACTAAGCCAAAAACTTTCCAAGCTTATAATGACATTTTTGAAAAAACAAAAAATGCCAATATATTTTTAAAATTTTTAAAATGCAGTAAATGATTAAAAATAAATGAATTAAACTCAATATACACTACAGGAAAAAGCATATTCGGCGACTAAATTTCTTGACTAAAAAAATTTGGTCGCTGAAAGTATAGCTTTCAGCAACCAAAACAGCATTAGTTGCCAAAAGTAAAGCTTTTTGGCGATTAAACAATTTTAGTAGCCAAAAGTCTACAATTGGCGACTAAAACTAAGTTTGGTGGCTGATTATATGGGTTTTAGTGACTAAAAAAGTTTTAGTAGCCCAAAGTAAAGCTTTTTGGCGACTAAAAAAATTTAGTAGCCAAAAGTCTACAATTGGCGACTAAAAATAAGTTTGGTCGCTGATTATATGGGTTTTACCGACTAAAAAAATTTTAGTAGCCAAAAGTAAAGCTTTTTGGTGCCAAAAAAAATTTTAGTAGCCAAAAGTCCACAATTGGCGACTAAAAAATAAGTTTAGTCGCCAAAAGTGGTCATTTTTAGCGCGAGAGAACTAAAATCCTAAGGCGAGAATAAAATTTTTTGGTGACCAAAATTTTGGTAGCTAAAAATGAATCTTCGGCGAGCAAATCCGATTTTGGTCGACAAAAGTTAAGTTTTTTAGCAACTAAAAAATAATTAGTAGCCAAAAGTATAGAATTGGCGACTAAAAAATATTTTTAGTCGCCAAAAGTGGTCCTTTTTTTTATTTTGGTAGTAAATAGTTTATTTTACATAAATTATGTTCAATAAAATAATTATGTTTATACATATACTTTTATATTAATATGGATGTATGTACTATATAAATAATATATGTTGCATATATATTCATGTGGTGGTATAGAGGTGTAGTGGGAAGAGTGTGGTGTATAAGGTTTATGGTGCGGAAGGTTGGCAGTTCGAGTCACCGCAAGAGCGGATCAAATTGTTCTACAACGAATTATTGTCATGAATGGCACTTGACAGTGTCACGAATAGTGCCTACCATGACATTAAAGTGTCACTGAAAGGTTTTAGTCTTGATGGTGTAATGACACTTACAAGTGTCACTAACTCTTTTTTTTAATGGCGCTTGATAGTGCCACAAATAATACCTACCATGACATTAAAATGTCATTTAAAATTTTTAGCCATGATGGTGCAATGACACTTGCAAGTATCTACCGTGGCACCGATAAAAGTGGCACTTGCTCAAAATGCCACAAGACCAAAAAATGTCATTAGAAGAATAGTTTTATGGCACTTTCAAATGTCACTAAACTAAGAAAATGTTGTAGTACGTGAATACCTTATATCAAATAGTATAAGATAATATCGACTTTTATTACAACTATATAATTGAGAGAATTATGATTGGTCAAAGCACAACAATGAATTTTATTTGTTGGGTTGTTTCGGATCACTACCAAATTTAAAATTATTCTGAGCTCGATTGCTAAAATGACGATGTTATCCTTACCCCCAAACTTTTTTTTTTTTTTTTGAACTAGCCTTACCCCCACCCCAAACTTGACCTACGTCGATCTAAGCCCTCAGATTTTTAATAGTTCCTGTCCTAAATCATAAACTTACTGTTATGTTGATCCACTTAATTGAACTAATTGGAAGTGGATTCCCCATGAAGTTTCCAAAGCTAAGATTAAAACTATGAACCCTTTTTGTGAACTTGAAAACCCAAAAGCCAATCTTATGCCTCTCACCACATTTTGCAACTCAAAGATCAATAATATACATTTGAGATATTCTCTCTCAACGTTGGAACTTGCAGCCTAAGCTGATTTGTTTGAAAAACAAAACCTCAAACAAAATGAACAAACTAAGCTCAAACTCTATTTGAATGATTAAACTTGGCAGAGTATAATTCGAACACCAACCACAAATATTGCAAACAATAATCAGATAGGAAGGCAAAGCAAGAAAGACACCAAAATCAACCCAGATAGCCAGAACAGACCAACAAGAACATGCTTTTCCAACCCAAACACAACAAAAAAATTGCAGAAAATTTAAACTAAGTTGGACAAACTTTGTGCGATTCCACTTATAAACTCTGCATTTTGTTTGCTCATTTCCATTTGAATTTGAAGCAATTGCATATGTTGCTGAGCCTTGGCAACTGCTTCTTCTGCTGAATATTCCTTTGTTTCTTCTTCTTCTGGTCTTTTCTCAGCAGTCACACAATGCAAGTCAGTACCATAATCACAGTCTTGACAATAGTATACCCAACAGCTGTCATCGACTGAGATTTGGCATACATCGCAGTAGAAGATCAAGTCCTTGGAACTATCCTCTTCAGATTTCTTGTATGGAGATGAATACAAGAGACTCAGCGGGTGCTCATGATCTTTGCGTTTCGCAGTTTCGAGCAATGTAGCACACTTGACATGGAGATCAAACTTGCAGTCTTTATAGTGGTAGGTAAAACCAGTGCCAATTTCACGACAGGCATTGCGGGTGAATTCATTGTATTCTTTGTAAGACGGGGATGAGAGAAGCGTGAGAGCGTGCTTGGGATGTGATTTGTGGTGAATCTTTTGTGGTAATTCGAAGCCGGACTTGTGAATGTCAAAGTTGCACCTTTGCTTGGTGCAACTGTAAGTCGATCCAGAAAGGCACTGATCACAAACAGAGCAGTGAATGTAATCTTCCTCTTGAACTTTCGATAAATGCAAGGCATGATGGTGGCTGAAATGCTTTACATTTCGTGGTTGTGTTTAACTTGGTGGATCAGCTCGTGACTTCCCCTCGTTAGCAAGACCTGTTTGAGCACTAGAATTGTGCAGAGCATCATTTGGTTGAGAGTACTGTGGCTTAGGACCATTGGCGACAGGTGCTTGATTTGATGAAGTGTATTGTGGGTTAGGCCTATTATTGGTCACAGAATCATGGGTGGTAGTACTAGTTTTAGGCATGTAAGCATATTGAGGATTGAAACTTGGTGTTCCCGACGTCTCGGCCGGTACTGGCCCTCAAACACGAGCGAGTAGGGGGTCATGAGGGGCGCCTCCACCTCGAGCTCTAGGGCTAGCGTCGGGAAGTACGCAAAAACCCATAATTGTGGAAAACAGGGAAAAAGCCATCAGAATACAGAATGTTGAGTGCAGAATCCGAATACGGAATGTTGAGTGCAAAATGCGAGTACAGAATGTAAAGTGCGCCGTGCGTGCAATGTACAGATAATGAAAAGAAGAAATGTAAATCAAATAGGGCAGAAGGTACCTCCCAGGCTCTCCAGTAGCCGCCAACTATGTTCCCCCGTCCGTGGGAGGTCGCGCTCATATAGCAATAGAGGGTAGCCAAGCTGGCGCCACCCCAGTCATACTGACTGACCTGCGAGAGGTCTACCAGTGCACTCAGTAGATATAGCCCAACGGTGTTCCCCCTATCGGCGAACAGAGTGGTCCCGAAGAGGAACATCAAAAACCCCCGGGTATACTGTGCTACCTCTACGGGAGTCTTGGGCACCCTCACCCTGAACTGTGTGGAAAACTTGGTATACCGGACTCGGCCTGAGGATCTGTCGACCGACGGGCGAGCTCCTGGTAGATAAATCCAGGCGGCCTCCCACTCACTCATATCCTCATCATATGGGATCGGCCAGTCTCCCATGTCGAGGCCCGTCAGAATCGCAAAATCAAACGGGGTCATAGTCATGTCCCCGGTAGCAGAGAAATGGAAGGAGTTGGTGGTGTCCCACCATCTCTCTACAAGCGCACCCATCAACGTCCTACTGGCAGGATAGCGGGATATCCCTGTATAGAAGGTCCAATCCCCGCCTAGTCAACCCACTCGCGGACAGCCTCTGGAAGCTCTACGTAGCACTCCCTCGCGACAATGGAGCCATACCCTCGTGTGATACGAGAAGACACCTGTATTCATAACGAACACATGTATTCAGTTTTAGAATGAAATGAATAAGGTGCGTGCAAATGACATGTATAAACTGTGTGCAAAGCAAATCAGATCCAATGCTGTGAGTTGCGTACAATCAAAGTTTGAGCCATGTGTTCAACATCAAGTATTTGGGCTGTGTGTTCAGATTTCAAGATCAGTGGGCTGTGTGTTCACCTCAAAGTTTGAACCGTGTGTTCAACATCAAGTATTTGGGCTGTGTGTTCAGATTTCAAAGTCAGTGGGCCGTGTGTTCATCTCAAAGTTCGAGCTGTGTGTTCAGAATAGACGTATTTGGGTTGTGTGTTCAGATTTCAAGATCAGTGGGCTGTGTGTTCACCTCAAAGTTTGAGCCTATGTTCAACATCAAGTATTTGGGCTGTGTGTTCAGATTTCAAAATCAGTGGCTGTGTGTTCATCTCAAAGTTCGAGCTGTGTGTTCGAAATAGAAGTGTTTAAGCTGTGTGTTCAAATTTCATGATCAGTGGGCTGTGTGTTCACCTCAAAGTTTGAGCCGTGTGTTCAACATCAAGTATTTGGGCTGTGTGTTCAGATTTCAAGATCAGTGGGTTGTGTGTTCAGGTCAAAGTTTGAACCGTGTGTTCAACATCAAGTACTTGGGCTGTGTGTTCAGATTTCAAAAGCATTGGGTTGCGTGTTCTACTTTTAACAAATGTGGGCTGCGTGTTCACAATTAAATATGGGCTGTGTGTTCAGATTTCAGAAATTCAAAGTTTGGGCTGTGTGTTCAACATTAAACAAATATGGGCTGCGTGTTCACAATTAAGTTTGGGATGCGTGTTCAACCTTCAACAAATGTGGGCTTCATGTTCACAATTAAATTTGGGCTGTGTGTTCAGATTTCAGAAATTCAAAGTTTAGGCGGCGTGTTCAACTTTCAAGAAATGTGGGCTGCGTGTTCAACCTTCAAGAAATGTGGGCTGTGTGTTCACAATTAAATTTGGGCTGTGTGTTCAGATTTCAAAAATTCAAAGTTTGAGCTGCGTGTTCACAATTCAAATATGAGCTGCGTGTTTAGAAATTTAAAGTTTGGGCTGCGTGTTCAACTTTCAACAAATGTGGGCTGCGTGTTCACAATTAAATTTGGACTGTGTGTTCAGATTTCAAAAATTCAAAATTTGGGTTGTGTGTTCAGATTTCAGAAATAATGTGTGCTGCGTGTTCACAAACAAAGTTTGGGCTGCGTGTTCAACTTTCATCAAATATGAGCTGCGTGTTCACAAACAAATATGAGTTGCGTGTTCAGAAATTCAAGTGATTGAGCTGTGTGTTCAAGATGCAAACAGAATACTATGTTCTAGACTAAGCATTCAGAACAAGCTGTGTACTATAATGAGCAGAAGTATGGCATGCGAATGTGTTCAGAGCGAGCAAATAAGCCTGCGTAGCATAAAATGCACGGAAAATGCAGAATTAATGCAGGAAATGTAAAAAGGGTGAAGTACATACCTCCCGTTCCTGATAGGAGAGATGGGACTCCGGCTCCCGCAATAGCAAATCCACGGGGGCTCGATCATCGATGTCCGTAAAATGATAGAAAACTGCCCGCGGGAGGATGTGCATCGAGGGGTCGTACCTCTCGGGAATAAAGGGGCGAATCCTCGGTGGCAGAGACATGATATATGGATCACCTCCGGCGCCTGGAGAACCTCCACCATGGGGAAATTGACTCGCCATCTTAAGATGTCTGCAAAAATGAGCGAAATAAGCCATAATTGGAAAAAAGTCAACAAAAGTCAACCCTCGGGAAATGAAAAAGTCAACAAAATTCAACTCCCGAGAAAATCTTTCAAATGTTGAGACAAACATACCTCAAGTGGTGAAAATGAGAAAAGAAGCTCCGAAATCAAATTTTAATCGGTTCAAAGTGAAGAGAACTGAAAGTTTTCGCGAAACAACTTGGCGTGGGGCGTTGGAAAACGCGTATAGAACACAGATCTGAGGGAGAAAATAGTTTAGGAAGGAGAAGAACGTGATTTCGGATCTGAAGATGTGAGCAAAAAGAGCTTTGGCCGAGTATACTTAAAGATCCAAGTGTGAAAGTACCAAATTGTCCCAGATTTGGGTTAGGTGGTCAGCCGGCCACCTTTTCTGGTAGGCCGACCACCCCCTGCACTCAAACCTGGTCGGTGGCCTCCAATAGCCTCCAAACCTGGTCGGTGGTGTTCCCAAGATGGTCTCCAAGGTCTCTGCAAATTTTGGAAGTCATCAGAGTCCCCAGCACCCGAGAAAGTACAAGAAAAGTGCACTTTTCGTCGCGAAATCCCTCCGCGGGAACTTCAACTCCAACTTTCGAAGCGTGTTTCATCGTCACTCGTCAAGAGAAAAATGTATCCTTTTTGAGCATGTTGTGACCCTTTCGAGAGGTAAACCGGAGGTCGCGATTGAGTCGCACTCGTCGAAACTTGCATTTCTTTGCTCGTTGTTTCACGTCAAACACACATTCAAATTTGCACTTATCTTGCATTGTTATGCACGTCATTTGCATTCTCATGCACACCACTCGCACTATTGTGCACGTTTCACGGGTATTGTCATACCCTCATGCTTGACTTGCGTTGTCACGCGCGTTCCTTCTCGCATGGTGATGCACTCACCCATCGGCACCACATTTGTCTGCATTCAATATAGCATTGAACATATGTTGCTAACTATGTTGTGCTTGTTAAGTTTTCCTCTCTTGCAAGCACGATATTGTATGTACGGTTCATTTGAGGCTGGTTCGACCAGATGAGCCGCACAGGTATTGTATCTTCTCCGTGTGAGACGTGGCGAGAATTGAATAATTCTCCGTATTCTTAAACTGCATGAAATGTAGTTGTTACTTTGCATTCTTGCTTAAACTGTTGCGTGTGCGCTTCATTACAGCTTGTTGCTTTGCATGATCACGAGGTACCTTCGACTTCTTGCTTTGTCAGTTGCATTTTGCCCCCTGCCTGCGGGCACGCCTGAGGGCACGTCTCTGTTTATCTCGCCCGTTGTCTAAGTCTTCGGCCTTGTCAAAAATGGGTCATCTCTAGGCTTTGACATTCACTCCCGTCAATTACGACTTTCGAGTTCTGTCAAAGAGGGGCAATTGTAGACACCCCATTTTTGACTGACCTTAAGACTCAGACGTCACCAACTGAGCGCTCGGTAATGTTGCATATTGTGCTCGTTCTGAGGTTGCAGAGTCTCGGCTGCGAGCCTTGCCTCCGGACTTCGGAGCACTTTTGTGCTTTGCCTCGGTTTGTGAACCAGGTCCTATTTTCTCTGTTTTCTCTTCCCGAAGGGAGGGAGAGGTCTCGTAGACCATCTCTCAGTGGCCGTAGGCTACGTGTCGTGGTCGTAGGCCATTTTTCCCGTTTGGAGCCTAGTTTCCGGTTTTCGGAGCCGTCGGCCGTGTGCCTCGGTTTGGGACCGCTTTACTACCTCCGTTTGCTCCAGTTTTTGGCACACACCTTGCTTCCTTCCTTTTGAGGGACACTGTGGCCTGGGAGACCACCTTCGTGGTCATACGCCACTTCCGGTGCCTAATAGCTTGTTTTCGGGGCCCCGAACCACGCGTTTTGGCCCCTGAACCTTCGTTTTGCATCCGTTTTGGTCCATTTTTGGTAGATACCCTATTTTCATTGTTAGGAAGATGGTAGGATGGTGGGAGGGCACCTTTTCCCCTGAAAAACTAGCTTTCTCATTTTCTCTCTCCAAAAGCCAGTTTTTCTGACAGAAAGTTGGTTTTTCTCACTTTTGAGCCACAATTTCTGGTTTTTCACACCATCATTGTGTTGTGCTCATCTGGGAGGCCACCAATATGGGTAGGTCGACCAGTAATTCTTCTTGACCCTTTTAAACCCCTCTAAAAAGATGATTTTTCTCTCTCTTGGGTCACATTTTTTGGTTTTTCACCACACAGCTGTATTCTACTCATTTGGGAGGCCACCTTTCTGGGGAGGCCGACCAGCTTTTTTGCTTGACCCTTTTGACCCCTGGTCGGCCGACCAGGGGGAGTGGCCGGCCGGCAACCTTAGCTAGTCGGCTAGCTTTCTGTTTTTTGCTCTTCTCAAGTGCAACACAGCTGTGCCAGCTGTGAAGCATTTGACCCACTGTCCGAGGGTTTTGTCCTTGTTTTGGCCCCTTTTAAGTTGGTTTTCACCCCTTTGCTTGGCTTCAAAGAGGAATTGGCCCCTTTGGTCAAGGAAGCTTGACCCTTTTGGTCTAGCTTCTTCAAGAAACTTGACCCCTTTGGTTAAGCTTCCTTTAGAAGCTTTGAGCCTCTCTCTTGGCTTCTCCAAGAAGCCATGGCCTCCTCCCTCTATATAATCAACCCTTCATCTCCATTTTCAAGGGTTAGATGTTTTTGGCTGGAAATATACATACAACCCTCTATCTCTATACTTCAAGCCTCAAAACACTCATATTCTTGGCCATTTTACCCTACACCTCTTAGCCTACCACCTCCCTCATTCATTCCAGCACATTGGAGGTCATTTATAGAGGTTGAAAGCTCACCAACTTGGTCCAGAAGCTGCTGGAGGTCGGCTCTACAAGGGTAAGTCTTCATTTTCCCTTTTCTAGCCTTATTTTGCTTCATTGATTAGCCTTACTTGAAAGCCTTTTTGGGACTTGACCTAAACTGTAAAGTGTCTTATTTTGAGCTCCTCTTCAACTTTGTTTAAGGGCACTTTGCTGTTTGAGGTCATCTACTTCCCCTTACCCTCTATCTCTCTTTTAGGGATTTTTTTTGCATCATATTTTAGCCTTACTTGTGAACATTTTCGAGATTTGTTATAAACTGAAAAAGATCTTTTTTTAATCTCCTCTTCAAGGTTGGTTAAGGTCTATTTTCTGTTTGGGGTCATCTTCCCCATATGCATGCTTCATCTCTTCATGATTAGGGCTATGCATTAGAGCACTTGCATTGGCCATGGTTTGGCCTCTTAGACACTGAAATCTAGTGGATATGGTTTGGCCTCTTAGCCACTAAAATCCAGTGGATTTTCAGTGGCTTAGATGCATTTTTGAGAGCCAAAATCAGAGGGGAGTGACCCGCTCTCTCCTTGTCTTGTTTGG
This sequence comes from Camellia sinensis, assembly GCF_004153795.1. Classification (NCBI taxonomy): domain Eukaryota; kingdom Viridiplantae; phylum Streptophyta; class Magnoliopsida; order Ericales; family Theaceae; genus Camellia; species Camellia sinensis. The sequence goes on from NW_021025867.1 coordinate 611,990, forward strand.
TGGTCTTGTTGGCCTTCCAAAGGGACTCCTTTTTGCATGCTTTGAAGTCATGTTCCAGGCCTTATTCTGAGGGTTTTGAGGTCTGCCTTAGCTCTGTCCAAGGCCCTTTTGGCCATATTTTATGTCCCTCATGCATGTGTGGAACAACCCTCCTCAAGGCCTTTCAAGAGGACCTTCCATTGTATGCTTTATTGATCAATTCCAGGCCCTTTTTGGTGAGTTTTAGGGCTGTTATATTTGATTTCCAAAGTTGGTTTTGCTATGCTAAGTGTCTATCATATATGTGTTGAGTAACCCCTTACATGCCCTTTCAAAGGAGCTCATCATTTTCGCACATGTTGGCTGCATTTCAATGGTTATTTGGGCATCTTTTGTCATGTTTTATTCACTATTTTTGGCTGGTTTGATGAGTTCTCATACGCTTCATATACATGCCATGTAAACCATGCTTGCTAGCCAAATTTTCATGTTATTTTAGTCCATCATGTTAGCACTTTTTGGCCATGCTTTAAACTAGAAATGTGCATATTTTGGGACTGCCTTGGCTCTGTCTTTGTACTTCATGGCCAAATAATTCTTGCTTTGCATAGTTATAATTCAATACATGTGCCTAGCTTTGAGTTTCGGGGCTTATTTCATGCATAGGGTGCCATATTTCCATGTTTCGGGATCATTTAGCATCATGTTTCAGTGCTGGAAATTACATGTTTGTATGCCATCTTTCATCCCTTGCACACATTTCAGTTGTCTCATTTTCATCTAATGGCCACTGATGTGAGTGTGGTTGAGGTTCACTCGTGTTGGTGTAAGTCCATCGTGCATTGTGTATGCCATTTCAGTCCTTAGCATTGCATGTGCTAGGTTGTATGTTAGAGCATTGTGTATGCCATGTTACATCACGCGCATTGTGTATGCCATTTTAGTACAGAGCATATGAATTTGATTGAGTTGCATCCCAATAATAGGGCAATACTCAACTATGATGCTCAAAATGGTCCCAATTTTGCCATTATAATTCAAAATGACTCATGTTACATTCTTTCGCTCGAAAAGCATAAACTATAAAATTTTTAAAAAAATTGGCTTGGTAATTGACAACCATATCTGTTTTAAAGACAAAATTTTATTAAGATTTTTTTTTTTTTTTTTGGGGTGACGTTCACTTTTTTTATTTAAAAAATTATTCATAGACTTCCTCCAACCAATTAGTCTGATTGGGTGTTGATAAAAAAAAAAATTAATTTGATTGGGTCTATTTACAAGATTCTTGCTAAGGTCTTATCCTCTTGTACAATCGGCATTTTTGGGTAGGCATAACATTCTTGATGGTGTCTTGATTGTTAATGAAATAGTGGATTGGTAGAAAGTTAAGAAGTAAAAAGGGGGTGCTTATTAAATTGGATTTTGAGAAAGCATACAACAGTGTCAATTGGGAGTTCTTATTTGATCTAATAAGCAAATTTGGGTTTGGAAATAAATGGATCAAACTTGTGTGTTTATTGCAAGGATTTTAGTCTTAGTAAATGGTAGCCCACCGTCGGAATTTAATTCGAAGAGGGGATTGAGGTAGGGTGATCCACTATCTCCCTTTCTTTTCAACATAATTGCTGAGGATTTAAATATTCTCATCATGCGGGCAAGGGGATTAAAGCTGTTAAAGGGTGCGGTTGTTGGTAAAGACGAAATGGGGGTGTCTTACTTACAATTTGCCGATGACATCATTCTATTTTTTGAAGCTAATTGGAAAGAAATTCTTTGTATCAAAAGAATTCTTAGGTGTTTCGAGATCATTTCAAGGTTGAAGATTAATTGTGTTAAAAGTATGGTGACTAGTATGGCAGTAGAGCATGGCATTATTGATGAGTTTGCTACTGCATTGAAATTTGTTAGTCAAAAGCTTCCATTGAAATTCTTTGGGTTGCCATTATGTGCCAGTCCTAGATTGATTTCTATATGGAGTTCGGTTGTGAAGAAATTTAAAGGAAAACTTGCAAATTGGAAATTGAGACTGCTATTATTTGGTGGAAGACTTCCTCTTATTAAGTTTGTGTTGTCAAGCTTTCTTGTGTACTTTTTCTCCATTTTTGAAATGCAATTGGGAGTGGCTCGAGTGCTAAATAGAATTCAAGCTTCCTTTCTATGGGGGGATTCTAATTTGAAGAACAAAAGTCCTATGGTTAGATGGGAATGAAGTGTCTAAAGGCAATGAACTGGGTGGTCTAGGAATGAGAAGGTTAATAGACATTAATTCATGTCTATTAGCAAAATAGTGATGGCGATTTGGGATGGAAGAAAATGCCTTATGGAAATTGATCTTGTGCAGTAAGTTCCACTGCGATGGAGGAAAATAGTTTCCTAATTTCAACAATGAGATGAGAACCTCAAGATTATGGTTGGACATCATTCATGAAGCCCATATTAATCCAAGTTTGTTTAATTTCCTTATTTCCAATGCTCGAATTCAGCTTGGAAATGGGAGAAGAGTGTGCTTCTAGATTGATAAGTGGCATGGAAACATTAGTTTGAGAGAGGCATTCCCTAGGTTGTTCTATTTGTCTCTTGAAAAAGAAGGTTCAGTGCTAGATTTTCATCAGAGTAGAAATTTTGATGGGGAATGGAACTTCAAATCTGAAAGAAATTTATTTTCATGGAAAGTTGATGAAGTTAGAAGGCTTGACAATTATTTACAGGATGCACCAGCAATTAGATTCGATTATCATGATCGTCGTAGTTAAAACCACAGGCCAGTTTTCTGTTGATTATATGTATAAATGTGTAGACACCCCATTTTTGACCGTCCTCAAGACTTGGACGTCACCGTTTGAACACCCAGTGATCATCCATGTTTGTGTTCGTTTGGAGTTTCCGGAGGTCTCGACTACGCGCCTTGCCTCAGGATTGTTGCAGCAAATCGTCGATCTTCCGAACCTCGAAACCGGTTTAGTGCTTGGTTTTGCACAACACTTGTATTTTGCCTTGAGGGTAGGGGAATGCCTTGTGAGGGCATCCCCACACACCACCGTGCAGTGGCTAGAGGCCACCGCGCTGGTTTTCGCTGCCATCGTTCAATGTATATTCGCCGGTCGGCATTCTTTGGTTGTCCGGCGGCACTCTTTTTTGCCAAAAATGGCATCTTTGGCCGGCCGACTACTGTGCATCTGCTTTTGCAGTATATTTATTGTACACGCCTGTCTTGCATTTTGCTTCCCCTCCATACATGTAGTGGAGGCGATCTCGTCTCTTTAGAAGCTCTGTCCTTGTAGCTTTACAAGACAATAAGCTCTATAAAGAGAGGGGCTCTCTCTTGTGTGCAAGAGGTTAGACACTTGAGATATTTTGGAAGCTTAGACAGCAGTTTTAGGGTTGTTGAGTTCTAGGGTTAAAATCATCAACTTTCTATCTCTCTTTTTTTACCCTTGTGTGGTGTCTAAATTAGTGTTTTAGTCCCATCATTCATCTGCACACAAACACATTAGATGTTTGCACCATTTCACTGCTACTGCAGGTTCTAAGAGGTTGATTTGAAGTTTTGGAAGGTGTCTCAACTAAGAGAGGGTGTCTTGGAGCACCATTGTTTGAAGAGGTCTTTCAAGCGGTAACATTTTACCCGCCTTGTTTTACCCGATTTTTTGCAATTTGTTATTTGCCCTATCTTTAAAATGTTTTGTGAGCTTGGTGTATAATACAAAAAAAGTTCTGTTTTAGGCCCTCGAATGTGTTTTGTTTAGTGATCAGAGTGTCTTTGTGGTTTGGCAGGTGTACTTGACCCTCTTAGGCCTTCGAAAGACCTCATTTTTGTGCATTTTTTGTATAAGTTTTGAGAACTTTGTGTTTGGCGGCCTCCGTTCACCACTGAAATCTGAGTGAGATTTTAGTGGTTGAAAGATGGTGCCTTGAAGTCTCCAAAAGGGGAGGGCCACCCCCTCTCCTCTGTTGTCCTTGAAATGGGGACTTTTTTGGCCTCTTCGAGGAGGATCTAGCTAAGCTTCATGTTGACCATGCCTTGGCTGCTTCTTTTAGTGCCTATGGATTCATAATATGCCTCTGGCTTATTGTTGGTTTGGTACCCATGCATGCTTAGCACGTACCTACCATGTAATGCCATGTAATTGCGTTAATATGGTTAGGTTGTGATAGCTTTTGTGTCGAGCATATTTAGGCTAGTCTTTGTTGAAAGCTTTGGTGCATATCTCTTGCCCATGTTTTAGGCATGTCCATAGTTGTTTGGGTCGGAATTGGCATGCTTAAGTATAGCCCCTTTGCATACTCGGCTTGTTTGGCCTTAGTATGTGAATGATATAGCATGACATTTTTTGTATTGACTTTGGTGATTTGGAACCATTCATCATGTCATTCGTCCCCATATTGCGATCGCCTATATGTTCTTCTTGGATGTAATCTTTAATGCTTTTGAAAAGCGTTAATGTAACCATGCTCCATGGGTTCTTTGGCCACTGTGCCATGCCTTCTGAATATTGAGCCACCTAGGATGCATCTAGGGCAGCCCGCTTTGCATGGTCTAGGTCTGCCTTGAACCTATTTTACGTCCTCTTAGCCTTTGTATAGGCTTTGGTTATTGGCTTCGGTCATGCGTCAAGCCCTATATGACTTGCCTCAAGTACCCTTGGGCCAATTTAGTGCAATTGTTTTAGCTTGATTTGTGCTTGGCTTTGGCTACCATGTTTTAACATTGATTTCAATGCTTACCTTGCATGCTATTTGCTCCATGTTTTCCTCATTCAAATGTGCTTTAGAAATCAGCCCTTTGATGCTTAAAGCATTTGGGCCTTACATGTGCGGGTTGTGTATGATATATTTCTTGGATCCCTTGTTTTGGTCATTTTAGCACTTGTTTTGGGCTATTTTAGAAGCTGGCCCAAATCAATGTTTAGGTACCACCTTTTTCATTTCCATTTGCACGCGTGTGTGTGTGTGCTTTCAGCTGGATTAAGTGCTTTTGCTTACTGCCATGTTGATCCTTCAGCTATGTATGCTAAGTGCATTTGCACTCTTGCATGCATGCCTTGCTTCCTTGAATTGGTGATAGGAATTGGCCTTGGTTTGTTTGTTTGGTTTGCATTTCAATTTGACATGAAAGCTGCACACTTGATTTGCTTTGGCGCATCATGCATGGAATGCGTGATTGAGTGGCATTTCAAGAATCGCAGACACATTGCCATTTTGACGTCACAAACATGGATAAGGACATGATGTCTGGTGCCAAGCCTTAAATTGTATGCGCCTGCAAGTCTCTTTGTCCTCTACTGCTGTGAGTTGCAGGTTCTGATGCCATTATTTGCCGCCGGCGGTACATTGACCGACCGGCAATTATCTATTTCTGCCACCAGCTTCATTTTCTGTGCCGGTGACCACATTACCAACTTGCCAGTAGGCATTATCTACTCAGCCGAGGTGTGCTTCCCCAGTATCCAGAGAGGCATCCTTGAGACAATTGACAGCCTTCAGAGACGGCGAGCAGGGAAACAGAGGCAGATATGCATGGCGGTGCACTATCGAAGCAGGACCTGGCACGCGCTTGCATATTGGCTCTCCACCCGAGGCGGTATTTATTTTTATTTCCTAGCTTAATATAGTTTTGTAGCTTTATTCAGGAAATATGTAATAATTAATTAGCTTGCGTAGGTTAATTAATCTGTAATATATTATTTCGGTCCCTCGCGCGAGCAAACTGTAATAAGTGTGGGTTGAGTGTGTGCATTGTCTTTCCAATCCCCACTTCTTTCTTCCCTTTATATTTACTGCTTTAATGGGTAAATTAGGGCACGTATTAAATTAGGCACTACCTCATGCAATGCATGCGGTTGCATTTGCATTACACTTTGTCTTACATGCACCGGGCTGCGGGATCATTCTAACGTGCATCTGTGATATCAATTTCCAAGTGACATACGTTGTTAGTCTATCGCAATTTCACATGCCCACGTTTAGGTTAGCCAAGCCTATTCTAAGTAACATTTTGGATGCAATCATCAGGCACTTAACAGGACTTGGATCATGCATTGTTTCTGCTCAACAAGTTCTTTGTTTTGGCGCGGAGTACTATGTAAGTATTTTAAATGTTTTACATCATCGCATGCCGTGTGAATGCTACCTGACAAATACTTTCCTGTGGTTTGCAGCTTACGTAGTTATCAAACTCGTCTTGTGCCTGTGGGTTGAAGGGTTTGGATTGCATTTGAGTTGAAAAAATTCGTTGAAATCCGTATTTTCGCCTACTTGCGAGTAGTAGCAAATTCCAAAGCGCTCCAAAACAACACGCGATATGCAATGCTTGTTCCAAATTAGCAAATCAGTCTTACTTTTTTTGCTGCGCGCATGGTTAAAATAGATAATTCTAGGCTAATAAATGGAATCAAGAAGCACATAAAGTTTTCAAAACTAGATATCCACGGTTAGTAGAGGGCCGGTCTTCGGGCCGAGTCGAAGGGGTGCTTCAAGCTGACCTTCCCCGATTCTACCAAGTTTCCCGAGCTGAGAACAACTCCCGAGTCGGATGACGGACATGTGCTTCGGCACCGAGTCAAGCGTTTCCTAAATTTCCCATTTTTTTATTTACGGTGGCGACTTGTATCTGGCCAAGCAACCATGTTGGCAACTTCTAAAGAATCTGTTTCTCAAAACGATTGCCGGATGGGGACGTCTGTGTGGTGCGGTGATAAGGAACCGTCGACATCTCGAGAGTCGAACTGTTGAGTAACCCCAAAATGACAGAATGGGACCCACCCTCCCGGGCGTTCGGGACAGCTACAAAATCAGTGTTAAGGCAAGAGGACCACCCTCTCTTCCCTTTCTTCTGTCTCCATTGCGACTTGAGAGGTCTCTTAATTCGTCTTCTCTTAAAGGGCTAGACACCGAATATGATCCGAACGCGTGTGGCAGGAGTCTTGTCATCTCTCATTTACAATGGGAGAGTACAATAGCTTTTCTTTCCATGCAAATACTCGAGAGCTACAACATTTAAGCATCACATTTCAATTTTGAGTATATATCAAGACTTTGGAATCAATTTTTTCCAAAAGCTCAATATGTGGGATTAGGTGTGAATAGAGATTTCCGGTGACCACGACATCTTTACTGTCCTTTGGCCTGGCAAATTTTCTTGGTAAATTGCCAGTGTAATGGATGGACTGCATCTGTGGTGTGCTACACATGCCGGGAAAATTTTTTTTGTTTATTTATTTAGTTAATTATTTATTTTGAAGAGATTATACCATGTCTTAACCCAGTTACAGCCCGAAAAACATTTCAAATCTGAGTTGTCTAGCGCAGTTCGATGTGGTAAAACATCTGAAATAAAATATAAGCACTTTGAAAATATCTAAAATGCTCGAACAAAGGATTATAACCTCTTCATGCGAAATCACGGTTACTACTTTTCTGGAGACGGATATTTTTGTAACTTTCCTATTTTCGCGACGTTGGGCGTTTTGGGGAAGTTGGTAACAGACTAGTAGTTTGATTTTTTTGGTGATCCAGAATTCGAGTGTGTGCCTAAAGCTTACTCGTTATAGGGCTTCCATACAGAGTTCAAGCCCGACGTGGTTTTAACACAATGCGTAGCGATAGCCCTGGTTGTTGATGTGATAACCAGACTTTAGTCATCGGAAATTTCAGAGAGCGAATTCTGTTGCGTGGTTGCCATTTCACTCTATGTTCCTACATCCTCAGGTTTGGGTCTCCTAGAACTCACTGCACAAAGCACAGTTAGATGGTTGTACCGATCGTCAGATTGCCGTTCCAGGCGATGCTTAACACCAAAGGAATTACACCTTTAGAGGATTTTTGGTTGTTTGTGAGATGGGGTTCTCTAGACATCAAGTGTAAGACATAGCCAAGAGTAAAAAAGTCAAAATAGAAAGGGAAAGGAAAAGAAAATAAGAATTCGAAGTGTCAATGTAGTAATAGAATGGGCATCAAAGACAGATAGACTCAATCATATCACCATTCCAATCCCCTCTATATAAGGGTTTTCAATTTTTGGCCATTCCGTTTTGACAAGGAGCTGGCCATTCCGTGGATCTTCGACACCTTCAAGTATCGCAGGAGGAAAGTGTCGCTCAACGACCATAACATGGGCATACCCCATCTTGATCTAAGCTAGCGAGAGAGAGAGTCTCAATTTGAATATAAAAGAGCCAATACTGCCCGGGCCAAATTGATTTTCTATTTGATGCTGGCTATATCATAAATTCCTTAAATCGCAGCCCCTTAAACATTTTTGAATCTCTCAGAGTGTTATCATTGCCTAATCTGCTGGCGGCGCGATGCGTTTGAGTTGCAATTTCTGCGCAGTCAGCGGGCCATATCAAAGTTAAACTGCATGTGGGCCCACATCGGTCGGGTGCTCAAGTCTTAGCGCCAGGAGGTGATAAGCTTTTCCAAACACCACCCTTATCAATAGTGACATTACCAATGGGTGTCTTATAAGTAGTGCGGACCTTAGGTCCATTTAAAAGTTTTCAATTCAAAATGTTTTGACCAGTGCGTGGATCTATCCGGCCTAAACCGTTTTCTCTAATAATTGTGCTTTCACCTCCCTATTGGATACTTCTACTTGGCCACTAGGTATTGAGACGGTAGGTATGGAGTGCCCACTTTATGACGTGATAGAGTATTTTAACTATCGCTCAAAAGAACCAATTACAAAAAGTGTTGTGTGCCTTGATTAACTTATTGATGGCCCTAGGAAACCCAAAATAACTAAAGGATGATTTCATGCCAAAAAAAATCTTTATCGACTATTTATTATGGTCATTTGTTCCGAGGTGCGGTTATAAGCACGCCACCCATTTAGGAATACATAACTCTCACTACCAAGAGAATGTATTTCAAAACGCCGAATGAATGACCGGGAAAAGGGCCCTAGAATCAGATGGATCCCGTTCATCAAAAATCTTTTGACCACTAGAATATGGGAACATTTGGCATCATATCACGACGAGACGGTGCTGGAAACCCATTTGCTTTAGTTAAAACAAGTTTCTACACAATTGATGGGCATCTTTAAAATGGGTGGGCCAGAAACCCTGCTTTTGCAAACCTTTGGGCGGTTGTTTATGCCACTAAATGCCCGCCAATGTAGAAGAATGACAAAATTGAAGACATGCATCACCTCCACTCTTCGACACAACTGATTGGATTCACTTGGCAAGACAATATTTAACAACTCTGAATCCTCCGAAAAAATATATTTACTTGTGAAAACCACTCGGTTTTGTCTTGCTATAGAACAATGTTTTGGAATTTTCCCAATGCCAAGTAATTCACAATATGCAGCAAAAACACCGAGGAGGTATCTCTTGTGACCAACACAAAGAAAGTTGGTTCGTTCGGGGAAATCTCTCTC
>NW_021025867.1:621406-634764 GCF_004153795.1 Camellia sinensis
GGCATCTTTGGCCGGCCGACTACTGTGCATCTGCTTTTGCAGATATTTTGTCACAGCTGTCTTGCATTTTGCTCCCCTCCATACATGTATGGAGGGATCTCCCTCTTTAGAAGCTTGTCTTGTAAGCTTTACAAGACAATAAGCTCTATAAAGAGAGGGGCTCTCTCTTGTTGCAAGAGGTTAGACACTTGAGATATTTTGGAGAGCTTAGACAGCATTTTTAGGGTTTTGAGTTCTAGGGTTAGAAATCATACACTTTCTATCTCTCTTTTTACCCTTGTGTGTGTTAAATTGTGTTTTAGTCCATATTATTGCACACAAACACATAGTGTTTCACCTTCACTTAGCTACTGAGGTTCTAAGAGGTTGATTTTGAAGTTTTGGAAGTGTCTTCAACCTAGAGAGGGCTGTTGGAGCACCATTGTTGAAGAGGTCTTCAAGGGTAAGAATTTTACCCCTTTTTACCCCGTTTTTGCATCTTGTTTTTGCCTATCTTAAAATCGTTTTTGAGCTTGGTGTATAATACAAAAAAAGTTCTGTTTTAGGCCCTCGAATGTGTTTTGTTTAGTGATCAGAGTGTCTTTGTGGTTTGGCAGGTGTACTTGACCCTCTTAGGCCTTCGAAAGACCTCATTTTTGTGCATTTTTTGTATAAGTTTTGAGAACTTTGTGTTTGGCGGCCTCCGTTCACCACTGAAATCTGAGTGAGATTTTAGTGGTTGAAAGATGGTGCCTTGAAGTCTCCAAAAGGGGAGGGCCACCCCCTCTCCTCTGTTGTCCTTGAAATGGGGACTTTTTTGGCCTCTTCGAGGAGGATCTAGCTAAGCTTCATGTTGACCATGCCTTGGCTGCTTCTTTTAGTGCCTATGGATTCATAATATGCCTCTGGCTTATTGTTGGTTTGGTACCCATGCATGCTTAGCACGTACCTACCATGTAATGCCATGTAATTGCGTTAATATGGTTAGGTTGTGATAGCTTTTGTGTCGAGCATATTTAGGCTAGTCTTTGTTGAAAGCTTTGGTGCATATCTCTTGCCCATGTTTTAGGCATGTCCATAGTTGTTTGGGTCGGAATTGGCATGCTTAAGTATAGCCCCTTTGCATACTCGGCTTGTTTGGCCTTAGTATGTGAATGATATAGCATGACATTTTTTGTATTGACTTTGGTGATTTGGAACCATTCATCATGTCATTCGTCCCCATATTGCGATCGCCTATATGTTCTTCTTGGATGTAATCTTTAATGCTTTTGAAAAGCGTTAATGTAACCATGCTCCATGGGTTCTTTGGCCATTGCACATGCCTTTGAATTTGAGCCACTTAGATGCCATCTAGGGAGTCCCCTTTGCATGGTCTAGGTCTGCCTTGGACCTGTTTTAAGCCCTCTTGGCCTTGTTAGGCTTGGTTGGCTTGGTCATGGTTCAAGCCCCTTTGACTTGCTTCAAGTACTTGGGCCATTTAGTGCATGTTTAGCTTGATTTGTTGCTTGGTTTGGTACCATGTTTTAACATGATTTTCAATGCTTACCTTGCATGCTATTTGTCCATGTTTTCCTCATTCAAATGTGCTTAGAAATAGCCCTTTGATGCTTAAGCATTTGGGCCTTAACATGTGCGTGTGTGTATGTATATTTTGGTCCCTTGTTTTGGTCATTTTAGCCACTGTTTTGGGCCTATTTAGAGCTGCCCAAATCATGTTTAGGACCACCTTTTCATCCATTTGCATCGCCTCGTGTTTGCTTTCATGCTTGCATAAGTGCTTTGCTATGCCATGTTGCATCCTTAGCTTGTATGCCTAGGTTGCATTGCATCTTGCATGCATGCCTTGTTCCTTGAATTGGTGATAGGAATTGGGCCTTGGTTTGTTTGTTTGGTTTGCATTTCATTTGACATGAAAGTTGCACACTTGATTCTTTGGGCCATCATGCATGGAAATGCGTGATTGGTGGTTCAAGAATCGAGACACATGCCATTTTGAGTCACAAACATGATAAGGGACATGATTGGTGCACATATGCCTTAAATTGTATTGCCCTGCAAGTTCTGTCCTCTACTGCTGTGAGTTGCAGGTTCTGCATGCATTATTTGCCGACCGGCAGTGTACATTGCCGACCGGCAATTATTATTCTGCCGACAGCTTCATTTTGTGCCGGTGACCACATACCACTGCCAGTAGGCATTCTACTCAGCCGGTGGTGATTCCCAGTATCCAGAGAGGCATCCTTGAGACATTGACAGCCTTCAGAGAGGCAGAGCAGGGAAAACAGAGGCAGACTATGCATGGCGGTGCACTTCCGAGCAGGACCTGAGCACGCGCTGCATTTGGCTCTCCACCCGAGGCGGTTTATTGTTTTTCCTAGCTTAATTAGTTTGTTAGCTGATTAGGAAATTTGTAATAATTAATTAGCTTGCGTAGTTAATTAATCTGTAATATTTATTCGGTCCCTCCGCGCGAGGGCAAATCTGTAATAAGTGTGGGTGAGTGTGTGCATGTCTTCCAATCCCCACTTCTTTCTTCCCTTTTATTTACCTGCTTTAATGGTAAATTAGGGCACGTTTAAATTAGCATACCTCATGCAATGCATGCGTGCATTCATTCATTTGTCTTACATGCACCGGGCTCGGTGCATCATTCTAACTGCATCTGTATTTCAATTTCCAAAGTGAATACGTGTTAGTTATCGCATTTCACATGCCACGTTTAGGTTAGCCAAGCCTATTCTAGTAACATTTTGTATGCAATGCATCAGGCACTTAACATGGACTTGGATCATGCATGTTTGCTAACAAGTTCTTTGTTTTGGCGCGGAGTACTATGTAAGTATTTTAAATGTTTTAGCATATCGCATGCGTGTGAATGCTACCATGACAACATACTTACCATGTGGCTTGATGCTTACGTGTTATAAACTGTTTGAATGCCTGTGGGTGAAGGTTGGATTGTTTGAGTTGAAAAAATTCGTTGAAATCCGTATTTTCGCCTACTTGCGAGTAGCAAATTCCAAAGCGCTTTCCAAAACAAACGGATATGCAATGCTTGTTTCCAAATTAGGCAATCTAGTCTATACTTTTTTTGCTGCGCGCATAAAATAGTAATTCTAGGCTAATAAATGGAATAAGAACACATAAAGTTTTCAAAACTAGATATCACGGTTAGTAGAGGCCGGTCTTCGGACCGGGCGAAAGGGGGTGCTCATAGCTGACCTTCCCCGATCGTACCCAAGTTCCCGAGCTGAGACAACTCCGGTGATGACGGACATGTGGCCTTCGGCACCGAGTCAAGGTTTCCTAAATTTCCCCATTAAAAAATATTTAGGTGGCGACTCTGTATCTGGCAAAGCAATCCATGTTTGGCACTTCTTTCAAAAATCTGTTTCTCAAAACGATTTGCCGGATTTGGACTCTTTGGTTCAAGATTAAGAACCGTGACAATTCGAGAGTCCGAACTGTAGTAACCCCAAATGAACAGAATGGGACCCACCCTCCCGGGGCGTTCGGGGACATCTACAAAATGGTGTTAAGGCAAGGAGACCCCCTCTCTCCCTTTCTTTGTCTCATTGCGATTGAGGGTCTTAATTGTCTTCTCTAAAGGGCTAGACACCGAAATATGATCTCTGGAATCGCGGTTGGGGCAGGAGGTCTTGTCATCTCTCATTTACAATTTGTAGATGATACAATGCTTTTCTCCAATGCAAATATCGAAGAGCTACAACATCTTAAAAGCATCATTTCAAATTTTGAGCTTATATCAAGACTTTGAATCAATTTTTCCAAAAGCTCAATATGTGGGATTGGTGTGAATAGAGATTTCCGTGACCAGACATCTTTACTTCTTGGCTGCAAATTTTCTAAATTGCCCATTAATTAGGGGACCTCACTTTGTGCTACACATGCGGGAAATTTTTTTGTTTTATTTATTTAGTTATTTATTTATTTTGAAGAGATTATACCATGTCTTAACCCAAGTACAGCCCAAAAACATTTCAAACCATTTCTACCTTCATTTAACATCTGAAATAAATATAGCACTTTGAAAATATCTAAATGCTCAACAAAGGTATAACCTTCATGCGAAAATCACGGGTACTACTTTTCTTCCTAACCATATTTGTAACTTTCCCTATTTTCCGACGGGGTAACAGACTAGGTTGATTTGGTATCCAGAATTGAGGTGCCTAAAGCTTACTCGATCTATAGGGCTTCCATACAGAGTTCAAGCCGGGGTGGTTTTAAAACAATCTCCACACCCCTGGGTATTTAAACCAGACTTTAGTCTCGGAAATTTCAAACAATTGCGTTCTAGGCTTTGCCATTCCAACTCTAGTTTCCACCATCTCAGTTGGTCTCCTAGGAACTCACTGCAAGCACAGTTAGATGGTTGTACCAGATCGTCAGATGCCGTTCAGGGATGCTTAACACCAAAGGAATTACACCTTTAGAGGATTTTTTTTTTTTTTTTTGGGTGAAGTCCTAGACATCAAGTGTAGCATAGCAAGAGTAAAAAAAGTCAAAATAGAAAGGAAAGAAAAGAAAATAAGAATTCGAAGTGTCAATTAGAATAAAATGTGTCCATCAAAGCAATAGACTCAATCATATCACCATTCCCAATCCCCTCTATATAAGGTTTCAATTTTTGGCCATTCGCTTTGAAGGAGTGGCCATTCCGTGGATCTTGCACCTCAATGATGCCATGAATAAATGCCTCAACGACCATAAATGGGCCATCCCATCTTGATCTAAGCTTACCCAGAAAGAGTCTCAATTTGAATTAAAGAGCCAAACTTTTTGGCCGGGCTCAAATGATTTTCGATTGATGTGCTTATCATGAAATTCCTTAATCCGAGCCTTAAAAATTTTTGATCTCTCAGATGTATCATTCCTAATCTCCTCCAACTCATTGAGTTGCAATTTCTGGCCAAGTTCAGCTGCGGCCATATCAAAGTTAAACTTCTTTATGGCCCACATCGGTCGGTGCTCAAGTTTAGCCAGGAGGTGATAAGCTTTTCCAAACACCACCCTATATAGTGACATACCAATGGGTGTCTTATAAGTAGTGCGGTAGGTCCATAAAGTTTCAATTAAATGTTTTGACCAATCTTTTCTATCCGGCCTAACCGTTTTCTCTATAATGTGCTTCACCTCCCTATTGGATACTCTACTTGGCCACTAGTTTGGAGGTGGTATGGAGTGCCAACTTTATGAGTGATAGAGTATTTTTTAACTATCGACTCAAAGAACCAATTACAAAAGTGTGTACCTTGATTACTTATTATGGCCCTAGGAAACCCAAAATAACTAAAGATGATTTCATGCAAAAAATTTATCACTATTTTATGGTCATTTGTTCGAGTAGCTATAGCATCCACCCATTTAGAAACATAATCTACTACCAAGAGAATGTATTCAAACCCGAATGATGACGGGAAAGGGCCTATGAAATCAATACCCCGTACATCAAAAATCTTTACCACTAGAATATGGGACATTGGCATCATATCACGACGAGACGGTGAACCCATTTGCTTATAGTACAAACAAGTTCTACACAATTGATGGCATCTTTAAAAATGGTGGGCCAATAAAACCCGCTTTGCAAAACCTTGGCGGTTGTTTTATGCCCACTAAAATGCCCGCCACATGTAGAAGAATGACAAAATGTAAGAATGCTATGCACCTCACTCTTCGACACACACTGTTGGATCACTTGATCAAGACAATATTTAAACAACTCTGAATCCTCCGAAAAATAATATTTAACTTGTGAAAAGAATCGGTCTTTGTCTTGCTTAGAACAATGTTTTGGAATTTTCCCAATGGCCAAGTAATTCACAATATGAGCAAAACACCGGGGGTTCTCTTGTGACAACACAAGAAGTTGTTCGTCGGGGAACGAATCATGCAAAGTTAAAGAGTCACTAGTGTGCTTAACAACGACTCTGGAAAGGTGATCCGCCACCACATTCTCATATCCCTTCTTGTCTCGAATCTCTAGGTTAAATTCTTGAAGCAATAAAATCCATCTAATCAACCTAGGTTTGGTCTCTTTCTTTGATAATAGGTACCGCAAAACGGCGTGAACAGTAAAGACTATGACCTTGGAACCTAGGAGATAGGACCAGAATTTATCTAAGGCAACAACCATAGCTAGCAACTATTTCTCGGTGGTAGTGTAGTTCAATTGCGCATCTGAGCGAGTGCGACTAGCATAATAAATAGCATAGGATGCTCTATTTACCCTTTGGCCCAAAACTGCCTCGACAGCATAGTTCGAGGCATTACACATGATTTCAAAAGAGAGCGACCAATCCGGTGATTTCATGATTGGAGCGGAACTAAGGGCCACTAAAAGTGTTTCGAAAGCTTTCAAACATACATCATCAAAGATAAAAGGTGTGTCTTCAGCAAGTAAACTACACAAAGGACGAGATATTTCGCTACAATCTTTGATAAACCGATGATAAAAACCCGCATGCCCTAGGAAAGAATGGACTTGACGCACATAAGTGGGTGGAGGAAGGCCTGCAATGAGGTCAACCTTAGATTTGTCTACCTCTATACCTCGATAGGACATAATGTGTCCCAACATTATACCCTCACGAACCATAAAATGGCTCTTCTCCCAACTCAAGATCAAGTTTGCCTTAGTACATCGCTCAAACACTCTTGTCAGATTTCTAAGGCATTTCTCAAAAGATGGTCCAAACATCGAGAAATCATCCATGAAAACCTGTATAAATTTCTCCACCATATCGGAAAAAATGACCATCATACACTATTGAAAAGTCGCCGGTGTATTGCATAACCCAAAGGGCATGCACTTATAAGCAAAAGTGCCAAAATGACAAGTGAATGTGGTCTTTTCTTGGTCGGTGGAGTACACCAGAACTTGATTATATCCTAAGTAACCATCAAAGAATCAGTAAAAACCTTGCCTTGCTAACCTCTCAAGGATTTGATCAATAAATAGTAATGGAAAATGGTCCTTTCTAGTTAAGGAATTCAATCTCCTATAATCAATGCATGCTCGCCACCCAGTGGTGGTTCGTGTGAAGACTAACTCTTCTTGAAAAGAATACTATGTGCACGAGGTAAAAGTTATAGAATGTAACGTAAAAAAATAATGAGCAACAATATATATGTCAAATTTTGCTTGTGATCCATACACAGAGATTAATTTATTTTGAAATTTATTTTGATGATCTGAAAACAAGATCGACTAGAACATTCTTGTAAAAAATAAAATTGATCGGATATCGGTAATCCTTCATCAAATCATATTTGTATCTTAAGAAAAATGGAAAAGTATAATTTGAAATATAAAACTAAATAGAAATGTAATTTGATGAAAGGGTTATTGATGTGTTATCAACTTATTTTTTTACAAGTATGTTTTACTTGATATCTTTTAAAAATTAAATAATTCTGATTATCAAAATTAACCCCAAAATATGCCTAATATGTTGCACAAAAGTGGCTATTATGCGCTATGAATAGTAGTCACCCCAATTCCTATGTTTGGTCTCAACTTTAGAATTAGTTTTTTTTTTTTTTTAAAAAAAAAAAATAGAAATCAGTTTAACAAAAATAAATATTACTCTCAAAAAAGGTAAAACTATATAACAAGATAAGTGTTCTTTATTTATTTATTTTTTTCATGAAATTAGATTTTAGTGATTTACAAAAAAAAAAAAAAAAAAAAAAAAAAAAAAAAAATTAACAAGAAGTTCCAATAATCGTACAAAACAAATTTTAGAAAGTTGAGTAACTAGAGAAGCAAAAAAATAAGTGTTCTTTATTTATGATACCAAAAAAGGTAAAACTATATAACAAGGTATAAGTGTTCTTTATTTATTAATTGTTTGTGTCATGCTTCTCTTTAGAGAAGCAACTAGACGTTCTAGTTTGGTCATACTTCAATAAATTGAATTGTTTATTTTATATAAAATATTGAGAAGATTATTTATATTAAAATTAAGTTGATCAAATATTTGTATTCACTTCATCTGAGTTTATTTGTCTAAAAAACAAAAAAGATGAACTTTCTTTTTTTTTTTTTTTTTTGAGATTGATAATAGACGAATTATTTTCAAAATCATATTGTTCGTTAATTATTTCTTAAACTTATATGATTGGATCAAGTGATTTCTAATGTTCAACCAATTTAATTTTTCATATAAATAATTTACTCAAAAAATTTTATAACATAAATAATTTAAATTATCGAGATAGATACAAAATAAAATCAGAGCGGGCCAAAATTGACTGTCGAATTGGAAAAATCCAATCCATAATTGTTTATTCCTTAATAAAAAGGAAGATTCACACAAAAGTCTTCTTCAGCACTTTCTACACAACCACAACTAAAGGCATCTAGCCCAATGGGTACAAGTTAGACATATATGAGTTGTATTATACTACAAGGAAGGATTACATGTTATCGATCCAAAATGTTATTTAAATCATCTCTGCATTACAATAAAAATATGAAAAAGAGAAAAGAAAAGGGAAACATGATCAATAATGTAATATATGATCTTGTCATCGTGTTGCCAATAAAAGAACCAAAAAAAATAAAAATAAAATTAATCAACAGTGTGAACTTATGAAGAACTTCCACATTATGGATGGAAAATTTTCAGCTACTATAAGCCATTAAAAACTAGAAGAAAGTATAAATTGTGCAAATCAACCACTAAGTACAGAGAAAATACATATGCATATAATAATTTTTTAAAATATGTTTACTTATTGTGTTTTCCTTTGGTCTGATTAGAGGGTGATGTTGGAGTCTGTTGGGACTATCATGCATTTGACGATCCGTTTTGTAAGGTCTTTCATGTGTATTATTTAGGATAAACTTCACTTTATCCCTGTAATTTGAGCCGTAGGCGATTTATCCCCTTAATATTTGGAAATGACAACATAACTCTCTTATAGTTTATGAACTGAACTGCACCGTTAGGTTTGTTAACGATTTAGTAAAAAAGACTAAAATACACATGTATTTTTGTCATTTGTTTGGAAGGTAAAGTGCACTTTAACCCCCTAAATTTTTATTTAATCTGCGATTTATCCCTTTGAAATTTGAAAATAAGTATATGACTCTCATATGTCTGACACATGTTTCACACTTGCTATTAAGTTGGACAGAATGTTTAACGGTGCACTTCAGTCCACAAATCACGTAAAGGTTATGTGGTCATTTTCAAACGTTAAAGGAATAAACCATACATAGCCGCAACTCCAAGAGAATAAAGTGAAGTTTGTCCTTTTATCTATTAAAAAAAGTAGGTCGATCTAATAATCACAACTTTTTCATTTCATCATGTTTGTTATATATATAAAAAAAAATGAAAAAGAAAATAAAATAAATTAATGGTGTATTTTGAAAAACACTCTTGTCATGTATTTTGTTAGAGACAAATACAATAAATTAAATATGTTACAATTATCGAATTAATCTGGCTTTTTAAATTTTTTTTATAGATAATATATATATGAAGGGCCCACATAAAATATATAGTTCAAATTATCAAAATAAGACTTGTAATAGATCACATAAGCTCAAACAACGCCTCTAATAGATAGAAGCCAAACTATTTTTAATAAAAAATGAATTTATTTCAATTTAGTACATTAATTTAAAAATGAATTTATTTCAATTTAGAAATGTAATAGATCACATAAAAAATGAATTTATTTCAATTTAGTACTTTATAAAAAGATTTACTAAAAATTAAAAAAGATGATATAATAATTTATAATAATTTTTTAACTTTAAGACAAACAATTTATTCCTAAACATTTAAAAATACTATAAGCATATGCTTGAAACTTGCTTGCCGAAACTTATAGAGACAAATTTAATGATTTAGATTTACATAAAGTTCTTACAATAATGATCTATCCCTCTAATTTTTCTCCCCTACACTTCCCAATGATGTGGTAAACAATACTAACCAATCAACTCTCTTCAAATTCTTCTATCTTTTTTTTAAAAAATTGTTTGTCATATAATTGAGTGGAAATAACATTTTGTCCCCAAAATTATCACTCGTTTTTCAATTTAACCCCCATATTTCAATTTATTTCAATTTAGTACCTGAATTTTTAACAAATTGATCAATTTAACCCCTACCATTACATTCCGTCTACAATTAGACGAAATGTACTGACGTAGCACCAATGCTCATTTGGAATTTCATTTTACCCCCCAAAATATACCTTAAAAATTAATTTGCCCCCAAATATAAAAGAAATTAAATTTAAATATTTAATAAATAATTTTTTTATCTCAATAATGAAAAAAAAATAAATTTTAAATAATATATATTTTGAAAAATAAATAAAAATAAATAAAAATTCACATTTTGAATTATTTTGAGATTATGAAGCATGGATAATTTGACAAACATGTCGTACCCAAACTGGGTACTTATCGACATATGATATTTCTGCACAAAATATGTTCTCAAATTTTTCTTTCTTAATTTTTGGCCTACCCAAACATATCTAATATACAGCTAAGTCGTACCATACCTCAGTTGAAAATAATATTTTTCTTTTACAAAGATAAAATTATTTTTACTAAACTTCTTTTTCATTTTTAGTCTTGTACTTAGTATGATTTTAAAAAGTTATGGTTTATAAGTTATTTAATATAATAATATTTAATTTTATCTTATACCTATGCTTTTGGCATTAAATGTCAATTGTAAGTTGGATTTAACAAATCAAACCATTTAATCAATTTTTTTGTATTATTTTAAATTAAAAATAAATATTTTTTTACAAACGTATTGAACCATACCCGCACTCGCACCATACTTTTTAAAGATTTTACTATGGTGATGTACTCATATTGTATCAATATTAGTATTCATACCTATACATGTGCTTGATAGATTTCAAATTATCTCGATCTGATCGTAGAGAAACTTATTGAGCAGAAATTTTCTTAACTACTCTATATGTGTATGCGCGCACAATTGTAACTAGTTTATTATCTAAATTAATTTCAATAGAATTGATCGACTAATAGTAATTTCAAAATTGAGTGAGAAAAAGTTTTCAAAATTCAATAAGTAACTGGTACGGGTACGACATATTTGTCGAAGTATCCATACTTCATAGTCTCAAAATAATTCTAAGTGAGAACTTTTATATTTTATTGTTATTATTTTTTTGCAAAGTATATATTATTTAAAATTTAATTTTTTCATTATTGAGATAAAAAATATTTATTAAATATTTAAATTTAATTTTTTTATATTTGGGGGATAAATTGATTTTTAAGGTACAGTTTGGAGGGTAAAATGACTCTAAATGAATTTTAGTGTCACGTCAGCATATTCCGTCTAATTGTAGACGGAATGTGACAGCAGTGGTTAAATTGATCAATTTGTTGAAAGATTAAGTACTAAATTGAAATAAATCGAAGTATGAGAGTCAAATTGAAAAACGCGTGATAATTTTGGGGGGGAAATGATATTTCCTCTATCATTGAGGAAAAGTTTGGGAGAGGAGAATTAGGGGATGCAGCATTACTCAAGTTTTTAATACCACTAAAATTTTCAACAAAAACAAATTCTACACAAATTCGTATCAATTAATCCTTATAATTTTAATTGTAACAATTATAATTTTTAATTTTTCACATTATGTCAATTTAATAAATTTGATCACATAATTTAAAATTCGGACAGAAATTAAGAATAAAATAGTCAATTCAAAACGGGCATGAACCATTTTAAATTGGATAAATTACACTTTGTCCCTTTTAAGTTTGGTTATTTTTTCTCTTTAACCCTTGAAATTTTAATTATTTTTATTTTATTTTATTTTATTATTTTTTTTTTTTAGCTTTGACCCTCGTGTTTCAAGTTTTTTTGAGTTTATTCATAAAAAAAACTTTTATTCAAAATTAGACAGAAAAATGTTGCATTAATTATCACATAACATAAAAATATATTATTATATTATGGTTTGAGCTTATGTTAGATGTGTGAGTTATATATCATAAAATATTTTTATAACACGTGACTGTTAATGTGTCATTTTCTGTTTAATTTTAGACATAAGTTAGTTTTTGGTAAATTGAGAAAAACTTGCAGTATGAAGGATCAAAGTGAAAAAATGAACTTTAAGAGCCATAGTGTTGGCTAAAATGTTGGCTTATTTTTCCTACGAAGGAAAATATCATAAATGCGAGCGTGCCAGCAAGGATTGAAAAATCCTTACAGATTAAATTCAAGCCAATTATCAAGCGATTGTGTTGACGGTTCTTTTGCCTCAACGAAGAGGACTTCAAGATTGCCAAGTGTAAAGAAAAGAAAAATTAAAAGAAGAATGGGGAACGGAGAAAGATGATTGAGTGAACAATCAAAGTAATAATTACTTACCTCTACTCCTATGCTTCGAAAAGAAAGTGCATAAAATGCTTCGAAATGGAAATGCTGAAAATAAATGCTTCGAAATATAAATCTATGTTAAACTACTCCTAAGATAAGGAAAATAACAAGAAATATTGAAATCAAATGTCTATTTATGGTGTTAACATTACCCCCCGCGGCCCTAAAAAATGATGTTTATTTGAATTTTTGAAGGGCCGAACCAAACACATGACTAACCTAAGCAGCAAAGTGCTTCGAATGATGTAACAACACCAATAAAGTGCTTCGAATGAGTATGAAATTATGACAAGATGACTCGAATTATTACTAGTAACAAGCTTCGAAAGTGATATAAAGAACCAAAATCATTCTTCGAAGGTCGATGGAACCGACCAAAGACGAATTACATCCTCAAAAATACTCGACAAAGCTTCGAAGGTTCACAACCACCATTATTATTTCTTCGAAGCTGTTGTTGATACAAGATAGAGTGCTTCGAAGCTTACAAAATTATGGCAAAACGGCTTTCGAAGCAACTTATGGCAAAACGGCTTTCGAAGCAACTTATGGCAAAACGGCTTTCGAAGCAACTTATGGCAAAACGGCTTTCGAAGCAACTTATGGCAAAACGGCTTTCGAAGCAACTTATGGCAAAACGGCTTTCGAAGCAACTTATGGCAAAACGGCTTTCGAAGCAACTTATGGCAAAACGGCTTTCGAAGCAACTTATGGCAAAACGGCTTTCGAAGCAACTTATGGCAAAACGGCTTTCGAAGCAACTTATGGCAAAACGGCTTTCGAAGCAACTTATGGCAAAACGGCTTTCGAAGCAACTTATGGCAAAACGGCTTTCGAAGCAACTTATGGCAAAACGGCTTTCGAAGCAACTTATGGCAAAACGGCTTTCGAAGCAACTTATGGCAAAACGGCTTTCGAAGCAACTTATGGCAAAACGGCTTTCGAAGC
>NW_021025867.1:666167-686720 GCF_004153795.1 Camellia sinensis
GAACTCGAATGGATAAGATTGAAGATGAAGACCCAAATTCCAAAGTGCTCCAAACACCAACGTTCAGATTAAATGGAAGCCCTCGACTCACTCTATCTTTTTAACAAAGGACTTAGGGTAGAAATACACTCTAAGTAGATCAAACCTAAGAGAGAAGGTGTGAGGGAGAGGGAGAAGACGGTTCTAGGGCTTTAAAATCAAAAAGGAGATGAAAAATGATCCAAAAAGTCGGATCTCGGATTTTTATACAGTCGCCCCGCTCGAGCGTGAAACCCCGCTCGAGCGCCACTCACAGACTCCCGCTCGAGCGCCACTCACAGACTCCCGCTCGAGCGGCGAATGCAACTCCCAGAAGTTTTTGCAGACAGGTCCCCGCTCGAGCGCCCAACTCCTCGCTCGAGCGTCACTCAGACTTCCCGCTCGAGCGTCCAATTCCCCGCTCGAGCGGCCAAACACTACACAGGAGATACTGGATGGGTGTATTCTCCGCTCGAGCGTCCAAACCTCCGCTCGAGCGGATGAGCCAAAAATCTGGGCAACTAGACTTGGTTCCTAAGCTCAACCAACCTGCTCCAAAATTTCCCAACACAACCCAAGACTCAAAATAAGAAAATAATGAATGACAACAACAATTATACAATGACAGAATCGACGGAACCTAAGTCCGGATACAATAATCAAATGGGAAAAGACCGGGGTCGCTATATATCTAATTACACCATTTATATATATGTCTATCCAATTTCACACTTCATGTGCAATTTCCATTATTTTTACAAAATAATTATTCAAGGCATTTTTGGGCAAAACTCCCATTTCACTCAATCTCATCCCAAACACCAAAAATCAACCATTTTCACATAACCCAAGGTCATATCCATTCCTATAACCATTTATAAGATATCCATTTGAAAACCCTTCTTTGGAATTTAAACCCTAAACCCTAGGTTTATAAAATCAATTCAAAACCCAATGTTTCTCACACATCAAGAAATAACCAAGTTAAAACTCATAGAGAGTGTAGAAAGTCCACACCTCGAAGTTAGGAGTTGAGCAAAGCAAAGGAGAAACTCCAAAGACGCCGAAACCAATTTCTATTCGATGAAAACGTAACTCTTAGAAGGTTTTAACTTCTTCTCAAAATACTACGGTAGAAAAACCAATAGATCTAGGTTAAAAAGTAGAGAGAAGGTAGGTTATAGATAGAGAGGGTCTTAACTTTAGGGTTTTGAGAGGAATAGAACTGAAAAAGTGATATAAAAAGTCATTTTCGCGAACTGATATACGCATAGTCCACTTGAGCGCAAGACGTTATGCTTGAACGCCAAACACAATAAGTTGTTCTGCTTGAGTGCAAGAAGTGATGCTCGAGCGCCAAGACGCAAACCAAAAGGGCATTACCGCTCGAGGTCAAGAAGTGATGCTCGAGCATAGAATACACAAATCAAGTAGTTTTGCAGACAATAGACCAATGCTCGAGTATAAGAAAGGCCGCTTGAGCTCCCAACTGCTCAAGCATAGGGAACGCCGCTCAAGCGTTGAATACACTCTCCTAGTAATTTTGCAGACCTGCAAAAGTA
Organism: Camellia sinensis; assembly: GCF_004153795.1. Classification (NCBI taxonomy): domain Eukaryota; kingdom Viridiplantae; phylum Streptophyta; class Magnoliopsida; order Ericales; family Theaceae; genus Camellia; species Camellia sinensis. The sequence goes on from NW_021025867.1 coordinate 667,748, forward strand.
CTGAGAGTTTACAAAGCTCGCTTGAGTGCAAGAAGTGCAGCTCGAGCGGAAGAGCAAAAATCTAAGCAACAAAAGTTTGAAAACTAAGCAACCAACCTATTCTAAACCATACTCCAACCAACTCAAAAGCCAACTCAAGTAAGAATAAAGGGGGAAAAAATATGAATAACATTCGGAAACCATAAAACCCAAGTTCCAGAATATCAAATGAGTTGGGTCAAAATCGGAGTCTCTATAACCTCCCCTCCTTAAAGAATTTCATCCCTGAAATTTCAAATCAAGTTTTAAAATTGAGTTAAAACCAATTACAATAACGATAATCTATTAATTTCATTACCATGACCCATTCTCCGGTCATTCAATCCCATCAACATGATAAACGAATTCTTAACATTGCATATACAATTCATATTTCCAAAAACATAAACAACGTTTATAATAAACTCGCACTTCTAAAAAAAAACAACATATACAATGTTCCCCAGTTCCATTCACATAATCACAATACAATACAATACATTTTCATACATTAACAAACAAGTCTGGATACTTCTCACGGACTTCAAAGTCATGTTCGCAAGTTGCTTCCTCAACCTCGTGATGCTTCCACAATACTTTAACCAAGGGAATTGTCTTGGCTCGCAAGACTTAGCCCTAAGTATCCAAGACTCTCACCAGTCTGTCCTCATACGAGTATTCCCATCTACCTCTAAGTTGGTCTAATCCAACACATGCGATGGATTTGGCTCGTACTTCCGAAGCATGCTAATATGAAACACATCGTGAACCCCGAAAAGCTATGGCGGCAAGGCCAAACAATAAGCGACCTCTCCAATCCGCTCAAGGATCTTAAAAGGCCCAATGAATCGAGGGGACAGTTTCCCATTCTTTCCAAACCTCATCAAACCCTTCCTAGTTGATAACTTCAATAAGAAATGATCTCTCACCTCAAAAGAGAAAGGTCTCCTCCTACGGTCGGCGTAACTCTTCTGGTGACTCTAGGCCATAACCAACCTTTTATGGATAAGTGCAACTTTCTCAGTCATTTCTCGGACTAACTCAGGGCCTAACAAAGGTGCATTACCCACCTCGGCCCAATACATAGGGGATCTGCACGGTTGACCATACGAGGCCTCGAACGGTGCCATGCCAATACTCGACTAGAAGCTATTGTTATATGCAAACTCCACTAAGGACACATGTTTCACCTACGAACCCTTAATGTCAAGGACACAACCCCAAAGTATATCCTCTAAAATTTGAATGGTGCACTCTAACTACTTATCAGTTTGAGGATGATACGTAGTACTAAAGGTTAATTTAGTGCCCAAGGCACTCTGTAGACTCTGCTATAACTGAGCCGTAAAACATCGATCTCTATTCGATACAATCGTCACTAGGACCCCGTGCAACCTCACTATGTTGCTAATGTAAAAGTTAGTAAGATAGTCTACCGAATCACTCACGCGCACAGGAATAAAGTACGCCGAGGCTAACCGGTCAACCACCACCCAAATCGCTTCACTACCCTATTGAGTCCTCAGAAGGCCCACAACAAAATCCATCATGACATGTTCTTACTTCCACTCACCTATAGGTAGGGTTTCAACAAACCCGCTGGCCTCTGATGCTTGGCCTTTACTTACTGACAAGTAAGGCACCTCGATACAAACACTGCCACATCCTTCTTGATACCCCTCCACCAAAACTAGTGACTAAGGTCGTGATACATCTTTGTGCCTCTCGGATGCACCGCAAGGTGTGAATGGTTAAACTCTCGGAGTACTTCCTCTCGGCAAGACTCCGGCATGAACAAATGGTCACAATATCTCACACTCTGGTTGGGATACACATTCAAGCCCCTCTCTACTTTCCTACTAGAGATCTTCTCCTGGAGAGATTCTACCTCAAGGTCACCTCTCTGTGCTTCTATCACTTGGTTTACAAGTGTAGGTTGAACAACTACCGAAAACAAGGTTACAGATTCAATGGACTCGCCAAGTTGCAAGTCAAACTCCCCAATGGCACCTAACATCTCCCACTCTTGTACGACAATACATGCTACGTTGCTGATAGATTTCCTACTCAAGGCATCGGCTACAACGTTGGCCTTTCTCGGATGATAATGTAACTCAAAGTCATAATCCTCAATGAACTCAATCCACCTCCTCTGCCTCAAATTCAAGTCTCTATGTGTAAATAGGTACTTCAGACTCTTATGATTAGAAAACACTTCAAACTTCTCACCTTACAGGTAATGCCTCCAAATCTTCAAGGCAAAGATCACCATCACTAACTCTAAGTTGTGGGTGTGATAGTTCCTCTGATGAGTTTTCACCTGCTGCGAGCCATAGGCTACGACCTTCCCCTCTTGCACCAATACACAACCCAAACCTTCCCGTGAGGCATCACAATACACCGAATAGCCCAAACCTCTCTCCGGAATAATCAATACTGGAGTGGTGGTAAGTCTAAGTTGAAGCTCCAGGAACGACTTCTCACAAGTCTCATCCCATACAAACTTAACTCCCTCCTTCGTCAGTCTAGATAACGGTGAGGCTAATCTAGAGAAATCCTTCACAAACCGACAATAATACCTGGCCAACCCCAAGAAACTACGGATCTCAAAAGTGTTCTTAGGTTGTTCCCAATCTTGCACTGCCTCTATCTTGGATGAATCTATATTCACCTCTTTCCTAGATACAATATGGCCTAAGAACTTAACTTCTTTTAGCCAGAATTAATATTTCCCAAACTTAGCGTACAACTTATGGGCTGTGAGTAGCTCAAGTACTACCCGTAAGTGCTCCTCGAGCTCTTTTCCAGAGGGGGAGTAAATCAAGATGTTGTCCACAAAAACGACCACAAAACAATCAAGGAATTCATAGAAGATTCGGTACATCAAAACACAGCTGGTGCATTGGTGAGCCCAAAGGGCATCACTAGAAACTCATAATGGCCATACCCAAAGTGTTCAAACCTGGTACACTCTGATACTAAGTTGTGACACCCCCAAAATAAATACAACGAACCCATCTCATAAGCGGAAATAAAATAGAAATAACATACTTTTCATTCATCAAAATTAATACATAAAAGGTGACACATGCGATATACATTCATAAATGTCCTATTCTAAATCTACAGCATGTATCACTAGTAATCAAAAGATGAACGTTGAATAGATATTTAAATGACCTAACAGCTTTCATCTTTCTAAGTCATTCCTTGGTTACAACAAAATGAGTCTAAATCAACACAATTTAAAGCCCTTGGCTATACAAAAATAGATACAACAAAATAGAAGCTCTTGATCCGAATCCCTTTAAGCTATTACCTTGGTGGAGGCATATCGCAGGCACCTGAAAATGATTTTTTGCCCCAAAGTAGGGTGAGCTAAAGCCCAGTATAAACAATCTAACACAATATATGAACTTTAACAAGATTATAAACATGATGCACATGACCAATGCTCAGAGATAAAATCATTTACAATTATTTTTCTAAAACCATATTATGCCAAGTATTATATCCCAATCCATTTTTTATCAATTCGTTTCATGTCATTTCATAGTTCTTCAATTCATGAGTCATATTTATTGTTATCTAGGCAACCCAATTGAGACTACAACTCAGTGGTTTTCTGACCACACAACCATTCCACATAAACACTTCAATTTTCCATTTTATGGAAATTTCGTCCCCGAGATCAGCACCCATATATACGCACGATTTTCGGGACTTGCATCCACGACACACAGGCCAACTTGATTTGATGAAATCCATTCACTTTTTCGTCCCAAACATTGAGTACATCCATTTTCTCCTCTCAAGCATCACATATATATACAATGTATTAAAACATAATCATATTCGATGACAACCAATAAGGAATTTGTTTCAATTTACCTAATCCTTATGTAATTTCTATAACAATCATAGATATCCTCCACCGATAGCCCAAAATAGATATTTCTAAACAGATATACAAACTTCTTAACAGATAAGTTATTCAAATTTCCATAGGTGAGAGATAACACGTATCTAACTACACCATATATATATATGTCTATCCAATGTCACACTTCTTGTACAATTTCCATTATTTTTACAAAATAATTATTCAAGGCATTTTAGGGAAAAACTCCCCTTTCTCTCAATTTCATCCCAAACACCAAAAATCAATCATTTTCACATAACCTAAGGTCATATCCATTCCCATAACCATTTTTAAGATATCCATTTGAAAACCTCTCTTTGGAATTTAAACCCCAAACCCTAGGTTTATAAAATCACATCAAAACCCAATGTTTCTCACACATCAAGAAATAACCAAGTTAAAACTCATAGAGAGTGTAGAAAGTCCCTATGTCGAAGTTAGGAGTTGAGTAAAGCAAAGGAGAAGCTCCAAAGATGCAGAAACCAATTTCTATTCAGATGAAACGTAGCTCTTGGAAGGCTCTAACTTCTTCTCAAAGACACTAGGGTAGAAAACCTAATGGATTTATGTTAAAAAGTAGAGAGAAGGTAGGTTATAGAGAGAGAGGGTCTCAACTTTAGGGTTTTGAGAGGAATAGATCTAAAAAAGTGATGTAAAAAGTCATATTCTCGAACTGATATATGCAAAACTTTAGAGTTTTGAGTGCAAGAAGTTACACTCAAGCGCCGGACTAATAAGTTGTTCCGTTTGAGCACAAGAAGTGATGCTCGAGCGCTAAGACACAAACCAAAAGGGCATTACCGCTCAAGCTCAAGAAGTGACATTCGAGCGCAGAATACACATATCCAGTAGTTTTGCAGACAATAGACCAACGCTCAAGTGCAAGAAAGGCCGCTCAAGCTCCCACCTGCTTGAGCGTAGGGAATGCCGCTTGAGCGTAGAATACACTCTCCCAATAATTTTGCAGACGTGCAAAATACTGAGAGTTTGAAAAGCCCCACTCAAGCGCAAGAAGTGCCGTTTGAGCAAAAGAGCAAAAATCTAGACAACAAAAATTTGAAAACTAAGCAACCAACCTGTTCCAACCAACTCAAAAGCCAACTCAAGTAAGAATAAAGGGGGGAAAAATATGAATAACATTAGAAACAATAAAACCTGAGTTCTCGAATATCAAATGGGTTGGGTCAAAACCGAAGTCGCTATAATGGCTACTTAAGGGAAATAAAGTATCACGGCTCACACATAATAATCCAGGTGTTGACATGAGTTCTAAACAACCAACATATTACGGCGTTGTGCTAATCTCAGTTTTCATGAATATATTTAAGAAAAAGCCTAGTTCTCATAGGAAGTGGCCCTACTTCCATGCTCACATAGGTGAAATCTGCCAAGGATGTTCCTGTAATTTACACACACCACTCAACAAGAGCTATAGAATTTCATTAAGAGTACAAAGACTCAACCCTCCAATATTACATGACAAATGCACTTACATCGTAGGGATGAACAACAATATATTAAAGAGCAACCACCATATGATTCGTTCTTCCCATTGAACCTGGTTACATGATCTCTGGTCCCCAGGTTTTGTGTCTTCATGCATGGTTTATGATTTTATAGGCTTTAATCCCATCTCCCTCGATGTATTCTAGACCCTATCTCTCGCCAATGCCTTGGTTAATAGATTCGTAAAATTAGCACAATATTTTACATAATTCACATTTATGATGCCATTACTTAAATAGGATCTCACATTACTATGTTTCCTTCTGATATGTCTAGATTTTATAAAAAATGGTTGTTCATTCTACCAATAGCAATAGTGTTATCACAAAATATTAGCACATGAGGAATTGATTTTTCTCTAAAAGGGATTTCATATAATAAGTCACTCAACCAATTTGCTTCCTCAAATGCTGAAATTAATGCTATAAGCTCAGTTTCCATGGTAGAATTAGCAATTATAGTCTATTTTTTAGACTTCCAACATATATCATCACCACCCAAGGTAAAAATAAAATGTGAGGTAGAGAGAGAATCACCTGACAAAATGTTCCAATCGGCATCACTATATCCGTCAAGTAACGCTGGATACTTGTTATAAAACAAGCTATAATTTTTGGAACTAGACAAATATCTCATCATTCTTTCCATGACTAGCCAATGATCTCGACTTGGCTTGCTAGTAAACCTGCTAAGTACTCCAATCGCATATCCAATGTCAGGTCTAGCACAATCACAACATATCTCAAACTGCCAATCATGCTAGTATACTCCTTTTGATTAATCAGTTATTTTTCATTTGTTACAAGAAATAAATGTGTGCTTATATCATAATGAGTAGGAACATGTTTACAATTTAGAAAATTATATTTCTTTAAAATTTTCTCAACATAATGCGACTAATCAAAAAAAATATAATCATTAGTCTTGGTAATTTTTATTCCCAAAATAAAATTGGCTTCACCAAGTAAGCATATTTTTATTCTAATTTATAATATGCAAATTAGAGCAAAAAAAAAAAAAATAAATCATCCACATATAGGCTAATAATCACATGTGCATTCTCACAAGATTTATAATATATTCATTTATCACATTCATTAGTCTTATAGTCATTCTTAAACATAAATGAATCAAATTTCTCATGCCACTGTTTAGGAACTTGTTTTAAACCATAAAAGGATTTAGTTAGTTTACTGATCTTGCTTACTTGGTCAGGCTCCACAAAGCCCTCAGGTTGGTCTATGTAAATCTCCTGATTTAGATCTCCATTTAAAAATGATGTTTTCACATCTATTTGATGAATTTTTAAATCATGAATTGTAGCCACTGCTATTAGTAGTCCAATGGATGTAATTCTGGTAATTGGAGAAAAGTATCAAAGAAATTAAAATCAATTTTCTGCTTAAAACTTTAGCAACAAGCCTTGCTTTATATTTAGTCAGTGACTCTGGTTTAGATCTGGCCTGTTGATGTTTTAGATTTGGGTTTCATTGTCTTATATGGTTGTTCATGTCTTGTTTCTCCTTATTCCTCATCGCGTTTGGTTATTGGGGTATGTTGGTTACATTTGGAGCAGACTGGTTGCTTTTTTTTCTTTTTTTTTTTTTTTTAAAAAAATTGTTGTTGTCCTAAATTTTGTCTCTGCACTTGAGCGAAACTTCTTGCGCTCGAGTAGTGTTTGAAAACTCTCAGTACTTTTATAGATCAGTAAATCTACTGGGAGGTTGTATTCTTCACTCGAGGGGTGATACCTTGTTGTGTTTGGACGCTCGAGCGACACTTCTTGCATTCAAGCGGTCTGTCCGAATTCAACAACTATAAAAGTCACTTTTGGTTACATCTGGATCACTTTTCTCCCTCTTCTCTCTTTTTCTACCATTGTTGAGCTTTCAAGCTCTTTCTACATGATTTTCATCTACTTTCATACATTTTGACCCCTAGTTCCATATACCAAAATGTAGAGCACAACGATGGCTTCCATTTGATCTGAACAAACTGTGTTTTCATTGAAGTTGGAATTTCGGGCTTTCTGTCTCTTCATTGCTTGAGGTAGGGATTCTTTTGCTCATTTTCAATACTTCGTCTATAGATAGACATGTGGTAGCTTTTATTGCATAAAAATCACATCGATTATGGATCTTTTGACAATCATGAAAGGGGATCTAGGGTTTGATTATTGGGATTCAAATTAATTAACTTGGTTGTTGTTTAATTAGTTAGGGAGTGGTTTAATGTGTTTATGGTAAGAGAAAGAGAAAGCCCTAATTTGACAAATTGACCTAACAAATTAAAAATGGGTAAATATTGAATAAAGATTGCGTTTTGATAATTTGAGTTGTGTTATTGTGTTGGTAGCATAAAGGGGTGAAACAATTTTGGTATCGGAATTTATTTGGGTAATCAAGCTAAGTTGAGTTGAATTATGACTTGGAATCCACGGATGTGGTTTTATTGTAAATGTGAAAATTGGTCTTTTTGAAAGAAAATGAAAGGATAAGTTAACTTGGAAAACAAAAGGGTTGATTTTGAAGAAACGATCGAAACCATGAGGCATTATAAATTTAGAATTTGAACTTGAGGATGGATTTTGAAATATTTGAATATTGTTGTCATTATCATTGTTGTTGGATTTAAGGTCAAGTGAGCGTCAGACTATTGTGTTATGTGTGTTTAAACATTATTGCTTAGAGGTTTCTCATTGGTCATCGGTGAAGCATGACCTTGTGATGTTGAATAGGTTTTGTGTATGTAGTACACTCGGATTATGTTTTTTTGGTTGAATTATATGATGGTTGGAAATGTGCACGCGCTGAGAATAAGAGGTACCATTACCTTCCAACGCTTGGAGATTTGGCTGCACTGAGAATGTGGGATACCAGTACCTTCCAGCTAGCACCTAGAGAACTTGGCAGAGGTACCATTACCTTCTAGCTGGTGTCTGGTAAATTGGCGTGAGCATTGAAAAGGTGTATCATTGGCTTACCGTGCTTGAGGCAAGTTGAGCATTGTTGGGTTTCTCGTTATCATTCCTGTTCTATTTATGTGTATCATGCCTAGTGATGATTATTTTGTGAAGATTGTTAGTTGTCTTATGTGGTTATGAGAGGAACGTTTTATATGTATTATCTTTGTGTCCATTTGGGATGTTGTTATTTGAGAATGTAAGTGAAATGGGCGTAAGTTCGGTAATCGAAGATAACGTAATTGGGTTGTATGGATTTGTTTTGAAAACTGGTTGTCGTCAAGTGAGTTTAAAATTGAAAAGGTAACAAGAAGAAGGAAAGACGGATGGTTGTGCTGTAGAACAAATTGAACATTTTTGAGGAAAATATCTATGTATGTATATCTTCATGTATAAACCGACCCTTATGTATTGTTTAAGCATAGATGGTTGGTATGACTTAAAGCATTCATGATCATAGCTATCTGTATGTTGTTATTGTTTAGGATCATGTTGGGATCCCTGCTAGACTTTATGTTCATCCCACGTTGCTAATCCTTTTCAGGTAAATATTGAGAAGTGGTTTGAGATCGAGGATCTTCATTATCTGTCAGCCACGGGGCCTTTTATTTGTTTGCTGAATACGGTTGTTGTAAAAAGGGTTGAACCCTTTCTTTTATTTGTAATGGTGTAAGCTTGTGGGCAATTCATTTAATTATAACTCATGTTGCATTCATTATGTATTTGAATGAGAGAACCTTTACTTAATTGTCCTTATTAATGTATTAAAGTTCTATACATCATCTCTCAAATTGAATTATAATAAAGGATTTGGTAATGGTATTTGTGAAATAAAAAGGTGGGGCATTACAACTTGGTGTTAGAGTGAGTCGGATTTAAATACTTTAGGCTCATGGGAAATGGTTTTTACCACATCGGGTTTGCTATTCTTGGTGAGGACATTGCATATAGTTAGGATAAGTGTTAGGATTTATATGTTGCATTTATGTGAGTGTGGGATTAAGTTTCGTAGATAATGCTTGTAGTTGGTGAACTTGCTTTGAGATCTTATCATGAACAAGCATGATGAACGTGGTTTCTAATGAGAATTCCTTGAGAGTTCCAAGCCGAGTAGTTTTCCTTGTGAAATTAATTCGATTATGTGACTAAATGTTTAATTGTTTATATGTAGTAGAACTGTGTGTTTGGGAGTTAGTCTATCTTGTAGCCCAGAAGTGGTAAGTATATGTACCTCGGGGAAGGGTTGCGGTGTTGTGCACTAAGTTGGACTTATTTTGATTTTATAGGATGTCTACATGAGGGAATAGAAGACGAGTTAGAAATAGGAGTGCCGGTAGGGGCACGACAGTTCCTTTAGCACCTGTCGTTGTAGCATCGATTGTCGGTGAGGAAATTGAACGTGGGATTGTGAGAGCGGTGCAGGATGCTCTAGCTTTCAATAAGAGTGACGACGGCCGTAACCTCAAGCTTACTAAAGAGTTTCTTCATTCCAATCCACTGAAGTTTTTGGGGGAGGTTAAACCATTGGAGGTAGATCATTGGTTAGAGTAGATTACCAAGACTCTTGATATGCTCAGAGTCGAGGATGAGGAGTTGAGGATTTCTTTGACGGGTTTTCAATTGAGGAGTGACACAGGGTATTGGTGAAAGTTTGCTAAGAACATTGTAGGTAGCACATGGGTTGCATTTACCGAGGCCTTTTTGGCCAATTATTTCCCTTCTTTTCCTTGGGAAAGGTTGAGGGAATAGTTTGTTGAGTTACGCCAGGATGCCACTCCTATGGTACAGTTTGAGATGCGGTTTACTATTTTGTCGAGGTATGCTCCAGAGTTGGTGGCAACAGAGGAGCATCATTGTTATGAGTTTGAAAGGCGGTTGTGTAATAATATTTGGGAGAAGGTAGCTGGATCTTTGTGAAAGATTTACTATGCTTTAGTTGAGGTGGCGGCCATGTGGAGGCCATGGTTATGAGTGGTGGTTGAGTTAGGGAGGAGGCCACTTCGGTGACTCCTACGGTTTATAAGCATTCTAAGCTCAGTAAGAGGTGGAGGTGAGTGCATGCTCAATCGCAGGCCCAGTCTTTTTCTTCGTCAGGGGTTTTGGACTCGTCAGTTGGAAGGCCTAGTGAGGTTCAGGTTTTAAGCCAGTCTTAGAGGTGGAGGCCTACTGTTTGTTTTGATTATGGTCATTTGGGCCATGTTAGATGCTTCTGCCCTTTGCGTGTGAATTCTTCATGCGTTTTAGAACCTAGTCAGACTCAGTCCCTTCAGTCCAATCAGGGGCGGCACCGATACTAGACTTGGGTAGGCAAGGCTTCGAGAGCTTCGCGAGGGTCGACTTTCCAATCATCACAGTAGTATTACCCTCAAGAGAGACTTTTATACTAGAGACTATTGATTTAATATTTGAGCTTTTGTTGTCAACTAATGTGTTGTTGGGTGTTAAGGCATCATGGTAATATGTTGTAATTATATATTGTTGTTGTTTGTTATTCCTCATGTGTTAGAGGCTTATGATGGATTTTGGACTCTTTTGCATGTGTAATGAGAAGTTGTTCATTGGATTGATAACCGTGGCGGTGCTGTAGATATGCTACTGTTTTATGAAATTATTACGCGATGGCTTGTGAGCCTTGTTTTGTTTGGGAGTTTATTACTGAGAACTAAAATTCGTGGGTTATTGTGATTGGTGTGGTGGGATCGTAAGGGTTAAGTTATAAGGCTTTGGATGTGTTGAGTTTAAGGGAATATGAGACTTTAGAGTTTGTGGAATTGGCAAAGTTCTATGAGAATATCTGGGGGAGTGTGAGATTTGTATCCCAGGTTAGTGAGATTGGTACTTGTGTGTTGTTTAGTAATTTGGTTTTGTTGGTTAGTGAGTCCATGGTGGTCCTATTGATTGTGAGAAGAGTGGTGTGTGTGTTGAGGTATTATTAGATATTGGATGAAGTTTTGAGAGTGATGGGAGAATTTAATGGTTAACTATTAGAGGCATTTCTTAGGGAAAAGAATGATGGTGTTCTTGGGTAGTGAGTGTGGCACTGGTGAGGATTCTTTTGTGTTCAAAATTAAGTGATTGTCGTTGACCATATCGGTCTAATGCTTGAGATGTTAGGATGTGGATACCATATAGATATAGGAGTGTTGACCTTCTTTGGGAACCATGGGGGTATAGTCTAGTCTGGAGGAACCCGGCGTGATTCAAGGTGTATCAGGAATTCGTGTGTTGAACTCCACTAGGAGTGGGGGTGTTGGGTGATGTATCGGTGTTTGGTATTGAGTGTCCAGTTTTATTAGGTTGGTTAAATGGTTAGTTGATGTTGGAATATGGTTGACAAATAGTCCCACTGAGTGTAGCTTGGAGTTTGGTAAATAGAGTTATAACTTTGTAAATGTCTTAGGATGGTTTAGCGGGAGTGAAGCCCCATGTCTGTAGTGTAGAAGCTTGAGTGGAGCTGTGACAAATTAGTGGAACTCCTTGGGTTGGAGTAGTGCGTGAGGCCATTGTTTTATGTGTGCATTATGCCTCGTGTGGGTGATGACTTATGAAGATGTTTATGATAAAAGAGAATTTCAAGTTAGCGAGCTTCTTGTGTTTGTTGCATTCATAACACGAATGTTATTTATATTAAATGTTGCTATATAAATTTGGCTTATGTGTTTGTTGTGACATCATGGTAAGGGTGATGGATGTTATGGGATGACAATTGTTAAGCTTGAATTGGAAAATGAATTTTTTTCCCCTAGAATTATAGCCTCTGATGGCCTTGTTTAAAGGAAAGGTTGTAGAGAAAATCTAATTTGTAATGAGGAATTTCACTTTATAGTCTTGTACAACTAGCTTGCGGATGATTATATATTTCAATTTACATCCTTGTTTTCGAGAATGTTTGTAAAACTTTGAGTTTGGTTTGAAAAGTAGAAAATGTGTTTTAACTTTGATTGGTGTGAGTTTTGGCACTTATGAGAAATGTTTTACATTGAAGAGGATGATTTTGAAAGAAACGAGAAAATGAAAAAGATTTTTTTTAACAAGTTCTATTTCATTTGTTTTACCTAGAATGATGGGTGTTGTGTAAATGACTTAACTTGAATTGCAATTTGGTCTCGACGATGGTTTGAGGAATGTTTTGGAGCTAGTGAGGTTTGCATACCAGGGTGTTGTCTCTAACCTTATCCTATTGGGAGTTCTCTTATCCTATGTGAGTTCACCGAGACTTTTGTTGTGGAAATTTCTTTAGTATTCTAAGTGCTGAGCACTTGGGTGTGTGTGGTCTTGTTGTGGTGGTTGCCATTTGGTTGATGCTTTTAGTACGCGTGTGGTTGTTGTTTCTATTTTGTCTCGTAGGCCCAATGATTGGTATGGGTCGATGAGGCATTTGTGTTTTGCTTATTGAGTTTCGTTGTTTGGGTGTCTTTGGGGTCGCAAAATGTGAGTTAGAATCTAGAAATCTATCCCAAGTATGGATCCAATCCTTAGTGGGTGGTTATGTTTGAGTTGTCTTTGTTTAGCCATACCTTTAATTTTAGGAATGAAATTCCTTAAGGGGAGAGGTTGTAATGACTCTGGTTTAGATCAGACCCGTTGATGTTTTGGATCCAGGTTTCATTGTCTTATACTGTTGTTCATGTCTTGTTTCCCCTTATTCCTCATTGAGTTTGGTTATTAGGGCGTGTTGGTTGCATTTGGAGCAGGTTAGTTGGTTGTTTTTTTATTAAACTACTGTTGCCCTAAATTTTGTCTCTACACTAGAGCAAAGCTTCTTGCACTCGAGTGGTGTTTGAAAACTCTCAGTACTTTTGCAGGTCTATAAAACTACTAAGAGGGTGCATTCTGCACTTGAGCGATGATTCTTGCACTCGAGCGGTAACACCTTGTTGTGTCTGGACGCTCGAGTGACACTTCTTGCGCTTGAGCGGTGTGTCTAAATTTAATAACTATAAAAGTCACTTTTGGTCACATCTGGATCACTTTTTTCTCTCTCTCTTCTCTCTCTTTCTTCCATTATTGAGCTTTTAAGCTCTTTCTACATGGTTTTCATCTACTTTTAAACATCTTTGACCCCTAGTTCCATGTACCAAAATGTAGAGTTCGATGAGGGCTTCCATTTTGTCTAAACGGATTGTGTTTTTGTTGAAGTTGGGTTTTCGGGCTTTCTTCTCTTCATTGCTTGAGGTAGGGATTCTTTTGCTCCCTTTTAATAATTCGTCTTAAATAGACATTTGGTATATTTTATTGCATAAAAATAACATCTATTATGGATCTTTTGAAAATCATGAATGGGGATCTAGGGTTTAATTATTGCGATTCAAATTGAATAACTTGGTTGTTGTTTGATTAGTTGGGTAGTGGTTTAATGTGTTTATGAAAGAGAAAGCCCTATTTTGATAAATTGACCTAACAAATTAAAAAGGGGTAAAAATTGAATAAAGATTATGTTTTGATAATTTGAGTTGTGTTATTGTGTTGGTAGCATAAACGGGTGAATTAGTTTTGGTATCAGAATTTATTTGGGTAATCATGCTAAGTTGAGTTAGGTTATGGCTTGGAATCCATGGATGTGGTTTTATCGAAAATGTGGAAATTGGTCTTTTTGAAAGAAAAGGAATTAGACAAGTTAACTTGGAAAACAAAAAGGGTTGATTTTGAAGAAAAGAATGAAACCATGATGTATTGTAAATTTAGAATTTGAAATTGAGGATGGATTTAAAAATATTTGAATATTGTTCTCAATATCATTGTTGTTGGACTTAAGGTCAACTGAGTGCCAGACTATCGTGTTATGTGTGTTTAAACATTATTGCTCAGAGGTTTTGTCATTGGTCATCTCTGGAGGATGACATAGTGATGTTGAATATGTTTTATGTATGTAGTACACTTGGATTAAGTTTTTTTTTTTTTGAATTATGTGATGGTTGGAAATGTGCGTGCGTTGAGAACAAGAGGTACCGTTACCTTCCAGCTAACACTTGGAGAATTGGTTGCACTAAGAATGTGGGGTACCAGTACCTTCCTCTAGCGCTTGGAGAACTTGGCAAAGGTACCATTACCTTCCATCTGGTGCCTGGTAAATTGGTGTAAGCATTGAAATGGTGTATCCTTGGCTTACCGTACTTGAGGCAAGTTGAGCATTGTTGGGTTTCTCGTTGTCATTTCGGTTCTATTTATGTGTATCATGCCTAGTGATGATTATTTTGTAAAGGATGTTAGTTGTCTTATGTGGTTATGAGAGGAACGTTTTATATGTATTATCTTTGTGTCCATTTAGGATGTTGTTATTTGGGAATGTAAGTGAAATGGGTGTAAGTTTGGTAATCGAAGAAAATATAATTGGGTTGTATGGATTGTTTTGAAAACTGGTTGTCGTCGAGTGAGTTTACAATTGAAAAGGTAACAAGAAGAAGGAAAGATGGATGGTTGTGTTGTTGAACAAGTTGAACATTTTTGAGGAAAATATCTATGTAAGTATATCTTCATGTATAAACCAACCTTTATGTATATGGGTATGATTTAAACATTCATGATCATAGCTATCTGTATGTTGTTATTGTTTAGGATTATGTTGGGATCCCTACTAGACTTTATCCCACATTGCTAATCATTTTCAGGTAAATATTAAGAAGTGGTTTGAGATTGAGGATCTTCATTATCTGTCGGTCACAGGGCCTTTTTATTTGTTGGCTGAATGCCGTTGTTGTAAAAAGGGTTGAACCCTTTCTTTTATATATAATGGTGTAAGCTTGTGGGCAATTCATTTAATTATAACTCATGTTGCACTCATTCTGTATTCGCATGAGAGAACCTTTACTTAATTGTCCTTATTAATGTATTGAAGTTCCATGTGTTATCTCTGAAATTGTATTATAATAAAGGATTTGGTAATTGTATTTGTCAAATAAAAAGGTAGGGTGTCATAACTTGGAATTAAGAGAAAGAGAAATCCCTACTTTGATAAATTGACCTTACAAATTAAAAAGGGTTAAAAATTGAATAAAGATTGTGTTTTGATAGTTTGAGTTGTGTTATTGTGTTGATATCATAAAACGCTGAATAAATTTTGGTAGCAGAATTTATTTGAGTAATCATGCTAAGTTGAGTTGGGTTATGGCTTGGAATCAATGTATGTTGTTTTTCGAAAATGTGAAAATTGGTCTTTTTGAAAGAAAATGAATTGGGCAAGTTAACTTGGAAAACGAAAAGGGTTGATTTTGATAAAAAGAACGAAACCATGATGTATTGTAAATTTAGAATTTGAACGTGAGGATGGATTTTGAAATATTTGAATATTGTTGTCATTATCGTTGTTGTTGGATTTAAGGTCAAGTGAGCATAGGAGTATTGTGTTATGTGTGTTTAAACATTATTGATTAGAGGTTTTGTCATTGGTCATCGGTGGAGGATGACATTGTGATGTTGAATAGGTTTTGTGTACGTAGTACACTCGGATTATGTTTTTTTTTTGGTTGAATTATGTGATGGTTGGAAATGTGCACGCGCTGAAAGTAAGAGGTATCAATACCTTCTAGCTAACACTTGGAGAATTGGCTGGGCTGAGAATGTGAGGTACCAGTACCTTCTAGCTAGCACCTGGAGAACTTGGCAGAGGTACCATAACCTTCTAGCGTGTAACAATCCCGATCTGTGATTAGCTTATAAGCCTTGATTAAGAATGCTTAACAAGTAATTAAGAGGAAATTCTGAGTTAATTGCATTTGTTATGTGTTAATTGTGTTTCTATCTGTCCGTGGTAGGAATATTTATCTGGCTTTTTGTTTCAATATGCAAATTGAAAGCGTTATCGGCGTCTGAACCCAAAATTGATTCTATTTATGTGTTATTTTTTTTTTTTTTAGAATTTCATGGTAAGTTTAATTGGATTTCGATTTGGAACCAATAATTAGAATGAATTAGATTAAATTAAGTTAAGCCAAACTTAATTAAATCCACTAACCAAGCCTATATAAGGCTTATAGACACACTAGAACTCTCTTTGTTCATCATTTACTTGAGGAGAGAACGTAAGAGATGGAGAGCTAAAGTGAGAGGAGTGAATTCATGAAAGAAATGAGGAATTACTAGAGAATCAAAGGGAAATTGAAGAATTGAGCAAGAACTCACTAGAATTCAAAGAATTGAGGACGTTAGGTAATAAATTCAATCCTTAAGCTTTGTGATTGACTCATTCAACGTATGAATTCAAAAGAATTAAGTAGATTAACATGAGAATTAAGCTAAGATTGGGGAATTATAACTCAATTCCTACATGCATGCACATTTTATAGCATTTTGGAGTTGTTTTCATAAGAATTCCTACATGCATGTTCTTATCTTGGTTTTGTTATAAGAATTCAACATGTTTTTGTGCTAAATATCTCATTTGATCATGTTTTGGAAGGCTTGAGTTCATATCAAGTCATGCATGTTATGTTTTCACAATTACAAGTTTGCTTTTGGAATAATTCACTTGTTTTTGGGCTTGATTTTGCGAAATGATTTTCAATTCATAAAGTTCTATGATTTTCTACATGTTTTTTTATGTTTTGGGGCCCACATGATGTGTTTTGAAGCTTTGAATTTGAGTTTTGAACTTGAAGAGCAATCTAGAAATTCCAGAATTTGCACTCTTCTCTCGAGCAGAAGAGTCTGCACTTCAGCGAAGAATGCGAGCTCCCAGTACTTTTGTAGAGTTTAGAGTTGGCTCAAGTGGAAGAACCCACTGTTGAGCGACCACCCTTATTTTTGATCCTCAGCTCGAGCGAAGGAAGTTGAGCTTGAGGGTGTAGACCACCCAAACTCTGCTCCGCGCGCGAGCACGTGAATTGTAGTTCTAACTACTATAGTTCGGACTCCTGTCACGGTTCTGAATCTAATCTCACAAAGTGCAATGTAAGACTGATAAATCACCAAAGAGTCCAAATCCGGCAAATCGATTTTAATCAAGAAGTTCCAAACATGGACTGCTTTGCTAGATTTAAGAGTCGCTAGCTAAATATTTTATTTTGGGAAATTTAAGAAACCCTAACTCGTGCCAAAGGCCACGTGTCCATCATAACCAAAGTTACCTCGGCTCGGGAACTTGGGTACGAGAGGGGAAGGTCCTGAAATGAGCACCCCCGCTCGTCCGATGAAAGATCGGTCTCCGCTAACATGATATGTTGTTTTTATAAACACATGTGTTCTTATTCCGGCTATTAATCAAGAATTACTATATGATGCGCACAACATACAAGTATAAACTAAATCACTCAAATTGGAACAAAACATCTCATGTTTGTTTTTCAAAAATGGTTTGAAATTGCTACTAGTAACTAGGCTAAGACGCGGATTTTGCCATCCTCAAGTGGGCTTAGAAAACATGGTGATTTGCCACTTCAAGTGGGCTTAAAACGCACATTTTGATGAATTGTTCCGATTCAAGCAAGAAAGCCTTCATCCATAGGCATTCAAGCAGTTATAGCAGTTAAGCACATAACCTCATGGTAAGCATGCTATCATGGCAGTCACTTCGCACATGTAAGGATGCTAAAGCATAAAAACTTACCTAGTACTCCGAGCTAAAACAAAAGCTATGTTAGAAATCATGCATGATCCAAGCTTATGTTAAGATGCCTAATGCAACACATGCAAAAATGTAACTAAGATAGGCTCGGCTATTCTAAGATGTCATGTGAATGCAACTTGATAACATTTACTCAAATTGGTATTGAAATACAATGCAGTTTGTATGATGTACCGAGCCCGGTGTACGCAGGACAAAATGAATGATGCACGCATGCAAGCATAAGTGTGCTAATTGAAACATGCCCTAAAACTAACCATCGAAAGCGGTTAAGTAAAAAGGAGAAAGAAATGTGGGTTGGAAGACATGCATCACACACACGTACACGGATTACGAAATTTGCCTCTCGATGGAGGGTCTGAATAATAAGCTAACTAGCTAATCTAAGCTAATTAAACTAATTATTACAAAACGAAGCTAATTAACTAATCCTAGTTAACTTTATTACAAAAACAACGCAAATGAATAGGTGCATTAACTACTTCAGTATAGAACCAAATAGCTAACTAGCTAAGCTAAATAGTTAAAAGGAGCCTCGAGGCGAGAAGTGCATGCATGCTCGATCGCCTCGCTCAGAAATCCATTACTATGCCCCAACTTGCCTTTGTTTGCATTTGATTTCAGAACACTGCACAAACTTCCAGATAGCATCCACTCCAACATGGAGACCTCCAAGAGGACTGCCTACCACTTAATGGTGTTGTAGACCACCTGTAGACCACCTAAACATGCTACAGACCATAAAAAGTGGTCGGCCAGCTACTTTTTCTGGTCTACTGACCAGAAAATTCTGCCCAACTCTAGTTTGCTGCAACAAAGAAGAAGAAGGGGCACATCAATGTATTTGTAAAGTATATGTGCACAGCTACCATTCCTATCATTTCTTAAACTCAAGGGAGTGTGGTTCTCGACTCTCGGGCCACCAACCGAGCATCGCAATGCACGATGGCCGAGAAGCCAGGCTTGCAAAATTCATTGTCAATGAATGCACAAATAACACATAAAA
>NW_021025867.1:697433-708808 GCF_004153795.1 Camellia sinensis
CAAACAGTTGCTGGTGCGGGGCAGTTTTGTCTTTCCACCTCGAGTGTTATAAAATAGGGCTTCAAGCCCTATTTTCTTATTCTCTCCACGCCGAAAAACCCTTGCTCTCTTTCTCTAGAGCTTTTCTTTCTCATTTTCCTTCAATGTCAGCTACATGCAAAGCAATTGAATCGTGATCCAATCACGAGCGGTTCGAAACCACATCTATGTCAAATAGATTGATGGAGATAACAAGTCTGTCTACCATAGAACGGTCAACTGAACTATGAGTATTGTAGACAGACGCAAGAACAAGGATTGGGTGGAATTGACAAAAGTGGGGAAACGACCCGCTGGAGAAAGGACTACGATCCTAATGCCGGATGCAAAAATTACACTACAATGTAATGGACATGAATATGGCACGCAGGCCAAACCAAATCTTGCCTAGGAAAGGCATGTACACATACAAGCCATGTCTAACATAGAAAAGGTGCCGCAACCCTCAACCAGCATACCTGCGTGGAATTGGCGCGATACACGTGCAGAACTGTGTCTTACGTGAAAAGTAAGGGCACATACCAGACCAAGCTCAACATGGAAAGGCGCAAGCCATAAATGGAAGGTGATGCAATGAATGCATGCAAACTACAATGCAATATCTACAAATATTCAATGGAATGGACATGGATACAATGGATATGGCACGCAAGCCCAAACCAAATTTTGCCTAGGAAAAGCATGTACACATACGAGCCATGTGTAACACAGAAAAGGTGCTGCAACCCTCAACCAGCATACCCGCGTGGAATTGGTGCGATACACATGCGGAACTGTGTTTTAACATGAAAAGTAAGGGCACATACCAGACCAAGCTCAACCTGGAAGGGCGTAAGCCATAGGCGGAAGGCGATGCAATGAATGCATGCAATCTACAATGCAATATTTACAAATATGCAATGGAATGGATATTTGAACAATGCATGACAATGCAGTGTGATGCAATCTACGGGGAAAATGCAATGAATGCAAGCTACAATGGAAATGCATGACAATGCAAATGATGCAATGGCTATGTTTGCAACTTTCCCTATCTTACCAACAGGGTGATTTACTAGGTTGGTTCAGTATCCAGAACTGAGGCGTCGACACGCCGCCTCAACCTATGGGGCTTCCATACAGATTTCAAGCCGAGGGTAAACCCCTGGGTATTTAAACCAGACTTTAGTCTCGGAACTCCGGAACCTTTGCGTTCTAGGCATAAGCCGTTCGAACTCTAGTTTTCACCGTCCCCGTTGGTCTTCTAGGAACTCACCGCAAACATAAGCAGGTGGCTTTACCAGACCACCAAAAATCGTTCGGGCATGACAAACACCGAAGGAATTGCACCTTCAGAGGATTTAAGGTCTCCTAGACCGGGCGTGTTTAAGGTCTCGTCAGACCGCCGCGCGTGTTTAAGGTCTCGCCAGACCGGGATGCAAAATGTATGCATGACAATGCATGTGTTTTTGTGTTTTTGTTTTTGAAATGCAAATGATGTACAAGATGCACGAAATGAAATGCGCGACAACACGCGGCTTTCGAGATGTACGACAATGCGAACACCAAAGGTCTTTCACCTTCCAAGGATTTAAGGTCTCCTAGACCGTGCGTGTTTAAGGTCTCGCCAGACCGCGCGTGTTTAAGGTCTCGCTAGACCGTGATGCAAAATGTATGCATGACAATGCACTGAAGGTTTCGCACCTCCAAAGGATTTAAGGTCTCCTAGACCATGCGTGTTTAAGGTCTCGCCAGACCGCCGCGCGTGTTTAAGGTCTCGCCAGACCTGTGGCGCGTGTTTAAGGTCTCGCCAGACCGTCGCGCATGTTTAAGGTCTCGCCAGACCCTGATGCAAAATGTATGCATGACAATGCAAATTTTGAAAATTGGACTTATACGCTACGCGAGGCCGGTTTGTATGCAAAACAATGCAATGTACTAACAAGTACAAATTAGGTGCGCAAGATAGCGCGAGAGGATACATGCAAGATGCAAGTGAGGTGCACAAAACAGTGCGATGCGCAGAACAGCGCGAACAATATAATGCACAAAACAGTGCGATGCGCAAAACAGCATGAACAATACAATGCACAAAACAGTGCGATGCGCAAAACAGCGCGAGCAATACAATGCACAAAACAGTGCGATGCGCAAAACAGCGCGAGCAATACAATGCACAAAATAGTGCGATGCTAAGCGTGACACGTATGCCACACGGAATGTAAAAGGACTTAAATGCGCAACAACACAAGTATTCCAGAATGCATGACAATGCATGGAATGAAAATGCGATGGCGATGCATGAGAAATGTGCACGACAATGCAAAGGGGTGCGTGTTACAACGCATGTAGTATGCACAACAATGCGAATGTGAGGCGCATGACGGCGCGATGTAATGCACCGAAGTAGTGAGACGAACTCGTGCGACACACATGGGGAAATTTTTGAATTTAAAAGGATACATCTTGCACCAATTTGAGTGCCACGCACTGGAGACACGGCCCGAGGTCAAAACGGAGGCCGGTTGAGCGTCGGAGATGCACTTTCTTGCACTTTCTTGAGCTATGAAGACCACGAACTATTCATATGGCCTAAACAAGGCTGTGGGAACCCCACCGGCCGGAAGGGGAGGCCACCGGCTGGCCACCGGCACCAAAATAATCCCATCGGCACAAAAAAGTGCCGGCCGGCACAAAACATTGCCGACCGGCAAACAGTTGCTGGTGCGGGGCAGTTTTGACTTTTCACCTCGGGTGTTATAAAATAGGGCTTCAAGCCCTATTTCCTCACTTCTCCACCGTCGAAATCTCTTGCCCTCTCTCTCTAGAGTGTTTTTCTCTCCTCATTTCTCCGTTTCTTCGTGTTCTACTCCCGTTTCGTCGTCGGATTCGCATTTCTCTTCGCGTTTTGGACATTTTCAACCGAACAAATTCTCGTTTCGGTGCCTCGTTTGGCGTTCTCACCTTTTCGGGGTTTGTTCCCCTTATTTTCCTCTTCATTCTTGTGCCTTTTCACATTCCGGCCTTCCCGGCCATTCCCGACCCTCTCGGGAGTTGACTTTTCAGTTGACTCTTCGTATTCCGACCCGGTTTTCCTTTTCCGGCCATTGTCACACCGTTCTCTACATGGCGGACGACATTCCACGCGGCGGGACTCCCCCGGACCACGAGATGGATCCCGAGGTTGAGCTTCTACCATTGGGCCAGCGCCCGTTCGACCCGGCGACCTACCGACCGGCGGTCCACGTTCTGCCCCCCGACGGTCTGCGTCAGTTCCGGAGCTTCGAGAGGTACGCGGCACCTGAGCTACTGCTACGCGAGCCTACCTCCCACCTTTCATTCAGCACTTCCGAGGTAACTCTTCATCTCCTGCTTTACTTTCCGCAATGTAGGATACAAAACTGCCGTAGCTAGTTGTACTCTTTAACTGCTGAAAACTGATATGCTGTAGACTGTAGTTGACTGTACACATACATACAACATGATACCTGCTTGAGACTGACACATGCACACACACTGCACTGACCCCGAATCACTCAAACACACGGCACACACTGTATTTCACTGCAAACACACCGGTACCCGGTATTTGTCTGAATCTGTTGAATTTGCACACATGCTATATCCGTTCTGGAACACCCAAACACGCTGACACATCGCACGCTGTTATTCCATAGTAAACACACCGGCACACGGTATTTGTCAAAATCTGAACAACTTGCACACATACTTTATCTGCATGCTTTTCAAAACTGTATTTTGAACATTGCTTCGCAATTGTTATTTTCTATTTACAGGAGGGTTCCCATACCATTCGCGGGTATGGGAATACTGGTGCACGGGAGTGGTATGACGAGCTCCCTGATGCGGTCCGACGCATCGTGGATCGGGCGGGCTTCGGCGCCTTTTGCCGAGGGCTCTCTAGGTTGTCCACATGCAGACCTCTCCTTGCTGCTCTGGCGGAGAGGTGGTGGGACACCACCGATTCTTTCCATTTTTCTGTTGCAGGGGACATGACGATGACCCCTTATGACTTCTCGATGCTCACAGGCATCGGGGTAGGGGGTGATCCGATCCCCTTCGACACCGATATGGATGAGTGGACCGCCGCTCAGGTTCATCTGTTGGGGGAGGCTCCACCACTAGCTCGCCCAGGTTTTGTTCGATACTCCTAGTTCGAGGTCCAGTTTCGAGTCCAGCCCGTGTTGGAGGAGGAGGCACAGATGACCCAGGAGGACTTGGAGAGGTATGCTCGCGGCTTCCTCATGTTCCTGTTCGGGACTACCATCTTCGCCGACCGGGCGAACACCGTGCCTCTCTGTCTTCTCAGCGCACTGGTGGACGTTCGGGACATCCTGCACTATGACTAGGGCGGCGCGGCCCTGGCCACCCTCTATGGGTATATGAGCTCAGCTTCTCGTGGCAGTGGCCAGCTACTCGGAGGCTACTGGCGAGCTTGGGAGGTACATTTCTTCTCCGCTTTTTCATTTCTGTCTCGTACTTTCTGTACTCTGTACACTGCACACACTGTAGTTTGCTTTACACTTGCTGTATACTGTACACGCGGCACACACATACATTCTGCTTTACACTGACTGCACACGGCTCACACGCTGTACACTGCTCACACTGTACACTTTACATAATACCGCACAACACACGGCTCTGCCCTTTCTGCTTTATTCTGCATATTCTGCTTTATCTGATAGTCATACCGACATCTGTTTTGCAGCTGTGGGTTTACGCCTACTTCCCTAGGCTTGCTCCCGTACCAGTTGCGGAGCCTCCTCCGGCTGTCCCGTTCTCGAGTCGCTTCGACGGGAGATGCACCCGGCGACCACGAGAGACATTCGGCTTTTTCTGCCGATACTTTGACACCATCACCCCGGCCGAGGTATGTTTTACTTTTAGTTTATTTAAGCTTCGCTTTTCCACTGCATACTTCAATATCAGTAGATAACAAACTGTCTGTCGCTTTCAGATCACTTGGCGGCCGTGGGCTTCCTTGCCGGCGGAGATGCAGGGTCGGTTTCTTGGTGCTGAGGAGACCTCGCATTTCCGGATCTTGCTAGAGGGCCCGGTCTGTCGGGCTTGGTACCTGGGGGAGCGTTTTCTACGCCAGACCCGCGGGTTACCTGAGCAGATAGTCCCGGTTCACCCTCCTGCAGAGATGAGGGAGACCGAGGGACTCACCCGTGAGCAGCTGGATGACTACTCCATCGGCTGGGAGGAGACCGGCTTCCGAGGCGCCAGCGACTATGGGGAGTATGTGCGGACATACTTGATGCGCCCCCTGAGTGGCCGTCGAGCAGAGGGGGTCAGGCCTGTGGCATCAGCGGCTGGGGCTGGAGCGGGAGCAGGATCTTCGAGGAGGGCTCGCGTCCGTGGCAGGGGCGGAGCTCAGGGAGGACGAGGGACCGGCTGCCCCGCCCTGCCTGCTGTACTGACCTTCCAGGGGCAGGGTGGGACGACTTATCAGCTCCCCTTCGCCCCTCCGCCGGCTGGTCACGAGTTCATCGATGTCCCCGACCTACCTCCGGTATGTATTACTGCATTTCTGTACGGTCATTTCATTTTAGTTCATTTGCTTATTCCACAGAATATTGACGCATCTGATACTTTTGCAGGCTTCTTCTGAGTACACCCGTCAGGCATTGGCGATGAATGCCTCGATGATGGGGATGCTTCAACGGACTTTTGACCTCCTAGCCGTCTACAGCATACCGGTATGTCCTTCTGACACTGGCCTCAAACCATTCATACACTGCTTTGCACAATCTGATTCATGGCATCACACCTGATACACTGATCTCACAGTATCTGATACACTGCATACACTGCAGTCTGCACTGTTAAACTGCTCACGGCATTCCCACACTGTACTCATACACTACATTCTGTACCTGATAAACTGCTCACGGCATTCTTACTGTACTCACACACTGCATTCTGCACTGTTAAACTGCTCCCGGCATTCCCACACTGTACTCATACACTGCATTCTGCACCTTTAAACTGTTCACAGTATACTGATGCATTTCCCTTTTCGTACTTTTCAGCCTCCTTTCCAGATTCCCATGGCGGGAGGTGCTCCAGCGAGACCTTCTGTTCCTGCTCGGGGGAGAGACGAAGAGGGCAGGATATTTCCCCGCACCAGGGGAGGGCGTACTCACGTCAGGAGTAGCTCGCGAGCTCCGGTCCCGGATGATGATGATGACGAGGAGTCAGAGGTGGAGGCAGAGGCGGAGTCCGAGTCGTCGTCGGAGGAGACCGGAGGCGGTTCTAGCTCGGGCTCTAACGATGTTGCTGATGATGCTCCTGGACCCTCATCCAGGAAGAGGACCAGGACAGACTGACGGTCTCTGGGGTGCTCGACACAGATGTAGATTTTTGTTATCTTCTTCTTTTTTGTACTTTTCCCCTTTTCTTAGGTAGTTAGATTACCTTGTACTGTCGCAGGCAGATTTTGTTTCCACAAAACTTTGTACTTGAAAAAGATTATGAAATGAACAGATTTTTTGCTTAAAAAAGTGTTACATTTGCATATCTTGCGTATTGCATCGCATCGCATCTCATCATATTACATCTCAATGTAAACGGAATTGATTGATTGTCTGAAACTTGAACACTCACACTGTAATAATCAGATAACTGAACAGCCAACAGCAAAATAACCCAAGCAGCCCACTGTCTGATTCTGGACACACAGCCCTTACTCTGTTGGGGATTGATCTGCATGCAGCCCAAAACACAGCATTCGATTCATTCTGCACACAGCAAACTCTGAACAAACGGCCCAATCTGACAAGACGGAGCTCAAAGACGGAACCGGTTGGAGTTGAAACATGCTCCAATGTAGAGAATGGCACAGCACTCTGAGTGTAAACGATTTTTGAAATCGAATAAAGGTTTTTCAAACCGGGGTATCGAGCTTACAACTGAACACAACAGGGAGGACTCGAACACAGGTACACGACCTAAACATAACGAGACACGCTCGAAAAAGACCTAAAGCAAAGGTTGAGACTGACAAATCAAAAAGACACGACACACACAGACGCGTTAGCGGAGATAGGGACCTCGGAGCACGAGGAGCCAGTTTCTCTGGGTATTGTTTCCCACCCTCCTTCTGATTTGTGATTCTCACATCACTCGGCTCTTGAGCTCGGATTTTCTCTCAAAACCCTTTTTCTCGCTTTTCTCTCAACTCACAC
The DNA here is from genome assembly GCF_004153795.1 of Camellia sinensis. Classification (NCBI taxonomy): domain Eukaryota; kingdom Viridiplantae; phylum Streptophyta; class Magnoliopsida; order Ericales; family Theaceae; genus Camellia; species Camellia sinensis. The sequence goes on from NW_021025867.1 coordinate 704,666, forward strand.
CTCTCTATTCTTGATTCTCTCATTTTTCATCCCTCCCCGGGGTGATTGATGGATGAATAGGAAGTTGCGGGTTCATGCTCAACACCATTAGCTCACGGCTATTTCTTCTGGCGGGTAGAGCGCTCTTCTGGCAAGTTCGTCGATGACGGGGGGGAAGACAGAATGCCTGGCTCAACTGTGCCCCTAGTTCATCATTTTAACCATTCTTTTCGTTTTGGTCTTCTACTAAAACAAGTTTGATCAAAATGAGAGTCGGATTAGCGTACTCGTTCGATTTTCGATTTGAAAACCATGCAAGTCAGGCTGTAAGCACTGAAAATTTTCCTCTTGGGGTCCAAGACAATGGTCCAGTTTTGGAAAATGGAATAGTTTTCGAGAAAATAGTCAACCTTAGTAAAAATTTTCAAGAACTATTTTTTTATTTAACAGTCAATGCTCGACGGGCAGGGAACTTACTCTTTGAGATGCGCAACCCTGGATCGGAGGCAATGGAAAATTGCCCCTGGTTTGACAGGGGGGGAGGAGGCAACGGAAAGTTGCCCCTAGTTTGAATGGCGTCTCGCGACGGCTTGTGGCAACGGAAAGTTGCCCCTTGTTTGGATGATGCCGCAGCAGTCTGCAAACAGTCTTCATTGGCGGTGGTCGAACTCTTGGACACAACGATGACGAAGACGGTCACAACAGATATATGGACACAATCACCATGAAGGGTGTTGGTGACTGGACTTTGGGATGAAATCGAAACCATTGCATGGACTGAGACGCTATGAAAGCGTTGGGGGCTGGACTTCATGATGAAGTTGCCTACGTATCCCAAACATGGGAATCAAGCCTTACGTAGTTCCGGTTAAGGTACACTCGGGTATTTTAACCTTCACTTTTTTAGGCTCTCACTTTTGCCAAGGCGCCCAATGCGGGTTTTCGACCTTGCGAGCTTCTTTTCATTTTCTTTTGTTCTTTTCTTTTCTTTTTCTTTTCTTTTTTTTTTCTTTTGTATTTTTCTTTTTCTTTTCTTCTCTTTTTGTATTTTTTTGCTTTTTTGTATTTTTCTCTTGCTCTAACTTTTGCCTGGGTCGCCCTTCCGGGTTTTCGACCCAGCGAGCCTCTCAAAGGGTAAAAAGTGTAGCAAGTCCATGCCAAATGATTTTTGGAGTCGAAGCCTCTCTGTGTCTAGGAAAGCGGCTGTTGCAATGTTTCGCAGGAGAATCCATCCCGGTTGCTCCACAAGCTTCTTCCGGTGAGATCCACTCTTTCTGATTCGGTTTGGGTGCCTCTTGCTCGAGGGCTGCTTCAGAATCGGTCATACAGACCTTGCATGATGTTTGACCGTTGAACTTTCTGAACGTTCTGAACGGGTTCGAAGTTTGAAACGGATTGAATCTTGAGGCTGAGAGCGATCCTAAGCTGGGCAATCTCAAGAGCGATTCCACACAGGTCTTCACAAGGCCGCGTAAAATATTTGTTTTTGAAAGTTTTTTTTTAAAAAAAGTGACAAATCGCTCGCGCCGAAGACAGTGTGGAACCAATTTGGATCAAGCCAGGGTCCTTCTCAGTACTCACGCCGACAAGCATGATTTCATTCGTAAAAGGCTTAGCACGCTTTTCTTTTTCACAAAATGATCAAAATTTTGCAAAACCCGAGGAATTCCTTCCTCTTCGTTTTCATCACCGCAGTGTTCAAAAGTTTGTTTTTGGAAAAATTATGTTAATGCAATGAGTTTGGCGCGCAGGAGAGCAGGCGAGATGTACTGTCAGCCCAATCAAATTCTCTGGCACTTATGCTGAAAGTAAGCATGAAGTTTGAGATAGCAACAGCTGTTTCAATCGGCTTTGTTGGTGTAACTGGCTCCTCGGCAGAAACAGACTCAAAAACAAAAACAGGTAATTACAGAACAAAACGGTGTTCGAGGCAAAAACCCCCAGAATCACCTAGTATTATATACAACGGGGACTGACTCGATACAACAAGACAGACCCTTAACCAAAAAAGACTGACTCAAGACAAAGAGACAGACTCAAAACAAAAGACTGACTCGATATCCAAGCCAGGATTTACAAAACTCGGTTTCACCGATGCTCAAAAATGCGTGCCAGACGCTTCATCCAAAACAAACCAAATGTCGCCCGCAGGTAGTTCACTTTACATACTCGCAGTATCTGAGCCCTCGAAATCCAACAGCTGAGTGGTGACGGGCTTGCCTGAGGTGGGTGGTAAGATAACCTTGTTATCGATCAAATCCTGCACTTCATGACGAAGGCGGGAACATCCATCGGTACTGTGCCGGACTGTTGATGGTACGCGCAGTACAAGGTAGCATCATGAGTGGCAGGGAGATTCTTCGGGAGTGGCCGGGGCTCCAAAGGCTTAAGATGCCCATTCTTCGCCAATATTAGCAATGCCCTAGACAAAGGCATATGGAGGTCGTGAAAGACCCTACGCCCTCGGGGCAGGTACTTTGCAGTTTGAGGATTCTTGCCAGATGCGCTGGCGAAAGGATCGACTGGCGCTGCCTTGGCCTTTTGAACCTTTCCCGGTGCAGGGTTGGGAACTCCAGGAACTGTCTGGGCATGACGGGGCCCATCCCGATTTTCTACCTGGCTTGAACCGCCTTTGATTGGAGCGGGGAAAGCATCATCCACAGCTTTGATCACGATCGCAGATGTTTGTTGCTTGTTCATTCCTCTGACTTTCAGAGCCTCGACTGCCCACAGCAGTTGTTCAATAGGATCGGCATCTGCCTTTGCCTTGTCCTTTGCTTTGGCCTCAGCCTGATCAAGGGTCGGGGTTGGTGCTGGCATGTCGTGGCTACAGCCAGAAGCCACCTCCGGCTGGCTGAGCTCTATCACAATTCTCCCCAGCAGCGGAGGCTCCTGAGGTAGGAAATTTGCGGCATACGGTACCGCTGGGGGCGAAGCTGACATCCCATAGGCGAGATCCGCCATAGATCTTTGGAGGTCACCTATCATTTCCATCAACTCAAAGGTAGTAGGCTCGCGAGCCTGATATAACTGGGGAGCCCAACCCGGGTGCACAACGGGCAATCTAGGTGGATGCGACACATCGGTGCCGGCTTCACCCTGCGGAGCGGTTCCCTGCCCCAATGCAGTTGTCATCACAACAATCTCCTCCGAATTCTGTGCCACCATAAATCCTGCCTCAGCAAGGGGAGACACTGACTATTCTGTATCAACTCTGCCACTCTCTGAACTGAAAGGAAAAACATACAGCATTTCAGCCCAAACTGATCAAACACGGGTGTAGCCACACAACTGTACCCTACTGCTGATCACTGTTCCCTGATTTCTGTCCCCAAAAACTGAACCCAATACCTGCAGATAACTGATTCTCATAGCTGACACTGATACGGGTGCCCTCAGGTACGATACTCAGACTTGCAAACTGATCTGTACTTTCCCTGTAGGAACACATTCTAGAAGCACATAGCAAGTAAAGAGAACAAAACACCCCTATGTTGGGATAGGGTTTCCCTGTCCTATTTTGTCAGGAACTAGGGTTTCACTATGCACACAGCAGTTTCAAAAAACCTAATATCGGGTAAGCAACCTGTCTTAGTTTGGAATGGTCACTATGGATCCGAATATGCACTAGGTCGAATGGCCAAAAAGGGTGCCCCGGTAAAACCGAGGTTTGCGTTCCCATACTGTCAGAGCCCATAGCCGGTCAGCCTTATGGACATGCCTTGACAAGACAAGCCTCCGGCAAACCGTTCAGGAATGGGCCCGCGGGGGGACTGTGTTCCTAGGCACACCAATGCACAACTATTGAATGCAAAAGAAATACATAATGAATGTCAAAACAGTATCACGTTCGAGTCAAGCTCTTAATAATCCCCAGCAGATCGCCAGAAACTGTAAAGCGCCCGCGTGGCACCTCGCTACAGTTGGACTCATTGTGTCACGTTTCTTAATCTGAACAAAGAGTCCAATCTGGCAAATCTTGAGGAAACAGATTGTTGAAAATAGTTGCAAAAATGACTGCTTTGCCAGATACGAGTCACCTAATATTTTTATGGAGAAATTTAGGAACCTGACTCGGGTGCCGAAAGGCCACATGCTCTCACGGGTTGTCTCCCGGGGTGAGACCGGTGAAGTCAGCTATGATCACCCCTTTCGCCTGTCGAA
>NW_021025867.1:710440-733332 GCF_004153795.1 Camellia sinensis
TTCTCGGACCACCAATCACGCATTTCCATGCATGATGGCCCAAAGAACCAAGTATGCAACTTTGATTTCAAATGTATGCAAACCAATCAAACAAAACTCCCAATCCCTATCACCCAAGTCAAGGGACAAGGAATGCATGCAAGATGCAATGCAACCTAGGCATACAAGCTAAGAATGCAACATGGCATGGCATGGCACTTATGCAAGCATACAAGCATACATATGGCAATGCAAATAGATGGAAAGATGGACTTATGCATGAATTAGGCAACTTTAAAATAGGCCTAAAACAAGGGCCAAAATGCTAAAAGTGGAGACTAAAACACATATACACACATGTACATGTTGAGGCCCAACACTTAGGCACAAAACAATCAACATTCAAGCACACTTGAAAGGAGGAATCATGGGCTAATTAGCATGCAACATAAACATTGAAATCATGTTAGGATGGTGCCAAACCAAGCAATAAAATCAAGCCAAACATGCAACAAATAGTCCAAGTGTTGAAAGCAAACCAATGGGGCATTGAACTACACTTAGCAAGGTCAAACAAGGGATGAGCCTAATGACCAAAACAGAGTTTTAGCACATAACATAAGTCCCAAAGGACCACTTAAATGGCATCTAAATGACTTGAGAATAAAGGCATGCATAAACACCAAAACATGGAGCATTACTACACATGCTTTCAAAGCATCAAAGAGACATGCAAGGCAATCAAACAAGCATGGACATGGGACTGAAATAGCATATAAAGTGATCCCAAATCATCAAATCCACGCAAGGATGTCATGCTACACATGCACATACTCAAGGCCAACAAGCCCAAATACAAAAGAGCTATGTCAAGCATGCAAAGATCAACCCAAACGACTATGGACAGAGCTAAAACATGTCAAGATAAGCACATAATCTTCACAAGACAACCTAAAACATGCTCCAACAAAGGCTAACAACCTAAAACGTGTCAAGGCATAAATAAGGCATTACATGGCAACTATGCTAAGCATGCATGGAGTACCAAAACCAACTTAAAATCATGTTATATTATGGATATATAAGCATGAAAAATAGACCAAACATGCTCAACACACACTCAAGCATAGGCTTCTTTAAGAGGCCAAAATATGCCCTTTTCAAGGACAACAAGGAGAGGGGGTGGTCCCCTCCTTCTTGGGACTTCAAAGCATCATCTTCACCACTGAAATCCCTCAAGATTTCAGTGGTGAAGAGACCTCAACACCAAAATCCCGGAGCTAGCACAAAATGGCTCAAAATGAGGCCTTTCAAGGCCTAAGGGTGGTCAACAACCCTCAAACAACCAAACACTCTTGATAAACAATAAAGAGGGGCTAAAAACAGAACTTTTTTATGTTATACAATAAACACAAAAATAGCTCTAAGATAGGTATAAAATCAATGCAAAAATGAGGAAAAAAGGGACTTGAATCTTACCCTTGATGTCTTCTTCAACAAGAATGCTCCAATGGCCTCCGTTAGCTTGAATCTAACACCAAAATCTCAAAACAAACCCTTTAGAACCTCAGCTCCAAGAGGAAGGTGAAACACTAGGTGCTTGTGTGCAAAAGTAAGGCACAAAGCACCTAGTGAACAAAAGAGAAGGAAAGAGAGATAGGAATTGTATCTAACTCAAACCCTAAAGCTCAAACCCTAGCAATGGCTGTCTAAACTCTCTAAAAATCTTCAACCTCTTGAGCCAAGAGAGAGCCTCTCTCTATATAAGCCTTATGTCTTGTAAAGCATACAAGACAAGCTACAATAGAGGGAGATCCCTCCATACACTTGTATGGAGGGAAAGTCACTGCAATACAGCTGCCTAAAAATATCTCAAAAAGTAACTGCACAGTAATCGGCTGGCCAAAAATGCCATCTTGGCCAAAAAGAGTGCCGGCCAGCACAAAAAAGTGATGACCGGCAACAAATAGTGCCGGCCGGCAAACTAAATTGCCGGTGGCAGCAAAAACCAGCCGGTGGCCTCTAGCCACTACCGGTGGTGGGTGGGGATGGTCTACAAGCCCTACCCTGCCTCTGAAAGGAAAGATGCAAGTGTTTGGTGCAAAACCAGACACTTAACGGTCAAGTTTGGAGATCCTGAGGCAAGGCGCGCGGGCCAAGACCTCTGGGAACTCCAAACGAACACAAACATGGATAATCACCGAGTGTTCAAACGGTGACGTCCAAGTCTTGAGGACGGTCAAAAATGGGGTGTCTACAACCACCCAGGAAGGCTGCCGACCACCTAGACCAGCTGCAGACCAGTTATAGACCACCTAAGTGGTCGGTCAACCAGAAAAATTGGCTGGCCGACCAGTTTAGCAAAATGGGGGCAGTTTGGTCTTTTGAGGTTCGGCCCTTTAAGTACACAACTCCAAATCACTTTTGGTCACACACCCATTGCTGAAAAACACTTCTCTTTGCTCCTAGGCACTTTTCTCTCTCAGATCCACACTTTATACGCGTATTCCAACGCCCTCGCGAAATTGATTCGCGAAAAACATTCGATTCTCTTCGTTTTGAACCGATCAGAATTTGTTTTCGAAACTTCTTTCTCCATTTTCACCACTTGAGGTATGTTTCTCTCAAAGTTTAGCATCTTTTCCCAGGCTTTGACTTTCTTTGACTTTTTCTTTTCCCGAGAGTTGACTTTTGTTGACTTTTTGCAATTTTGGCTCATTTCGCTCATTTTTGCTCATTTTGCACCTTTTTTTCCAGATGGCTGACTACATTCCACACGTTGGGGGTTTTCTGCGAGTAGAGGACGAGCCTGACATCATGTTATTGCCGCCCAGGATTCGACCTTTCGACCCGAAGAGGTACCACCCTCAGGAGCACATCCTACCCCTGAGCACCTTTCATCATTTCACAGATTTCGCGCGACAAGCACCCGCAGACTTGCTACTACGGGAGCCGGAGTCTCACTTGTCTCATTATGCATGCGAGGTGCGTATTTCTCTTTTATATTTTTTGCGATGTAGTTTGTATTTCTTGCACATTTCATGCTTTCGCTATGTATTATATCTGCTCGTTCTGAACACATTTACATACACAATGCTTCTGCTTGTTCTGAACATAACTCACAACAGAGCATCTGGTTCATTTGGCACACAGTTCACAACACAATACTCTGTTTATTTGGCACGCAGCTCACAACACAGTATTCTGTTCATTTGGCACGCAACTCACAACATAACACTCTATTCATTTGGCATGCAGCTCATAACACAGTGTTCTGTTCATTTGGCACGCAACTCACAACACAACATTCTGTTCATCTGGCACGCAACCCACAACACTGTATTCTGTTCATTTGGCACGGAGCTCACAACATAACACTGTGTTCATTTGGCACGCAGCTCACAACACAACACTCTGTTCATTTGGCACACAGCTCACAACACAACACTTTGTTCATTTGGCACACAGCTCACAACATAGTATTCTGTTCATTTGGCACACAGCTTACAACACAGCATTCTGTTCATTTGGCACACAGCTTACAACACAGTATTCTATTTATTTTGAAACTGAATACATCTGTTCATTCTGAACACAGGTATCTTCCCGTTTCACCCGGGGATATGGGTCGATTATCGCAAGGGAGTGGAACATGGAGCTCCCAGATACTGTTCAACAGATTGTAGATGAGGCGGGGTTCGGACCACTTTGTCTGGGGTTATCGCGCGTTCAGGTGAGTAGGACCCTCATGGGCACATTAGTAGAGAGATGGTGGGACACCACTAACTCCTTCCATTTCTCTGCTACTAGGGACATGATGATGACCCTATATGACTTTTTGATGCTGACGGGCCTCGATGTAGGAGGTCGGCCGATTCCATATGACTTCGATATGGGTGAGTGAGAGGTAGCCTGGACTTCTTTTCTTGGAGCCCATCCACCGATCTACAGATCATCATGCATGGTCAGGTGCACCTGGTTTACAGAGTAGTACAGAAGGACTACGCCCGAGACTGTTAAGGCCATAGAGCAGTATGCCCGGGGATTTCTGATGTTCCTTCTTGGGACCACACTGTTCTCCAACGGGGGGAACACGGTCGGGCTATATCTCCTGAGTGCGCTGGTAGACCTATCACAGGTTCGGTACTTTGATTGGGGCGGCGCTGGCCTCGCCACCCTTTACTGCTATATGAGCGCGACCTCCTGCGGGCGGGGGAACATAGTAGGAGGCTATTGGAGAGCCTGGGAGGTACATTCTACCCTCTTGATTTTCATTTCTGCCTTTCATTACCTGTACACTGCACACTTCGCATATTGCACACATTATATTCTGTACTCCACATTCTGCATTTTCTATATATTCTGTATTCGCATTCTGCACTCAACATTCTGCATTTTCTGTATATTCTGTATTTGCATGCTGCACTCAGCATTCTGCATTTTTTATACATTTTGTATTCGCATTCTGCACTCAGGATTCTGCATTTTCTATACATTCTGTATTCGTATTCTGCACTCACCATTCTGTATTTTCTATACATTTTCTATTCTGACTGCCACTGTCTTGCCTTTCACAGCTGTGGGTTTGCGCTTACTTCCCAACGCTCGCCCCCGATCCAGAGGTCGAGGCACCACTTGTGGTTTCGTATTCACGTAGATTCGAGGGTCGATGTCGGCCTAGGCCTCGAGAGACTCTGCCATATCTCAGGCATTTCTTCGACATAGTACGGGCGACCGAGGTAATCCAGAACTCTATGTTCTTCCTACTTTCAGCTTTGATTCATCTTGCATATTTGGGACATCTAATCATTTTATGCACTTGCTATCTGCAGGTCACCTGGCAGCCTTGGATAGCTATGCCAGGGTATTCTCGGTTCCAGTTCGCTAGGGCATGGGGCACTTCCCGATACAAGATTTTGTTTGAGGGACCTGTTGGCAAAGCCTGGTTTCTCGAGGAGCTCTTCATGCGCCAGACGATGGGCAATCCCGCTTAGGAGATCCCTTCACCGCCTCCCTTAGACATGCGGTCCACAGAAAGTCTCACTCCCCGGGAGGCTAGCAACCTTATGCTGGGTGCTGATGCAGTCCTTTTCCTGGAGGAGAGGGAGTACACGACATACCTTCACACATACCTGATGCCTCCACTGACAGGTGTTCGTACCCCCATGAGGAGAGCTACTGACATGCCTTCCTCGAGCCGCGCTCGAGCTGCAGACATTCCCTCGACTAGTAGGGCCAGTACATCGAGAGGCAGGACCAGGGAGATGCCTTCCACTTGGCAGTGTGCTGGGTGACCAGATCCTCTGACTAAGCTGATAGGCTGGTGGTATGGGACACCATACCAGATTCCGCTGGAGGCTCCATTGCCAGATCATTGATATGTCTGTGCCCCTGACTCAGCATCGGTACGCTTTACAGCTTTCATCTATCATTCAGATATTTAAACATTCATTCATTCACTGATGACTTGAACTTGCACCTGCAGCCTTCCGGAGGATATGTTCAGGGATTGCTCGAGGCGATGGCCTCACTCGAGTTCATGGTTTTGAGGAGAGAGACGATGCTGCATGCTCATGGCATTCCGATACTTTTCAATTTACTTGTATTTATCATACTTCTAATCACATACCAAAACTGAACATTTCACTACACTGATTCACTACATGTGTAGATCACATCTGACACATCACATTCACATACTATATCTGCATGCACACACTCCATGCACCATACTTGCATCTGCATTTGATATACATACTTACATACTATGGCTGATGTATTCAAACTGTCTTTTTAGGTCACAACTCTCCAGCCTCGACCACCTGGGCCTTCTCGAGTAGAAGGGAGAGGGATCCCGACACGCTGCCGAGGGAGACGTAGGGCACCTGCCATATGTGATGACGAGTCTAGTGAGGAGGAGGAGTCCGCACACCCTTAGTTAGAGACATCTGTAGGTAGAGGTGATGACACCAGTTCAGACGGAGGTACCGACGGCGGTGGTGTGGAGGCTACTCTGCCGAAAAAGGAGAAGAGAGCCTCTCGATCTTGAGCCCGATAGCACCGATTCAGACATTTTTGCTTTGTTTTCTTTTTACTAGTAGTTGTAGCACATTGTACAATGTTAGGCAGTTTTATTTTCCTTAAAACTTGTACCTTGTTGTAAAAAGAAACCATGATGGAATGAAAACAACTTTTTGTTCAAAAAGTGTTACATTTGTATTCTAAGCATCGCATCGTATCATTTTGCACAAAAAAGAGATTGATGGAAATTGAACATTTGTGTATTACCAAGTCAGGTAGTGAACCAACGTAACAAACAAAATAAATTAAAGAACAATTCGATAAACGAATTATAACAACTCGATAAGCAAAAAGCAACAACTCGATAAATAACTCGCAACAACTCGATAATCAAAGAGCAACAACTTGATAATCAAAGAGTAACAACTTGATATGCAAAACTCAACAACTCGATAAGCAAATGCATTGGACAAACAAAACAAAAGGGTGCACCCGAAGTAGAAACAAACTCAGACCTTCAGCATTCTCAACACATAGGAAGGCTAGGGACCCTCTGCTGGAAACAAGAATGGCTGCAGACCACTTTTTGCTCATTGCCAACCAACTAACATAGCTTGCCGACCACTTTTATGGTTTGCAGACTAGAAAATGTAGCTGGTTGACTAGAAAAAGTGGCTGGCCAACCAGAAAAAGTGGTCGGCCAACCAGTTATGTTGGGGACCTCCAGATTTTTGCCACATGTTCTCTAAACAGTGCCTTATCCTCTTTAAAGGTTCCAGCTTCAGGATTTCCTCATTTGAACTCCATTTCTCCTCCAAATGGAAGCATTTCTTGTCCAAAACCTCACAAATTAGATTGCTAATTTGGATGGCTTGGAAAAGCTGAATTTCATAGGCTTCGGCATAAATGCACTATTCACGCTGAGCCGCACCCCGCTGCGTTTTCCATTCCTTCATGCTGTGACAAGGTATTTGAATCTGGTAACCCACATTTTTAGCTTTGGCAGACAAGAGATGTGCCTCACTTTCGAAGACTTCCAAGCTTTGATGGAGTCCGAGCGCGACGAAGAGATCTCGCCCCAATTCCACTTCAGCCACATCCAAGGCTTAGGACGGATGTGCGGGCTCACTTTGCATGACGCTCGATCCTTGATCCGCGATGGAGAACTAGACATCCCAAGCTTGATTCGTCGGTTTTCTGATGCCGATGATTGCGGCGATCATCACTGGCAGGGTCTTTGGCGACATGCACTCTGCTTGTACGTGTTGTCTCATTTCTTGTCTGCCCCGGGCTCCAGAGGGTCTAGCGCCCATTTGATTGAGGCTTCCCAAGGCTTAAAAGAGGGTAAGAGCTGTATTGCCATGACGCTAGCTGCGACACTGATGGGTTTGGATGATTTCCATCGCCGAGAGATGACTAGATTCGCGGGGAGTCCACTACTGCTGCAGGTAATGTTTCCCACCCTATCTCACATATATTTCTCACATCACTCAGCCCTCAGGCTTGGTTTTTCTCTCAAAACCCTTTTCTCACTTTTCTCTCCACGTACACCTCTCTATTCTTTAATCTCTCATTTTTCAACCCTCCCTAGATACAGTTGATGGATAAGTTAAAGGTTGTGGACTCATGCCCATCATATTCAGCTCGCAACTATTTCTTTTGGCGACGTCTAGTCGATGCCCCTGATGAGGGATGGTGGTGCGAATGGATGTGTAGTCTATCCGCTGTCAACATTGCTTGGCGTTGCCCCTGGCTCAATTTACTAGCGATGAGTTACAGCATGTCTCGCCAACCCGGCATTTAGTTGATCGACCTGACACATTGTGTATTTTCCTTTCCATTCCGATTCCGGCGCCAATTTGGACATGATCAGACTTGCCTGGAAAAGGGGATAGAGTACCCTGCTGCATTTCGAGTCCGAGGCACATAGCTAGCTCGTTATGCCACAGCATGGAGGATGAGAGAGCTTCTGGCCCCAGCTCCTACTTTTAGTTGCACCCTCTCTAATGAGTGCATAGCTTGGCTTAATGAAGAGGCGCAGGTGGGGCCTACTTTGGCATCAGAGGCTTCGACCAGCTCTGGGAGGGGGCGCAGGAACACCTGACTATGCCCCGAATTTATTGTTTTATCCGTACTTTCAAGTTTTCTTTTTGAATGTAATAAATAACAACTTCAATTTGTATTCAAGAGTAGTAGAACTCTGTACTGAAATCAATGTAATTAAAGGTTGTGGGTACTAAAAATTTTTTATTTGGTCCAAAAATGGTCTAAGTCGTAAAAAGATTAATTTGAGCAAAATCAACTTTTATTAAAACTTTTCAAAACCATTTTCGATATGGATCACAACTGGACACGCCCAAGATCTATAACTTAGATGTATAACCCCGGATCCCAGCAACTAGAAAGGTGCCCCTAGTCTGAATAGCACTGCACTGGAGATCACAACCGAGCTCTTGAATGCAGAATAGACAGAGATGACAAACATGATCACACAATCAAAGTTGATTTGAAAGTGTTTTTGGCTAGACATCATAATGAAGTTGCCTCCGTATCCCAAAGATGGGAATCAAGCCTTACATAGTTCGGTTCAGGTTCACTTGTGTATTAACACTCTCATTTCGCGCTTTAACTTTTGCAAAGGCCACCATTTCTTGGTTTTCAACCTTGCCAGCTTAGTTTTCATCATTTCAAATTTTATGTGCTCTAACTTTTGCCTAGGTCGCCCTTTCGGGTTTTCGGCCTAGTGAGCCACTCAGTGATAGTATTTCTTCAACTTATCCATATTGATCAGCTGGGAGAACTCAAGGCCATCTAGGTCCATCAAAATGGCAGCTCCACCCGACCAGATAGACTTGATGATGTAAGGGCCGGGCCAATTGGGTCTGAACTTGCCCCTAGGGTCGTGGATGGGAGCTCGATTGTCTTTGAGAACTAGATCCCACTCTTTCAAATTCCTGGACTTAACCTTCTTGTTGAAAGCCCTGGCAATTCTTTGTTGATAACCCTGGACGTGAGACAGTGCTTTCAGCATTCTTTCATCAAAGAGCATGAGTTCTTTGAACATGTTTTGCTGCCAATCTGCTTCAGCTATCTGACACTCAGCCAATACCTGTAATGACGGAACCTCAACTTCGATAGGCAGAACAACCTCTATCCCATAAACGAAGGAATACGGAGTTTCCCCAGTAGAAGTTCAAATTGAAGTCTGGTAGCCCCAAAGAGCAAATGGCAGCTTATCTGGCCAGTCCCTGTAGGTTTTTACCATCTTTTGCAGAATGTGCTTGATGTTCTTGTTGGCGGCCTCAACTGCTCCGTTGGTTTGTGGCCGATATGTAGATGACTTATGAAAAGCCATGTTGTATTTCTCCAACAAGTCGATCACCTCCTTTTTGAAGTGGGAGCCATTATCCGAAATAATCTCATTCGGGACCCCGTAGCGACAGATGATGTTGTTTCTAATGAACTTAGTGACGTGCGACACTTTCAACACCGCGTAAGACGCCTTCAACACCGCGTAAGACTGGGCCTCAACCCACTTCATGAAGTAGTCTATCGCTACCAGAATGTACTCATGCTCGTTGGACCCCTTTGGAGTGACAGCCCCAATTACATCAATCCCCCAGACTGAAAATGGCCATGGCACAGTCATGTTGTACAGCTTCATCGGCAGAATGTTCATGCGATTTGTATGGATCTGACATTTGTGGCATCGCTAAACAAAGCCAATACAATCCTCTTCCATGGTTGACCAGTAATAACCCTATCAAAGGATCTTTTGGGCCAGCATCACCCCACTCATATGTGCTCTGCACTCTCCTCCATGGATGGCCTCCATCAGGCGCTTGGATTCTTCAGCATCAACATATAGTTTGTGCATCTCGAGATGACCCCTCATGTATAGTTTATCCCCGCAGACGATGAACTGAGCAACCATTCTTCGAATTGCCCTCTTATCTTTGGCATTTGACCCTGGTGGATATGCTTCTTTTTCGAAGAAGTTCCAGACAACGTAATACCAAGGGTTTTGATCTTGTACCTCGTCTATGGCAGCAATAAACTCGTAGGCCGGCACGAATTTCTGTTCGATGATGATCGAACGTATCCAGACTCTGAAAGGAATGTCTATCACAGAAGATAGAGTTGCTAATGAATCAGTGAACCTGTTGTTCTCTCTTAACAGATGTGCAAAATTCAGTTTCTCAAACCGAGGGATCAACACGTCCAAGTGTAGACACAATATTTTTGACCGTCTTCAAGACTTGGACGTCACCGCTCGAACACTCGGTGATTACTCATGTTTGTGTTTCGTTTTGAGTTCCCGGAGGTCTCGGCTACGTACCTTGCCTCAGGATCTCTCAACTTGACTGTTCTATGTTTGGTTTTGCACCAAACACTTGTGTTTTTGCTTCTGAGGGTAGAAAGTAGCTTCTTAGCTACCCCTGACACCCACCGGCCTTGGTTTGAGGCCACCGGCCATGTTTTGAGGCTACCGGCCATTGGTGAATTATACCATTGGCTGGTCGGCACTCAGTATGACCGGCCGGCCATCTGTTTGGCCAGTGACCTCCTTTTCTGGCCGGTAGCACCTTTTTACCTTTTTCAGGCATGGTGCATGCCAGCTGTGCCAGCTGGAATGCACCAAACCTGCCCCGGGGCATACAGGTGACTGTTTTTCCCTTTTTGCACCCTTTTGGTCAAAGCTTCTTGAGGAAGCTTGACCCTTTGCCAAAGCTTCCTCAAAAAGCTTTCCAACTGTCCTAGCTTCCTCAGGAAGCCTTGCACCCTTAGCTTGGCTTCCCTTGTAAGCCTTGACCCTTTTGAGTAGCTTCCCTTAGAAGCTTTGGCCAATTACCTTGCCTATATAAGAGCCCCTCCTCCTCCTTTGTTTGGTTCAGGAAAAAGCCAGACCTATACACATATATATCTGATATATATCATCCTCTCTCTCTCTCTATATCTCCCCCTCTCTCTTCATTTAGTGTGTGTTTGAGGGCCTAAAGTGTGTGTTTGTTCTTAGTTTTGCACTAAAACACATAGTATTACACCTTACTTCGACTTTGAGAGACATTGAGGGTTTGTTCTTGAGGTTTTGGACTAATTTTGGTCAGAAGAGAGTGGCTGGGCCGGCTGTTCTTGAAGTGTTCTTCAAGGGTAACACTTTTGCTTTATTTTCCCCAATCTTGATACATCTAAACTCCCAAATTTCTTGGCATGTTTCTCTTATTTCTCAAGGCAGAATACTGACTTTATGTAAGACAGTGTAAAAGCAACAGAAAATGAAAAAATAAAAAACAATTTCTTAGTATTCGTGTTTTATTTCCTAAGGTGGAATGGTGACTTTTCTTCAAGATGGCACTTCACTTCTCGGCTACGCGCCTTGCCTCAGGATCTCTCAACTCGACTGTTCTGTGTTTTGTTTTCCACCAAACACTTGTGTTTTTGCTTCTGAGGGTAGAAAGTAGCTTCTTAGCTACCCCTGACACCCACCGGCCTTGGTTTGAGGCCACCGGCCATGTTTTGAGGCTACCGGCCATTAGAGAATTATACCATTGGCTGGTCGGCACTCAGTATGACCGGCCAGCCATCTGTTTGGCCAGTTACCTCCTTTTCTGGCCGGTAGCACCTTTTTACCTTTTTCAGGCATGGTGCATGCCAGCTGTGCCAGCTGGAATGCACCAAACCTGCCCCGGAGCATATAGGTGGCTGTTTTGCCCTTTTTGCACCCTTTTGGTGAAAGCTTCTTGAGGAAGCTTGACCCTTTGCCAAAGCTTCCTCAAGAAGCTTTCCAGCTGTCCTAGCTTCCTCAGGAAGCCTTGCACCCTTAGCTTGGCTTCCCTTGTAAGGCTTGACCCTTTTGAGTAGCTTCCCTTAGAAGCTTTGGCCAATTACCTTGCCTATATAAGAGCCCCTCCTCCTCCTTTGTTTGGTTCAGGAAAAAACCAGACCTATACACATATATATCTAATATATATCATCCTCTCTCTCTATATCTCCCTCTCTCTCTCTCTCTACATTTGTGTGGGTTAGAGGGTTCAAAAGGGTCTAGTTCTTGCACATTTACACTACAACTCTTGCCCTAACACCTCCATTATCAACCTAAGGAGCTTGTAGGCCATTTTCAGAGGCTAAGGGACTGTTTTTTTGGACCAAGAGGCTGCTGTCCCCTTTTGGCTACAAAGGTAACTCCTTTTTCCTCTTTATTCCCCGTTTTTGCACACACATTTAGCTTATCTTTCTTGCTGTTTTGAGTTTTGTGTATAACATAAAAAAGTTCTTTTTTTATGTGTTTAAGATACTTCATTAAGGTCACTTTTGTGTTTGGGGTCGTTTACCCCCTCTTAGGCCTTGTGTTGGCCTCATTTTTGTGTGCTTTTGGTGAGCTTTGGGACCACCTGTAGACGCGCCCGTGGGCCTCATGCTACAGTTCGGACTCGATTTGTGTCACGGTTCTTAATCTGAACCAAAGAGTCCAAATCTGGCAAATCGTTTTGAGAAACAGATTTTTGAAAAAGTAGGCCTCCTCACCACTGAAATCTTGAGGGATTTCAGTGGTGAGGATGGTGGTTTGATGTTCTAAGAAGGAGAGGGCCATCCCCTCTCCTTATGATCTTGATTACTTGCATTTTTGGCCTTACAAAGGAGCTCCTATTTGCAAGCTTCCAAGCTTTATTTACAGCATTTTTCAGTGGGTTTTAGGACCCCCATAAGTCATTTCCTGATCTGGTTTTTCCATGTTAAGTGTCCTTGTTGCATGTGTAGAGTAACCCTCTTATTGGCCTTTCAAAGGAACACATCTTTCTTGCATGCATGGACCCCTTTCGCCCGGTCCGAAGACCGGCCTCTACTAACCGTGATATCCGTTTTTGAAAACGTTATGTGTTCTTATTCCCTTTATTAGCCTATAATTACTATGTTATGCGCGCAACAAACAAGTATAGACTATATTGCCTAACTTGGAAATAAACATTGCATATCCGTTTGGTTTGAAAATGCTTTGGAATTTGCTACTCGCAAGTAGGCTAAAATGCGGATTTCAACGAGTTTTTCCAACTCAAACAATCCAACCTTCACCCACAGGCATTAAAACAGTTTAACACATAAGCATCTAGCCGCATGGTAGACATACTGTCATGGTAGCATTCACACGTATGCGACATGCTAAAGCATTAAAATACTTACATAGTACTCCATGCCAAAACAAGGAACTTGTTAGCAAACATGCATGATCCAAGTCCATGTTAAGTGCCTAATGCGACGCATACAAGAATGCAATCTAGAATAGGCTCGGTTATCTAAACATGTCATGTGAAAATGCACAATTATCACATATTCAGTTTGGAATTTGAAGTACGAATGCAATTAGCGTGATGTACCGAGCCTAATACATGTGATATAAATGCATGGATGCACGCAGGCATAGCATGAGGTATGCTAAATTAAACGTGTCCTAATACTAACCATCAACGCAGGTAAGTAAAAGGGAAGAAAGAAGTGGGGATTGGAAGACATTCACACCACTCACACACACTTATTACAGATTTGCCCTCACTCGGAGGGACCAAATAAATATTACAAATTAATTAACTACTCAAGCTAATTAATATTACAAATTAATTTAATTAACAAATTAAATAAATTGATTAAAATAGGAAAACGCCTCGGGAAGCGTGCCGCCATGCATGGGCTGCCTCTGTTTTCCTTCCTTCACTCCTCTGGAGGCTGCAAAAACCTCAGGACTGCTCCCTTGGACAGAGGGGGTCATCACCGGCTAGATGAATTTGTCACCGGCAGTGTGGTATGGCAATCGGCACAAAATTGAATCTGTCGGCAGAGAAATTGTTGCCGGTCGGCACATTACACTGCCGGTCGGCAGAGTATTCCTGCAGAACCTGCAACTCACAGCAACAGAGGGCAAGGCACAGCATGGCAGCACAATTCAAAGCATGTATGCACCAACCGTGTCCCTTATCATGTTTGCGACTCAAAGGAACATGTGCCTCGGTTCTCGGACCACCAATCACGCATTTCCATGCATGATGGCCCAAAGAACCAAGTATGCAACTTTGATTTCAAATGTATGCAAACCAATCAAACAAAACTCCCAATCCCTATCACCCAAGTCAAGGGACAAGGAATGCATGCAAGATGCAATGCAACCTAGACATACAAGCTGAGGATGCAACATGGCATGACAACTAATTTATGCAAGCATACAAGCAAACATAGAGGCATGCAAATGGATGGAAAGATGGACTTAAACATGAATTAGGCAGCTCTAATAAGGCCCAAAACAGTGGCCATTAATGCCCAAAATGGATGCTAAGCACACATGCACACACACATGTGTTAAGACCCGACACTTAGGCACAAAGCAAGCAACATTCAAGCACACTTGAAAGAGACATTCGTGGACTAAAAGCATGCAACATAAGCTCTGAAAATCATGCTAATACATGGTGCCAAACCATGCAGCAAAACAAGCTAAACATGCAACGAATAGTCTAAGTGTCCAAAACAAGCCAATGGAGCATTGGACTACACTTACAAGACTAAACATGGTATGAGCTTATAAACCAAAAACAGAGTTTTAGCACATGACATAAGGCCCAAAGGACCACTTAGATGGCATCTAAATGACTCAAGAACAAAGGCATGCACTATAGCCAAAACATGGGGCATGCAACACATGCTTCCAGAGCATTAAAGAGACATGCAAGGCAATCAAACAAGCATGGAAATGGGACTGAAATAACATATAAAGTGACCCCAAATCACCAAAACAATGCAAAGATGTCATGCTACACATGCACATACTCAAGGCCAACAAGCCCAAATACAAAGGAGCTATGCCAAGCATGCAAAGATCAACCCAAACGACTATGGACAGAGCTAAAACATGTCAAGATAAGCACATAATCTTCACAAGACTAAGCCTAAGACATGCTCCCACAAAGGCTAACAACCTAAGGCATAACAAGGCATAAACAAGGCATTACATGGCAACTATGCTAAGCATGCATGGCGTTCCAAAACCAACTTGAAATCATGTTATATCATGGATATATAAGCATGAAAAACATCCTAAACATGCTCAACACACACTCAAGCATAGGCTTCCTTAAGAGGCCAAAATATGTCCTTTTCAAGGACAACAAGGAGAGGGGGTGGCCCTCTCCTTTTTGGGACTTCAAAGCATCATCTTCACCACTGAAATCCCTCAAGATTTCAGTGGTGAAGAGACCTCAACACCAAAATCCGGGAGCTAGCACAAAATGGCTCAAAATGAGGCCTTTCAAGGCCTAAGGGTGGTCAACAACCCTCAAACAACCAAACACTCTTAATAAACAATAAAGAGGGTCTAGAAACAGAACTTTTTTATGTTATACAATAAGCACAAAAAAAGCTCTAAGATAGGTATAAAATCAATGCAAAAATGGGGAAAAAAAGGACTAGAATCTCACCCTTGATGACCCCTTTACAAATGGTGCTCCAAAGGCCTCCTTTAGCTCCAAACTAGTCAAGAAACTCAAGAACAAGCCCTTAGAGCCCTAGTTTCAAGAGGAAGGTTAAACACTAGGTGTTTGTGTGCAATAGTAAGACACAAAGCACCTAGTGAACAAATGAGAGGGAAAGAAGAGAAGGAAAGAGATGTAGAAGATGTATCTAACTCAAACCCTAAAGCTCAAACCCTAACAATGGCTGTTTTGCTCTCAAAATATCCTAAAAATATCCAACCACTTGAGCCAAGAGAGAGCCTCTCCCTATATAAGCCTTATGTCTTGTAAAGCTTACAAGACAAGCTACAATAGAGGGAGATCCCTCCATACACGTGTATGGAGGGAAAGTCACTGCAATACAACTGCCTAAAAATATCTCAAAAAGCAACTGCATAGTAATCGGCAAGCCAAAAATGCCATCTTGGCCAAAAAGAGTGCCGACCGGCACAAAAAAGTGCTGACCGGCAACAAATAGTGCCGGCCGGCAAACTACATTGTCGGTGGAGACAAAAACCAGCCGGTGGCCTCTAGCCAATGCCGGTGGTGGGTGGGGATGGTCTACAAGCCCCACCCTGCCTCTCAAAGGCAAGATGCAAGTGTTTGGTGTAAAACCAGACACTTAACGGTCAAGTTCGGAGATCCTGAGGCAAGGCGCGCGGGCCAAGACCTCCGGGAACTCCAAACGAACACAAACATGGATAATCACCGAGTGTTCAAACGGTGACGTCCAAGCCTTGAGGACGGTCAAAAATGGGGTGTCTACACCACCTTGTTTGGGCCTCCTCACCATTGAAATCTTGAGGGATTTCAGTGGTGAGGATGGTGGTTTGATGTCCTAAGAAGGAGAGGGCCATCCCCTCTCCTTATGATCTTGATTACTTGCATTTTTGGCCTTACAAAGGAGATCCTATTTGCAAGCTTCCAAGCTTTATTTCCAGCATTTTTTAGTGGATTTTAGGACCCCCATAAGTCATTTCCTGATCTGGTTTTTCCATGTTAAGTGTCCTTGTTGCATGTGTAGAGTAACCCTCTTATTGGCCTTTCAAAGGAACACATCTTTCTTGCATGCATGGACCTTGTTTCCATGGGTTTTTGGGGCTTATTTGACATACCATGTTACTTTTTTTAGTTGGTTTGATGAGCTCTCACATGCTTCATATAGGTGTAGTGCAAACCATGCTTACTAGCCTATGTTGCATGTTGTTTTGGCCAAGCATGCTAGCTTATTTTGGCTACATTTCATACATGTTTTAGCATTATTTTGGGCTGCATAGGGACTGTTTGGGGCTGGTTTCATCATTCGAGCATCGCTTTGCATGTTTATAGTGTATTGCATTTCACTAGCTTTAGTGCTTGAGTCCTTAACAATGCATTACATGAGTGTTTGCATGCTTTTGAGTCATTTTGGAGTCATTTGGCATGCCATTTCAGATCTGGAACATGCACCATTGTATGCCATATTCCCTCCTTGCCATGCTTTGGTAGAGTTGCATTTTTGTGCCTTAAGCTTGGTTAATGCATTGTGCATGCATTCCATGTATTTTATTGCCTCACTTGCATCATTATGGCCACTGATTTTGCCATGTTTTGCGAGCTATCCATGTTAGTTTAAGTCCATCATCGCATGTTGTTGCATGCCATTTTTGTTTACATGTTTAGGTTGTGTGCCTATTGCATATTAAATGTATTGCATAATCATGTTGCATTAGCCTTGCTTGCATGCTTAGGTTGCCTTGCATTGTACATGCATCCCTTGCCTCTTGATTAAGCATGATAGAGGTTAGGGCCTTTGATGTGTTTTGTGTGTGCATTTCATTTGATATTGAAGTTGCACACTTGGCTTTTGGGCCATCACGCATTGAAATGCGCGATTGGTGGTCCAAGAATTGAGCACCATACCCCTTTGAGTCACAAACATGATAAGGGATGTGGTGGTGCACACATTTGCTTGAAATGTATTACCATGCCATGTTTTGCCCTCTGCTGCTGTCAAAACAGGTTCTGCAGGAAGCTTTGGCCGGCTGGCCATCTATATTGCCGACCGGCCATCCATTGTTGGTCTATGGCTTTACAGATGGTCGATGACCATCCGGACATGGCCGGTGGTGTTCCGTCTTAGCCGGTGGTGTTCCACAGTGTCCGTAGAGTGCTCCCTGGGACTTGTGCAATTTTTAGAGGAGCAGAGCAGGGAAAACAGAGGCAAACTTGTGCATGACGTTGGATTTCCGAGCAAACCCGATCACGCATTGCATTGGGCCCTCTTCCCGAGGCTGTTTACTGCTTTCTTAGATTAGTTAATTTGCTTAACTAGTTTAACTAGTTTAATTTGTCTGTAATAATTAATTAGCTTGTACGTTAGTTAATTGTATTATTCTTTTGGGTCCCTCCGAGTGAGGGCAAATTTGTAATAAGTGTGGGTGCGTGTGTGCATGTCTTCCAACCCCCACTTCTTTCTCCCTTTTACTTACTTGCTTTGATGGTTAGTATTAGGGCATATTTAATTTAGCATACCTCATGCTATGCATGCGTGCATCATTCATTTGTCTTGCATGCACCGGGCTCGACGCATCATACTAACTGCATTGTGTTTCAATTCCAAGTTGAATACGTGTTAGTTGTAGCATCATCATATGCCATCCATAGATTAGCTGAGCCTATTGTAGCTGCGTCTTGCATGTGTTGCATTAGCCATCTTAACATGAACTAGGATCATGCATATGATTACTAACTAGTTTCTGTTTTGGCTTGGAGTACTCGGTAAGCATTTATGTTTTAGCATCCTTGCATGCGTGTGAGTGTTGCCATGACAGCATGCTTACCATGAGGCTACTTGCTTATGTGATATAACTACTTGAATGCCTGTGGGTGGAGGTTGAATTACCTAAATTGGAATAATGTATTAAAACTGTGGGTTTTAAGCCCACTAGATAGTGACAAAACCATCTTTTCTAAAGCCCACTTGAGGGTGGCAAAACTTGCATTTTAGCCTACTTGCGAGTAGCAAACCATTTTCGAAACAAACATGCAATGTTTTGTTCCAATTTAGGCGATTTGGTCTATACTTGTTTGCTGTGCGCGTAACATAGTAATTCTAGGCTAATAACCGAAATAAGAACGCATAACGTTTTCAAAAACGGATATCACGGTTAGTAGAGGCCAATCTTCGGATTGGGCGAGAGGGGGTGCTCATAGCTGACCTTCCCCAATCGTACCCAAGTTCCCGAGCCGAGGCAACTTTGGTGATGACGGACACGTGGCCTTTGGCACCGAGTCAGGGTTTCCTAAATTTCGCAAAATAAAATATTTAGGTGGCGACTCTGTATCTAGCAAAGCAGTCCATGTTTGACACTTCTTTTCTAAAAATCTGTTTTTCTCAAAATGATTTGCCGGATTTGGACTCTTTGGTTCAGATTAAGAATCGTGACAATTCGAGAGTTCGAACTGTAGTGAGCCCAATATGAACAGAACGGGACTCACCCTCCCAGGGAGTTCGGGGACGTCTATACCAAGGTCTGGTGATAGTTTCTCATCTTTTCTTCTTTAAATTTCCAATCTCCTTTAGCCTGAGATTCAACAAGGTTTGAGTCCCCGATGACATCCAACTGTTTTTCCCCTAGTTCCAGGGCGGCTTCTAGTCCAGCAATACATGCCTCATATTTTTCCTCATTGTTCGACACTTTGAACCGGAGTTTGAATGCTAGAGGTATGCGGGAATTGTCGGGTGCTATCAGCAACACAACTATCCCATACCCGTATTAGTTTGACGCTCTGTCAAAGTACATCGTCCAAGTCTCTTCTTCGACATGCAGAATGGCCTCATCTGGGAACAGATATTCAACTGCTTCATCCCCTTCAACTGGGTGGTCGGCTAGGAACTTCGCTAACGCTCTTCCTTTCACTGACTTGCGCATCATGTACTTCAGATCAAATTCAGAAAGCAGAAGCAACCAACGGGCTAGCCTACCTGTAAGTGCCGGTTTCTCAAAGAGATATTTGATGGGATCTAATCTTGAAACCAGTATTACAGAGTGAGCTAACAGGTAGTGCCTCATCTTCTTGGTAGTCTACACCAAGGCCATACAAGCCTTCTCCAGCGGAGTGTAACGGGTCTCATAATCTAGCATTTTCTTGCTCAGGTAGTAGATAGCCTTCTCTACTTTGTCCTCAGACTCCTGTGCAAGCATGCAACCCATTTTCGTTTCAGTCACTGAAAGATACAGAATCAATGGTTTCCCCGGCTCAGGTGGTGACAACACAGGTGGGTTATATCTGCTCGAAAGTAACTTGGCATCGGTTGTCCAGACCAAAGAGTGGTTCACAAGTCAAGGTTAATTTTGCAATAAACCGTCTTATGAATTGTACTTTACCCAGAAAGCCTTGCACCTCCTTTTCAGTCCTCGGTGGTGGCATTTCTAAGATGGCCTTGATTTTAGAAGGATCGACCTTGATACCCCTTTGCGTGATCAAGAACCCCAGCATTTTTCCTGCTCAAACACCAAATGTAAATTTCTGAGGATTCGGCCGCAACCGATACTCTCTGATCCGTTGGAATGCAAGGCGGTGTAGTGGCCCTCTCTTTCCTTGGACTTGACAATCATGTCATCCACGTACACCTCAACCTCGTTGTGGATCATATCGTGCAAAATTGTGGTTGCAGCCCCTTGATACGTAGCTCTAGCATTCTTCAGCCTAAACGACATCACCCTATAACAATAGGTTCCCCATGGGGTGGTGAAAGCAGTCTTCTCCCTGTCTTCGGGTGCCATCAAAATCTGATTGCAGCCTGAAAACCCATCCACGAACGAGAGCAGCGCATGCCCAGCAGTGAAGTCCACTAATTCATCGATATGCGGCAGAGGAAAGTCGTCCTTCGGACTGGCTTTGTGTTAAATCCCTGAAGTCCACACATACCAGAATTCTGTCGTCCTTCTTCGGTACCGGAACTATATTGGCCAAACAAGTAGGGCATTCAGATACCAACAGGAACCCCGCGTCAATCTGCTTGGTGACGTCTTCTTTGATCTTCAGAGCCCAGTTCGGGCAGATCCTTCAGAGCTTCTACTTAATAGGTTGGGCCTCTGGGTCAAAAGGGATCCGGTGCTGTACAATCTCAGGATCGATTCCAGGCATGTCTTCGTAGGACCACGCGAAAACATATTTGAAATCTTTTAACAAAGCGACTAAGCACTCGCGCTCCTCCGAAGACAACGTGGGCCTATTCTGGACCAGTCGCGGGTCCTTCTCAGTACCAACATTAATCGATTAATCGTGGTGATTTCATCAACCAACTGTTTTACAAATCTTGCTCTTAATCAATCAAACATTGTAAAACCAGAGGAATTTCTTCCTCGTCGTTTTCATCAAAATTTTGAAAATCCTAATTAATGCAATAAATTAAGACTCAGAAACTGCAGTCGTACCATTCTCATTAATAACATCCAGTCCGCCTGATTCCTCTGTTACAATAGACTCAAAGAAAAAGAAAAAGACGACCTCAACAGGACAGTGGCATCCGGGTTATCATCCCCACGAATAACAGACTCAGACTCAAATGAGCTGGACCCTGATTACGACTCCACAGACTCAGTGGAATCAGATTCCGGCTCACTACCTGACCTGGTGTTGCTCGATAAAAAGCCCTCCTTGTATTGCCAGACGAGAGAGGGTGCGATGGATGCATCTAGAATGTTTGAAGATGGGCCCACAGCCGCTTCATTCCTAATCATGGACACTGAGAAGTTATCCCCCAAGCACTCATGTATGATCTGAGGATCTGAGAGTAGACAAGCTAGTGCTACCCCCATCTCAATTTCTGTGCTCTCGGAATCCTCCTCCTTGCACTGCTCGGCCTCAGTTGGTGGGTCTGTCTGCTCTTCGGCAACTGTAGACACGCCCCGTGGGCCTCATGCTACAGTTCGGACTCGATTTGTGTCACGGTTCTTAATCTGAACCAAAGAGTCCAAATCTGGCAAATCGTTTTGAGAAACAGATTTTTGAAAAAGTAGTGCCAAACATGGACTGCTTTGCCAGATATAGAGTCGCCACCTAAATAATTTAAAATGGGGGAATTTAGAAAACCCTGACTCGGTGCTGAAGGCCACATGTCCGTCATCACCGGAGTTGTCTCGGTTCGGGAGCTTGGGTACGATCGGGGAAGGTCAGCTATGAGCACCCCCTTTCGCCCGGTCCGAAGACCGGCCTCTACTAACCGTGATATCCGTTTTTGAAAACTTTACGTGTTCTTATTCCGATTATCAGCCTAGAATTACTATGTTACGCGCACAGCAAACAAGTATAGACTAGATTGCCTAATTTGGAAATAAACATTGCGTACCCGTTCGGTTTGAAAATGTTTCGGGATTTGCTACTCGTAAGTAGGCTAAAACACGGATTTCAACGAGTTTTTCCAACACAAGCAATCCAACCTCCACCCACGGGCATTCAAACAGTTTATCTCCTATAAGCACTTAGCCGCATGGTAGGCATACTGTCATGGCAACATTCACACTCATGCGATATGCTAAAGCGGAAATACTTACATAGTACTCCATGCCAAAACAAAGAACTTGCTAGCAAATATGCATGATCCAAGTCCATGTTAAATGCCTAATGTATCGCATACAAAATGTTGCTAGAATAGGCTCGGCTATCCTAAACATGTTATGTGAAAATGCACAATTATCACATATTCAAGTATTTTGAATTGAAGTACGAATGCAGTTAGCGTGATGTACCGAGCCTAATGCATGTAATACAAATGCATGGATGCACGCATGCATATCATAAGGTATGCTAAATTTAACGTACCCTAATACTAACCATTAAAGCGGGTAAGTAAAAGGGAAGAAAGAAGTGGGGATTGGGAGACATACACACCACCCACACACACTTATTACAGATTTGCCCTCGCTCGGAGGGCCGAATAAATATTACAAATTAATTAACTACACAAGCTAATTAATATTACAAATTAACTAATTTAATCAACAAATTAAATAAATTAATTAAAGCAGGAAAACGCCTCGGGAAGCGCGCCACCATGCATGGGCTGCCTCTGTTTTCCTTCATTTCCTCCTCTGGAGGTTGTCAAAGCCTCAGGACTGATCCCTTGGGTAGAGAGGAGTATCACCGGCTGAATGAAACTTCCACCGACAGTGTAGTATGTCCATCGGCACAAAACAGGGTCTGTCGGCAGAGAAAATGGTGCCGGTTAGCACATTACACTGCCGGTCGGCAGAGTATTCCTGCAGAACCTGCAACTCACAGCAACAGAGGGCAAAACAAAGCATGGCAACACAATTCAAGGCATGTATGCACCAACCATGTCTCTTATCATTGTAATGACTCAAAGGGACATGTGCCTCGGTTCTCTAATTAATTAATGAATTAACTAAG
>NW_021025867.1:735944-748621 GCF_004153795.1 Camellia sinensis
GTTCCTGCCTTTTCGGGGTTTGTTCCCCTTGTTTTCCTCTTCATTTCCGTGCCTTTTCACATTCCGGCCTTCCCGGCCATTTCCGACCCTCTCGGGAGTTGACTTTTCAGTTGACTCTTCATATTCCGGCTCAGTTTTCCTTTTCCGGCCATTTTCACACCACTCTCTACATGGCGGACGACATTCCACGTGGCGGGACTCCCCCGGACCACGAGATGGATCCCGGGGTCGAGCTCTTACCACTGAGCGAGCGCCCGTTCGACCCGGCGACCTACCGGCCGGCGATCCATGTTCTGCCCCCCGACGGCTTGCGTCAGTTCCGGAGCTTCGAGAGGCATGTGGTTCCTGAGCTACTACTGCGTTAGCCTACTGCAATGCATGCGACTGGGGAAAATGCAATGGATGGATGCAAGCTACAATGGAAATGCATGACAATGCACTATGATGCAATGACTATGATTGCAACTTTCCCTATCTTACCAACAGGGCGATGTACTAGGTTGGTTCAGTATCCAGAACTGTGGCGTAGACATGCCACCTCAACCTATGGCGCTTCCATACAGATTTCAAGCCGAGGGTAAACCCCTGGGTATTTAAACCAGACTTTAGTCTCGGAACTCCCGAACCTTTGCGTTCTAGGCATAAGCCGTTCGAACTCTAGTTTCCACCGTCCCCGTTGGTCTTCTAGGAACTCATCACAAACACAGACATATGGCTTTACCAGACCATCGAGAGTCGTTCGGGCACGACAAACACCGAAGGAATTGCACCTTCAGAGGATTTAAGGTCTCCTAGACCGGGAACACCTGCGCGGTTCGTCTGGTCGCTCCAGCCTCAAAATGAACCGTACATACAATATCGTGCCTGAAAAGAAAACAAACTTAACAGGTACAATATCGTTAGCAACATGCATGACAATGCAAGTGAACTGCACACATCGTTGTGCCGAAGGTTTTGCACCTCCCAAGGATTTAAGGTCTCCTAGACCGTGCGTGTTTAAGGTCTCGCCAGACCGTGATGCAAAATGTATGCATGACAATGCACCGAAGGTTTCGCACCTCCAAAGGATTTAAGGTCTCCTAGACCGCGCGTGTTTAAGGTCTCGCCAGACCGACGCGCGTGTTTAAGGTCTCGCCAGACCCGCGATGCAAAATGTATGCATGTGTGACACGTATGCCACACAGAGTGCAAAATTCTGAAAATTGGACTTATACGCTACGCGAGGCCGGTTGGTATGCAAAACAATGCAATGTACTAACAAGTACAAGTGAGGTGCGCAAGATGGCGTGATAGGGTACATGCAAGATGCAAGTGAGGTGCACAAAACAGTGCAATGCGCAAAACAGTGCGAACAATACAATGCACAAAACAGTGCGATGCGCAGAACAGCGCGAACAACTTTGAAATGCACAAAACAGTGCGATGCACAGGACAGCGCGAGGTTTGGAATGCACTGAACAGTGCGATGATTTGAAATGCAATGCACAAAACAGTGCGACGCGCAAAACAACGCGGACAATACAATGCACAAAACAGTGCGATGCCCAGTGTGACACGCACGCCACACGGAATGTAAACGGGCTTAAATGCGCAACAACGCACGTATTCTAGAATGCATAACAATGCATGGAATGGAAATGCAATGATGATGCATGAGAAAAGTGCACGACAATGCAAAGGGGTGCGTGTTGCAACGCATGTAACACGTGTATAACAATGCAAATGTGTGGCGCATGATAGCGCGATGCAATGCATCGAAGTAGTGTGATGAACCCATGGAACACACATGGGGCAACTTTCGAATTTAAAAGGATACAAAAAGGATACACCCTGCACGAATTCGAGTGCCACGCACTGGAGACACGGCCAGCGGTCAAAACGGAGGCCGATTGAACGTCGGAGATGCACTTTCTTGCACTTTCTTGAGCCATGAAGACCAAAAACAACTCAAATGGCCCAAACAAGGCTGTGGGAACCCCACCGGCCGAAAAAGGAGGCCACCGGCTGGCCATCGGCACAAAAACAATTCCATCGGCACAAAAAAGTGCCGGCCGGCACAAAACAATGCCGACCGGCAAACAGTTGCTGGTGCGGGGCAGTTTTGTCTTTTCACCTTGGGCATTATAAAATAGGGTTTCTAAACCCTATTTTCTCATTCCTGGGCCGCCAAAAACTCTTGCTCTCTCTCTCTAGAGCATTTCTTTCTCGTTTTTCGCCCGTTTCTTCGCGTTCTACGCCCGTTTCGTCGTCGGATTCGCGTTTCTCTTCGCGTTTCGGACGTTTTCCACCGATCACATTTTCGTTTCGGTGCCTCAGGTGCCGGCCGGCACAAAACACTGCCGACCGGCAAACAGTTGCTGATGCGGGGCAGTTTTGACTTTTCACCTTGGGTGTTATAAAATAGGGTTTCTAAACCCTATTTTCTCATTCCTTGGCCGCCGAAAACTCTTGCTCTCCCTCTCTAGAGCATTTCTTTCTCGTTTTTCGCCCGTTTCTTCGCGTTCTACGCCCGTTTCATCGTCGGATTCGCGTTTCTCTTCGCGTTTCGGACGTTTTCCACCGATCACATTTTCATTTCGGTGCCTCGTTTGGCGTTCTCGCCTTTTCAGGGTTTATTCTCCTCACTTTGCTCTTCGTTTCCGTGCCTTTTCACGTTCCGGCTTTCCCGGCCATTTCCGACCCTCTCAGGAGTTGACTTTTCGGTTGACTCTTCATATTCCGACCCGGTTTTCCCTTTTCCGGCCATTTTCACATTATTCTCTACATGGCGGACGACATTCCACGTGTCGGGACTCCCCCGGACCACGAGATGGACCCCGGGGTCGAGCTTCTACCATTGAGCCAGCGCCCGTTCGACCCGGCGACCTACCGGCCGGCGGTCCATGTTCTGCCCCCCGACGGTCTGCGTCAGTTCCGGAGCTTCGAGAGGTACGCGGCGCCTGAGCTACTGCTACGCGAGCCTACCTCCCATCTGTCATTCAGCACTTCCGAGGTAACCCTTCATCTTCTGCTTTTACTTTCCGCAATGTAGGGTACAAAACTGTCATAGCTTAGTTGTACTCTTTAACTGCTTGAATCTGATACACCGTAGACCATAGTTGACTGTAAACATACATACAACTGATATCTGTTTGAGACTGGCACATGCACACACACTGCACTAACCCCGAACCACCCAAACATACTGTACTCACTGTATTCTACTGCACACACACCGGCACCCGGCATTTGTCTGAATCTGTTAGATTTGTACACACGCTACATCTGTTCTGAAACACCCAAACACGTTGACACAGCACACGTATTTTACTGCAAGCACACCGGCGCCCGGTATTTGCCTGAATCTGACAAACTTGCATACATGCCATATCTGTCTTTTCAAAACTGCATGTTGAATGTTGTCTTGCAATTGTTGTTTTCTGTTTACAGGAGGGTTCCCATACCATTCGCGGGTATGGGAATATGCACGGGAGTGGTATGACGAGCTCCCTGATGCGGTCCAGCGCATCGTGGATCGGGCGGGCTTCGGCACCTTCTGCCGAGGGCTCTCCAGATTGTCCACCTGCAGACCTCTTCTTGCCGCTTTGGCGGAGAGGTGGTGGGACATCACCGATTCTTTCCATTTTTCTGCTGCAGGGGACATGACGATGACCCCTTATGACTTCTCGATGCTCACAGGCATCGGGGTAGGGGGGGATCCGATCCCTTTCGACACAGACATGGATGAGTGGACCGCCGCTCAGG
This sequence comes from Camellia sinensis, assembly GCF_004153795.1. Lineage (NCBI taxonomy): Eukaryota > Viridiplantae > Streptophyta > Magnoliopsida > Ericales > Theaceae > Camellia > Camellia sinensis. The sequence continues at coordinate 739,689 of NW_021025867.1, forward strand.
TCCATCTTCTGGGGGAGGCCCCACCACTAGCTCGTCCAGGTTTCGTCCGATACTCCTGGTTCGAGGTCCAGTTTCGGGTCCAGCCCGTATTGGAGGAGGAGGCGCAGATGACCCAGGAGGACGTGGAGAGGTATGCTCGCGGCTTCCTCATGTTCCTGTTCGGGACTACTATCTTCGCCGACCGGGCGAACACCGTGCCTCTCTGTCTTCTCAGCGCACTGGTGGACGTCCGGGACATCTTGAACTACGATTGGGGCGGCGCTGCTTTGGCCACCCTTTACGGATATATGAGCTCGGCTTCTCGTGGCAGCGGCCAGCTACTCGGAGGCTACTGGCGAGCTTGGGAGGTACATCTCTTCTCTGCTTTTTCATTTCTGTCTCGTACTTTCTGTAGTCTGTACACTGCACACACTGTAGTCTGCTCTATTCTTGCTGTATACTGTACACACGGCACACACATACATTCTGCTTTACACTGACTGTACACTGCTCACACTGTACACTGCACATTACCCGGCTCTGCCATTTCTGCTTTATTCTGTATATCCTGCTTTATCTGATAGTCATACTGACATCTGTTTTGCAGTTGTGGGTTTACGCCTACTTTCCTAGGCTTGCCCCTGTACCAGTTGCAGAGCCTCCTCCGGCTGTGCCGTTCTCGAGTCGCTTTGACGGGAGATGCACCCGGCGACCACGAGAGACATTCGGCTTCTTCCGCCGATATTTTGACACCATCACCCCGGCTGAGGTATGCTTTACTTTCAGTTTATTTAAGCTTCGTTTTCCCACTGCATGTTTCAATAACAGTAGACAACAAACTGTCTGTCACTTTCAGATCACTTGGCGGCCATGGGCTTCCCTGCCGTCGGCGATGCGGGGTCGGTTCCCTGGTGCTGAGGAGACCTCGCGTTTCCGGATTCTGCTTGAGGGCCCGGTCTGTCGGGCTTGGTACCTGGGGGAGCGTTTTCTACGCCAGACCCGCGGGTTACCTGAGCAGATAGTCCCGGTTCACCCTCCTGCAGAGATGAGGGAGACCGAGGGACTCACCCGTGAGCAGCTGGATGACTACTCCATCGGCTGGGAGGAGACCGGCTTTCGAGGCACCGGCGACTATGGGGAGTATGTGCGGACATACTTGATGCGCCCCTTGAGCGGCCATCGAGCAGAGGGGGCCAGGCCTATGGCATCAGCAGCTGGGGCTGGAGCGGGAGCAGGGGCTGGATCTTCGAGGAGGGCCCGGGTCCGTGGCAGGGGCGCAGTGCGGGGAGGACGAGGAGCTGGCTGGCCCGCCCTGCCTGCTGTACTGACTTTCCAGGGGCAGGGTGGTTCGACCTATCAGATCCCCTTCGCCCCTCCACCGGCTGGGCATGAGTTCATTGACATCCCCGACCTTCCGCCGGTATGTATCACTGCACTTCGTACAGTTATTTCATTTCAGTTTACTTGATATTCCACAGAATACTAATGCATCTGATACCTTTGCAGGCTTCTTCTGAGTACACCCGTCAGGCGTTGGCGATGAATGCCTCGATGATGGGGATGCTCCAGCGGACATTTGACCTCCTAGCCGTCTATAGCATTCCGGTATGTCCTTCTGACACTGGCCTCAAACCATTCATACACTGCTCTGCATAATCTGATTCATGGCACCATACTTGATACACTGATCCCACAGTATCTGATACACTGCATACACTGCATTCTGCATTGTTAAACTGCTCACGGCATCCTCATACTGTACTCATACACTGCATTCTGCACCTTTAAACTGTTCACAGTATACTGATGCATTTCCCTTCATGTACTTTTTCAGCCTCCTTTCCAGATTCCCATGGCGGGAGGTGCTCCAGCGAGACCTTCTGTTCCTGCTCGGGGGAGAGACGAGGAGGGCAGGATATTTCCCCGCACCAGGGGAGGGCGTACTCACATCGGGAGTAGCTCGCGAGCTCCAGTCCCGGACGATGACGACGACGAGGAGTCAGAGGCGGAGGCAGGGTCATCGGAGGAGGAGACCGGAGACGGTTCTAGCTCGGACTCTGACGACGTTGCTGATGATGCTCCTGGACCCTCGTCCAGGAAGAGGACTAGGACAGACAGACGGTCCTTGGAGCGCTTGACATAGATGCAGATTTTTGTTATCTTTTCTTTCTTTCTTGTTCTTTTCTTTTGTTGGTAGATAGATTACCTTGTACTGCCGCAGGCAGATTTTATTTCCAAAACTTGTACATTTGAAAAGATAACGAAATGAAACAGACTTTTTATCTAAAAAAGTGTTTACATTTACACATCTCATGCATTGCATCGCATCTCATCATGTTACACCTCAAATGTAAATGAAATTGATTGGTTATCTGAAAATTGAACACTCTCACTGTAATAGCCAGATAACTTAAAACAGCCAACACCAAAATAACCCAAGCAATCCACTGCCTGATTCCTAGACACACAGCCCTCAACACGGCATTCGATTCATTCTACACACAGCAAACTCTGAACAAACGGCCCAATTTGACAAGACGGAGCTCAAAGACGGAACCGGTTGGAGTCGAAATGCGTTCAAATGTAGAGAATGGCACAGCATTCTGAGCATAGATGATTTTTCAAATTGAATGAGGGTTTTTCAAACCGGGATATCGAGCCTACCACTGAACACAGCGGGGAGGACTTAAACAAAGAGGTACACGACCTAAACGCAACGAGACACGCTCGGGAGAGTCTCGAAACAAAAGGCGAGACCGTCAAATGGGAGACCTCGGACCACGAGGAGCCAGTTCAATCTGGGTATTGTTTCCCACCCTTTCTCAATTGTGATCCTCACATCACTCGACTCTCAAGCTCGGATTTTCTCTCAAAACCGTTTTCCTCACTTTTCTCTCAACTCACAACTCTCTATTCTTCACTCTCTCATTTTTCATCCCTCCCCGGGGTGATCGATGGATAAATAGGAAGTTGCTGGTTCACGCCCAACATCGTTAGCTCACAGCTATTTCTTCTGGCGGGTAGAGCGCTCTTCTGGCAAGTACGTCGATGACGGGGGAAAGACAGAACGCCTGACTCAACTGTGCCCCTAGTTCATCATTTTAACCATTTTTGTTTTTGCTTTCTACTGAAACAATTTTGATCAAAATGAGAGTCGGATTAGCGTACTCGTTCGATTTTTGATTTGAAAACCATGCAAGTCAGGCTGTAACCACTGAAAATTTTCTTTTTTGGGTCCAAGACAAAAATGGAATAGTTTTCGAGAAAATATTCAACCTCAGTAAAAATTTTCAAAAATTATTTTTCAAACAGTCAATGCTCGACAGGCATGGAACTTACTCTTTGAGATGCGCAACCTCGGAGCGGAGGCAATGGAAAATTGCCCCTGGTTTGAAGGGGGGTAGGAGGCAACGGAAAGTTGCCCCTAGTTTGAATGGCGGCTCACGGCTCATGGCAACGGAAAGTTGCCCCTTGTTTGGATGATGCCGCAGCAATCTGCAAACAATCTTTATTGGCGGTGGTCGAGCTCCCGGACACAGAGATGACGACGACAGTCACAACAAATATATGGACACAATCACCTTGAAAGGTGTCGGCCATTGGACTTTGGGGATGAAATCGAGACCATTGCATGGACTGAGACGCTATGAAAGCGTTGGGGGCTGGACTTCATGATGAAGTTGCCTACGTATCCCAAACATGGGAAGCAAGCCTTACGTAGTTCCGGTTAAGGTACACTCGGGTATTTTAACCTTCACTTTGTTTGGCTCTCACTTTTGCCAAGGCGCCCAATGCGGGTTTTCGACCTTGCGAGCTTCTTTTTATTTTCTTTTTCTGCTGTTCATTTCTTTTTTCTTCTTTTTTTTTTTTTTGCATCTTTTTTCTTTTTCTTTTCTCTTTTTGTATTTTTTGTAATTTGCTCTTGCTCTAACTTTTGCCTGGACCGCCCTTCCGGGTTTTCGGCCCAGCGAGCCTCTCAAGGGGTAAAAGTGTAGCAAGTCCATGCCAAATGGTTTTGGAAATTGAATTCAAGCCTCTCTGTGTCCAGGAGAACGGCTGTTGCGCTGATTTGCAGAAGAATCCATCACGGTTGCTCTACGAGCTTCTTCCGGCGAGATCCACTCTTTCTGATTCGGCTTGGGTGCCTCTTGCTCGAGGGCTGCTTCAGAATCGGTCATACAGACCTTGCATGATGTTTGACTGTTGAACTTTCTGAATGTTCTGAACGGGTTCGAAGTTTGAATGGGTTGAATCTTGAGGCTGAGAGCGATCCTAGGCTGCGCAATCTCAAGAGCGATTCCACACAGGTCTTCGCAGGACTGCGCAAAACATTTTTCGAAAGTTTTTAAGAAAGCGACGAATTGCTCGCGCCGAAGATGGTGTGGAACCAATCTGGATCAAGCCAGGGTCCTTCTCAGTACTCACGCCGACAAGCATGATTTCATTCATAAAAAGGCTTAGCACGCCTCTCTTTTCTCAAAATGATCAAAATTTTGCAAAACCCGAGGAATTCCTTCCTCTTCGTTTTCATCACCGCAGTGTTCAAAAAGTTTGTTCTCTGAAAATCTTAGGTTAATGCAATGAGTTTGGCACACAGGAGAGTAGGCGAGATGTACTGTCAGCCCAATCAAATTCTCTGGCGCTGATGCTGAAAGCAATCATGAAGTTTGAGATAGCAACAGCTGTTTCAATCGGCTTTGTTGGTGCAACTGGCCCCTTGGTAGAGACAGACTCAAAACAAATAATTACAAAACAAAACGGTGTTCGGGACAACAACCCCAGAATCACCAGGTATTATATTCAACGGGGACTGACTCGATACAATCAGACAGACCTTTAAGCAAAAAAAGACTAACTCAAGACAAAGAGACAGACTCAAAACAAAAGACTGACTCGACATCCAAGCCAGGATTTTCAAAAACTCGGTTTCACCGGTGCTCAAAAATGCGTGCCAGACGCTTCATCCAAAATGTACCAAATGTTGCCCACAGGCGGTTCACTTTACATACTCGTGGTATCTGAGCCCTCGAAATCCAACAACTGAGTGGTGACGGGCTTGCCCGAGGTGGGTGGTAAGATAACCTTGTTATCAATCAAATCCTGCACTTCATGACGAAGGCGGGAACATCCATCGGTACTGTGACCGGACTGTTGATGGTACGCGCAGTACAAGGTAGCATCATGAGTGGCGGGAAGATTCTTCGGGAGTGGCCGAGGCTCCAAAGGCTTGAGATGCCCATTCTTCGCCAGTATTAGCAATGCCCTAGACAAAGGCATGTGGAGGTCGTGGAAGACCCTGCGCCCTCGGGGCAGGTACTTTGTAGTTTGAGGATTCTTGCCAGATGCGCTGGCGAAAGGATCAGCTGGCGCTGCCTTGGCTTTTTGAACCTTTCCCGATGCAGGGTTGGGAACTACAGGAATTGTCTGGGCATGACGGGGCCCGTCCCGGTTTTCTATCTGGCTTGAACTGCCTTTGATCGGAGCGGGGAAAGCATCATCCACAGCTCTGATCACGATTGCGGATGTTTGTTGCTTGTTCATCCCTCTGACCTTCAGAGCCTCGACTGCCCACAGCAGTTGCTCAATGGGGTCGGCATCTACCTTTGCCTTATCCTTTCCTATGGCCTCAGTCTGATCAAGGGTCGGGGTTGGTGCTGGCATGTCGTGGCTATAGCCGGAAGCCACCTCTGGCTGGCTAAGCTCTATCACAATCCGCCCCAGTAGCGGGGGCTCCTGTGGTACAAAATTCCCGGCATACGGCGCCGCTGGCGGTGAAGCCGACATTCCATAGGCGAGGTCTGCCACAGACCTTTGGAGATCGCCTATCATCCCCATCAATTCAAAGGTGGTGGGCTCACGAGCCTGGTATAACTGGGGAGCCCAAACCGGGTGCACAACGGGCGACCTGGGCGGGTATGACATACTGATATTGGCCTCACTCTGCGGAACGGTTCCCTGCTCCAATGCAGCCGTCATAACCACAACTTCTTCTGAACTTTGTGCCGTTGAGCCGACCTACAGATACAACAGCAGGAGGAAGACCAAGGCGACAGATTTTCTCCTGGAACCCTCTCCAGAACCAGATCCAACACTACCTCAAATCTATTTGATCCCATTGACAGCTGAACAAGAAATGGCTAAGAAGAGAGCAGTTAGGGCCCTCATCACCAAAACAAATCAAGTCGAGGTACCACAAGCCGGCCAAACACAAGAGGTCGTGGTAGCCCTTCCAACCGCCCAGCCTTCATCATGTCGGCCAAGCAAGCGCGCTCGGACTTCCACAACTGAGCCACGCCTTATTGACGAGGATGAAACCGTGCTTTCACAAATCACACCACCGAGCCCACAACCTGAGCGCGCTTTCCGAGCTAGCTCCTCTAAGTGTGTACCAAAGATCACCTACAAAAACCGCGCTATTACTAGCACTGATTCGGTGGTCGCAGAGAAAGACCATTCGCTGGCTTTTAATCTCACCAGGAGCGTATGCCTGCCAGCCGATATGGAACACCATGACTGCCTCACCGAGCTGAAGGCCATTCGCTCGGTAACAAAATCGATGGTGCTGGTAAGTTCTCCCTTTGCTTGTCTTTCTAATTTGTACATCTGTTTGCTCGGTTTTACTAAAAGTTTCTTACCGCCCTTTTGCAAGCCATGCAAAAAAATCACATTGCTCACAAGCGTGTGTTGGAACTGTGCAAGACAACAAGGCAGGCCATGGCAGAGGCCAATGCTAAATCAGCCGAGCTAGAAGAGTCCAAGAAGAAATGGCCGAGCTACATACCGAGATTGCCCGCCTGATCGGTCTTGTTAGTTTGGCTGAAGCAGATAAGCAAAAGGCTGCGACCGAGTTGAAAGACAAATATCTGCGCGAGCTGGCCAAGCTCGTGAGAAAGAAGAATGCTGAGATCGCCCAATTAGAGAAGAGCGTGGAAGACGCTGAAGACCGGGGTTACAAGGAGGGGGAGGCCACTTACATCCAACAATGCGAAGTCGCCAAAGATATATTCTTCAAATGTGGATGGAAGGCGGCTGTAGCCAAGCTCGATCATGGCCAAGAGACCGAGGTCTTCCAAAACCCTCCACCACATTTTATACCGAGCTACATGGTGGAGTATGCTACTGCCATTCAGCAAAAATTTCTTCAAGAATGAGAGGACGACGAGGATCCTGCTCCTGAAGACAACGCCCATCACGGTCGTCAGTCTACCTCTCCCACTCCAATGGTCTCCATCCCACCTTCACCTGTTGCGACTATCGTGGTGCCTTTGACCGAGCTCAACCAAGGTGTGCTTGCCACAACTGAGCTATCTCTGGGTGAAGCCCGGGTTGATTTGGACACCGACTTAGAAGACATTTTCTCCTGATTTTTATTTTCCTTGTTTAACAAAAAAGTTTGTAACCGGGCTGAGGCCCCACATTTTGTACTTCTGATTTGGATTTTGAATGAAAATCTTCTTCTTTTTATTCGGTCTCTTCCATACCTGCACTTATTTTTCAACTGTAATTTGTATTCAGTATAACATTCTCTGGCCGAGATACCTATCTCGATCCTAACCTTGTAATCTATTTGGTCATACCTGCCAACCTCTTCAGCCTAGGTTTTTATCTCGGCTGAAGAGTACTAGAAGTTGGTTATTCCAGCCAACCACTCTTCAGCCTAGATCCTTATATCGGCTGAAGAGTACTAAAAGTTGGTTATTCCAGCCAGCCACTCTTTAGCCTAGATCCTTATCTCAGCTGAAGAGTACTAAGTGTTGGTTTTTCCAGCCAACCACTTCAGCCTTGATCCTTATCTCGGTTGAAGAGAACTCAAAGTTGGTTATTCCTACCAACTTAGAGCTAAGTGTTTGGTTATTCCTACCAAACTTCTTCAGCCTTGATCCTTATCTCGGCTGAAGAGAGCTCAAAGTTTGATATTCCTACCAATTTAGAGCCAAAGTGTTGGTTATTCCTGCCAACCTTCTTCAGCCTAGATCTTGATCTTGGCTGAAGAGAGCTCAAAGTTTGATATTCCTACCAATTTAGAGCCAAAGTGTTGGTTATTCCTGCCAACCTTCTTCAGCCTAGATCTTGATCTTGGCTGAAGAGAGCTCAAAGTTTGATATTCCTACCAATTTAGAGCCAAAGTGTTGGTTATTCCTGCCAACCTTCTTCAGCCTAGATCTTGATCTTGGCTGAAGAGAGCTCAAAGTTTGATATTCCTACCAATTTAGAGCCAAAGTGTTGGTTATTCCTGCCAACCTTCTTCAGCCTAGATCTTGATCTTGGCTGAAGAGAGCTCAAAGTTTGATATTCCTACCAATTTAGAGCCAAAGTGTTGGTTATTCCTGCCAACCTTCTTCAGCCTAGATCTTGATCTTGGCTGAAGAGAGCTCAAAGTTTGATATTCCTACCAATTTAGAGCCAAAGTGTTGGTTATTCCTGCCAACCTTCTTCAGCCTAGATCTTGATCTTGGCTGAAGAGAGCTCAAAGTTTGATATTCCTACCAATTTAGAGCCAAAGTGTTGGTTATTCCTGCCAACCTTCTTCAGCCTAGATCTTGATCTTGGCTGAAGAGAGCTCAAAGTTTGATATTCCTACCAATTTAGAGCCAAAGTGTTGGTTATTCCTGCCAACCTTCTTCAGCCTAGATCTTGATCTTGGCTGAAGAGAGCTCAAAGTTTGATATTCCTACCAATTTAGAGCCAAAGTGTTGGTTATTCCTGCCAACCTTCTTCAGCCTAGATCTTGATCTTGGCTGAAGAGAGCTCAAAGTTTGATATTCCTACCAATTTAGAGCCAAAGTGTTGGTTATTCCTGCCAACCTTCTTCAGCCTAGATCTTGATCTTGGCTGAAGAGAGCTCAAAGTTTGATATTCCTACCAATTTAGAGCCAAAGTGTTGGTTATTCCTGCCAACCTTCTTCAGCCTAGATCTTGATCTTGGCTGAAGAGAGCTCAAAGTTGGTTATTCC
>NW_021025867.1:749984-778189 GCF_004153795.1 Camellia sinensis
GGATCTAATCATGAAACCAACATTACAGAGTGAGCTAACAGGTAGTGCCGCAGCTTCCTAGTAGCCCATACCAAGGCCATACAAGCCTTCTCCAGCGGAGTGTAACGGGTCTCATAATCTAGCATTTTCTTGCTCAGGTAGTAGATAGCCTTCTCTACTTTGTCCTCAGACTCCTGTGCAAGCATGCAACCCATTTTCGTTTCAGTCACTGAAAGATACAGAATCAATGGTTTCCCCGGCTCAGGTGGTGACAACACAGGTGGGTTCTGTAAATATTTCTTGATCTGCTCGAAAGTAACTTGGCATCGGTTGTCCCATTGGAACTTCTTTCCTTTCTTCAGGAGACCAAAGAGTGGTTCACAAGTCAAGGTTAATTTTGCAATAAACCGTTTTATGAATTGCACTTTACCCAGAAAGCCTCACACCTCCTTTTTAGTCCTCGGTGGTGGCATTTCTAAGATGGCCTTGATTTTAGAAAGATCGACCTCGATACCTCTCTGTGTGATCAAGAACCCTAGCATTTTCCCTGCTGTAACACCAAACGTACACTTCTGAGGATTCAATAGCAACCGATACTCTCTGATCCGTTGGAAGAATTTTTGCAAGACGGTGTAGTGGCCCTCTCTTTCCTTGGACTTGACAATCATGTCGTCCACGTACACCTCAACCTCTTTATGGATCATATCGTGCAAAATTGTGGTCTCCGCCCCTTGATACGTAGCTCTAGCATTCTTCAGCCTAAACGACATCACCCTATAACAATAGCTTCCCCATGGGGTGGTGAAAGCAGTCTTCTCCCTGTCTTCGGGTGCCATCAAAATCTGATTGCAGCATGAAAACCCATCCACGAACGAGAGCAGCGCATGCCCAGCAGTGAAGTCCACTAATTCGTCGATATGCGGCAGAGGAAAGTCGTCCTTCGGACTGGCTTTGTTTAAATCCCTGAAGTCCACACATACCAGAATTCTATCGTCCTTCTTCAGTACCAGAACTATATTGGCCAAACAAGTAGGGCATTCAGATACCAACAGGAACCCCACGTCAATCTTCTTGGTGACCTCTTCTTTGATCTTCAGAGCCCAGTTGGGGCGGATCCTTCAGAGCTTCTACTTAATAGGTCGGGCCTCTGGGTCAAAAGGGATCCGGTGCTGTACAATCTCAAGATCAATTCCAGGCATGTCTTCGTAGGACCACGCGAAAACATATTTGAAATCTTTTAACAAAGCAACTAAGCACTCGCACTCCTCCGAAGACAACGTGGGCCCATTCTGGACCAGTCGCGGGTCCTTCTCAGTACCAACATTAATCGTGGTGATTTCATCAACCAACGATTTTACAAACCTCTCCTGCTCTTAATCAGTCAAACATTGTAAAACCAGAGGAATTTCTTCCTCGTCGTTTTCATCAAAATTTTGAAAATCCTGATTAATGCAATAAATTAAGGGCATAGAAAAGTACTTAGAAACCGCAGCCGTACCATTCTCATTAATAACATCCAGTCCGCCTGATTCCTCTGTTACAATAGACTCAAAGAAAAAGAAAAAGACGACCTCGACAGGACAGTGGCATCCGAGTTATCATCCCCATGAATAACAGACTCACACTCAAATGAGCTGGAACCTGATTACGACTCCATAGACACAATGGAATCAGATTCCGGCTCATTACCTGACCTGGTGTTGCTCGATAAAAAGCCCTCCTTGTATTGCCAGACGAGGGAGGGTGCGATGGATGCATCTAGAATGTTTGAAGATGGGCCCACAGCCGCTTCATTCCTAATCATGGACACTGAGAAGTTATCTCCCAAGCACTCATGTATGATCTGAGGATCTGAGAGTAGACAAGCTAGTGCTACCCACATCTCAATTTTTGTGCTCTCGGAATCCTCCTCCTTGCACTGCTCAGCCTCAGTTGGTGGGTCTGTCTGCTCTTTGGCAACGTCATCCCCGGACAATTGCAAGTCAAAGAAAATCTCAAACCCCGGCAAGCGCCGCCTCTCTGTATTTAGCCATGGCTCCGGAAAGCCGTAGAATGGGAAGTCTTCCCCCTCCCAAATGAAGCATCCGTTCAGGGTGCCCTGGATAGGCCAGTGCACCAATTCATAATGCTTCCCGGCTTGCTTTGCTCTGGCTCTTCCGGCCATCTCTTTTCCATTCCCCGCCCAATCCTCTTTAGTAGCCAGATAACCTAAGCCAAAGGTATATGGGTTATGCGGTACTTCAGCCGATGCTGCAACGCCTTTCCAGCCACTTCGCCCTAATCCTATCCTGGGCATGTGCTGAAGTTTATTCATAAGGTTGATAGATTGTGCCCTGACGTATAGCCCCTCATTAACAGCTAGGACATTCTGTACAACCCGTGCCTCAGCTAGGGTAAATCCTGACAAAAACACATCCTTCGCGCCATGTTCAATCTCCAGAACTGGTGTAGAAACCTCTAGTGGTAGATGTATTGAAGAATTTCCAAAAATGATTGCCATCCCCTTCCCGTGGGGGTACTTCAACATTTGGTCCAGGGTAGAATAGACAACCTTCACCTAGTGCAGCCACAACCGCCCAAGGAGTAAATTGAAGGTGGCGGGAACATCCAAGACATCAAAATCAATGTCCTGTTGCCCCGGACCAACCTGAGTCCGAATCTGTACAGTCCCCATCACCTCTCGGCTGGTATTATCATATGCCCGTATCACTTGGGCTGTTGGAACAAAATCCTCAGGCTTCAACCCGATAACATATGCTATTCTCGACAAACACACGTTGATAGCAGATTCTGTGTCAACAAGGACTACCGGTATCCATTTCTCTCTACACTCGACAGAGATGTAGAGTGGTTTGTTATAATCTGAGCTCTCAAGCGGTAGTTCCTTGTCAGTGAAGGTCAAGGTCGGGCAAGCTCTTCCCGGGAAAATCAACCCTACCAACTACTTAGGAGTTGTATCGATTGAACGTTTCGACTTGTCCATGGTAGGAAGGATAGCCTGTCTATGAACTCTTGAGTCCATAAGCAGTCCCCAGATGGAGATGTCTGCTTGGATTTTCTGAAGCTGTTTTAGCACAGCCTCTTCCTCGAGCAGTTTTTCCTTCAACCTCTCTGCTTCTTTGTCCTTTCCGAACGCCTCTAGTTGATCCAAGTGTGGGGGCTTGAAATACCACCCACTTCTGGTCATATGGTCAACCTCCTCAACATACCAGGTACCATCTGGTTCGTTCTGCCCCCAATCTTCGTCAGTGTGGGCAGGACGTAAGTCGTCTTCTTCCTACCACATCCCGTCGGCAACCGACAGACAGCTGTCCAGTTTCGTTGCAACTATTCCTGTGCTCACAGCATACTCCGTTCTCGCAGGGGCTTTAGCCTTCCTAGCCTTCTCAAGATCCTCAATCTTTTCCTGCTCAAACTGCTTTAGCGCAGCCTGCTGTTCAGCGTTTATTGTAGTCAAACTGTCCGGATCCCGAGCAAAATTCTTAACACCGGTGCTCTTTGGAAATTTCTTCTGATTGTTAGCCATTGCGGCCACTGCTGATATCCCAGCTCCTGATTGCCCCTGTTCTGGCTGAAGTTCTTTAACAACATCTGGCTGGTCACTGAGCCACCCCGTATTTTCTGCTGATCCATCCAAGTCGAACCAGTTGATGTTCACATCCCCTGAATCCTGCTCTTTAAAGAACTGCAGATTTGCAATGTCTTTTTCCAGCTCTGTTAGGTCATCTAACCTCTGACTGGGTCCTTCTTCCCAAACCACACTAATCTCTACCCCAACTGGAAACTCTACCTTTGGCTTAGCCTGGTCTGTTGATGCGATATAACCACTCGGGTTGTATGCAAAGCTCACAGACCCCTCAGGCTCTGAGTCATCATTCCCATCTGCCTCCAAATTCATCCCAGTTCTGTCTTCGATAGTCACCACTATCGGTTCGGGTTAGGCTAGGGAGGTTCTTAACATGCACAAGTTTGTGTTGTCCAGAATGAACACCTCAGGCTTGGGTAGGTGGGAGGGTGTGATGTATATGCTCGGGTCATATAGAATGGCCAAGGTTCGGATCGAGTTAATGCATTTGGGAGGTGGAGCTTGGTTATGTAGTGGAAGTGGGTTGGTGGTGACATTCGGCTTCTCTGGAGGCACGATCACCCTATTGTCAATAAGATCTTGGACCTCATGACACGGTCTATAGCACTAGTCGGTGTCATGACAATGCTGTTGGTGAAAGGCACAGTATTCAGCCTGGTAATGACCGCGGCTCTAGGCGCGTCAAGTGCCGTTTCTTGATCATAACCCCTAGAGCTTTGGACAGAGACATGTATAGTGGAGTAAAGGTTCTTTGGCCTCGGGGCGGATATCTGGCTATTTGTGAGCTAGTTTCCGATGCACCGGTGAAGGGTGTAGCTGTAAGTGTTTTTGGAGTGGTGGTGGTGGTGACCATGCCCACATCTGAAGTTCTGGTTGCTGTAGCACTACTCGTGCCTGCATTTAAACTGCGGGTAAATGCCTTCTTAGGCTGCTCTCTCTCATGGTGAATCTGTACCCTAATCTCGTGTAAATCTGCAAAGGTAGGGAGGGGTAAGATGATCATCTGCATAAGCATGGGTTGGACGTTGCGTACAACCATCCGTATCTGATCCTTCTCGACCGGCCTGGTGGTCATCATAGAAGCTTTGGCCCTCCAACGGGTTACAAAGTCGGAGAAGCCCTCTTTTGGCTCCTGTCTGGTTGTCTCAAGATCATGAGTTATGATCTCGATCTGCGTGTTGTAGGAGTATTGAGCTATAAAGGCCTCATCCATCTCTTCCCCGCTTCTCTTGATAGAGTCCTCCAGCTTTGCGTACCAAATAGCCGCAACACCCGATAGGGTCTGGCTGAAAAGGGAAAGCTTTTGCAATCTGGATAGGCCCATTGGCCTTAGGATATCTGAGAACAATCGCAAGTGTACCATGGGGTCCCCAGAATGGTCAAATCAGTCTATATGCGGCATCCTAAACCGGTCCGACAAAGTCACTGCTGAATCGGTGCATCCATCATCTATGTCCGAAATGGAATTAACGCCATGAGCCTTTTTGAACAACTTTTCTAACTTGCTCACTTTCAACGCTCTTGGATCCACCTCAAATTCAATCGGTGTATCCACTAGATTGGTTGGTGCTTTGGACAGCTGAGGTAGGATTACAGGTGGAACTGGCCCCGTTGGGACGTCTGTATTCTCCTGGACGTTTGCAGTCTCCCCGAGTGTTGGAACTCTAGGTGGGGTGGGGGTGGATGCGAAGCAGATGCTCCGGCTTGTTGTGGTTATGCTGTTGCTGAAGTCTGGTAATCAGCTCTGTCTATTGAGCCACAACCTCTGCCTGACACACAACAAACTCTGTTTGACGGGCAGCATCCCGCTGCACGGCTTGTATAGTCTCTTGGAGCTGATACATCATGTCCTCCATACTTGCCATAAGGTGCTGATCTAACTGAACAACAGGTGTATCTCTCTTTGTGGTAGAAATGGAAACCTCAGCCCGACTACTCACTGGTGGGGTGGATAAGGACCGCTGATCTGATAACCGCTCTGCTGATGAACTGCGCCTAACTGACCTCCATTTAGTAACCGGGGGTAATGAAAGGAACACTGGTTGTCCGTGTATCAGATCCTCGGATCGATGAAGTCTTCGACCTCTGATCCAAAGTGCTTGGAAAATATCTTCCTTTTCAGAAGCAATTGTGTTAAACTACCTAGCAAAAAGATAAATAAAGCATAATAAGGAAACAAACAACCATAAAAACGGACAGCATAACGGCTTAAATAAACACAACACACAGTTGTTATTTGTAAGCTGAACACACTGTTTCTCAACACTGATCACTGTTCCCAAATCACTGCCCCAGATCTAATACCCTCAAGTAAAACTGATTCCCCAAATACTGATGCCCGCAAGCCTGATACCCAATCTTGCATACTGATACATGAATTCCCTGTAGAGGCACACTCTAAAAGCACATAGCAAGCAAGTAAGAGCCAAAACACCCCTATGGAAGGGTAGGGTTTCCCCGTCCTATCTTGTTAGGAGCTAAGGTTTCACTACGCACACAGCGGTTTCAAACAACCTATAATCGGGTAAGCAACCTCTCCTAGTTTGGAATGGTCACTATGGTTTCCGATATGCAACTAGGTTGAATGGTTAAAAAGGGTGCCTTGGTAACAATCGAGGTTTGTGTTCCTATCGTGGCGAAGCCCGTAACCGGTCAGCGTTATGGCACGCAGCCTCCGACAACCTGCTCAGGAATAGCAGATGGCAAACACTGTGACTTAAGCGCACCAATGCAAATGCAGTGCAAAGAAACACAAAAGTGCAATCAAAACAACATATCATGAGTTTGAGTCAATTTCTCTAAATCCGCAGCAGAGTCGCCAGAAACTGTAGACCGCCAGAACTCCGCTCCACGCGCGAGGGCACAAATTGTAGTTCTAGCTACTGTAGTTCGGACTCCTGTCACAGTTCTGAATCTAATCTTACAAACTACAATGTAAGACTAATAAATCACCAAAGAGTCCAAATTTGGCAAATCGTTTTGGAAAATCAATTTTAATCGAGAAGTGCCAAACGTGAACTGCTTTTCCAGATTTCAGAGTTGTCACCTAAATATTTTATTTTTACAAATTTAGGAAACGTTGACTCATGCCAAAGGCCACGTGTCCATCATCACGAAAGTTACCTCGGCTCGGGAACTTCGGTACGAGAGGGGAAGGTCCTGAAATGAGCACCCTCGCTCGCCCGATGAAAGATTGGACTATACTAACATGATATGTTGTTTTTATAAACACATGTGTTCTTATTCCGGTTATTAATCTAGAATTACTATGTGATGCGCACAGCATACAAGTATAGACTAAATTACTCAAATTAGAACAAAACATCTCATGTTTGTTTTTCAAAAATGGTTTGAAATTACTACTCGCAAGTAGGCTAAGACGCAGATTTTGCTACCCTCAAGTGGGCTTAGAAAACATGGTGATTTGTCACTTCAAGTGGGCTTAAAATGATTTTTTCGATGAATTGTTCCAATTCAAGCAATAAAGCCTTCATCCATAGGCATTGAAGCAGTTATAGCAGTTAAGCACACAGCCTCATGGCAAGTATGCTATCATGGCAGTCACTTACACACATGTAAGGATGCTAAAGCGTAACAACTTACCTAGTACTCCGAGCCAAAACAAAAACTATGTTAGAAATCATGCAAGATCCTAGCTTATCTTAAGATGCCTAATGCAACACATGCAAAAATGTAACTAAGATAGGCTCGACTATTCTAAGATGTCATGTGAATGCAACTTGATAACATGTATTCAAATTGGTATTGAAATACAATGCAGTTTGTACGATGCATCGAGCCTGGTGTATGCAAGACAAAATGAATGATGCACGCATGCAAGTATGAGTGTGGTAATTGAAACATGCCCTAAAACTAACCATCGAAAGCGGTTAAGTAAAAAGGGGAAAGAAATGGGGGTCGGAAGACATGCATCACACACACGCACAATTATTACAAAATTCGCCCTCTCGACGGAGCGTCCGAATAATAAGCTAACTAGCTAATCTAAGCTAATTAAACTACTTATTATAAAACGAAGCTAATTAACTAATCCTAGTTAACTAATTAGTTATTACAACGCAAATGAATAGCAAAGTACATTAACTACTTAAGTACAGAACGAAATAGCTAACTAGCTAAGCTAAATAGTTAAAAGGAGCCTCAGGGCGAGAAGTGCATGCATGCTCGATCGCCTCGCTCGGAAATCCACTACTGTGCCCCAACTTGCCTCCGTTTGCATTTGATCTTAGAGCACTGCACAAACTTCTAGATAGCTTCCACTCGAACATGGAGACCTCCAGGAGGGCTGCCTACCACTTAATGGTGTTATAGACCACCTAAACATGCTGTAGACCAGAAAAAGTGGTTGGCCAGCTACTTTTTCTGGTCTACCGACCAGAAAATTCTGCCCAACTTCAGTTTGCTACAACAGAAAACAAGAAGGGGCACATCAATGTATTTGTAAAGTATGTGTGCACAACCACCCTCCCTATGATTTCTTAAGCTCAAGGGTGTGCGGTTCTCGACTCTCGGGCCACCAATCGAGCATCGCAATGCACGATGGCCGAGAAGCCAAGCTTGCACAATTCAATGTCAATGAATGCACAAATAACACATAAGGGCCTTAACCTCTATCATGCTTGATCAAGAGGGTCGGCTACCGAGAAATGAGGCACATTTCATCACTTAAAATATGAAACGTCCCTCGTTTCTCATGTTTGGATTAACACTCTATCCAAACACAATGCAATGCAACAACATTCCAAGCATAATGCAATGCAACAACATGCGAGCACAATGTAATGCAACAACATGCAAACACAATGCAATGTAACAACATGCATACAACATGCTCTTCTATGAATGCTGGGATGGCATACACAAGGTTCTAACATATGAACAAAGCATGCATGGCAAATTTAGAAGCTTAAGGCATCAAAGCTAGGAAAGAACATCTCACAAGACGCATGCAATACAAAGCTCAATGGACTTAAACCGAATATGGACAGACCTAAATCATGCCAAAACAGTGGCCAAAATACTTTGACATGACGGCATGAAAAGCAAGATAATGCATGCTCATGCATTGGCCCAGCAACTAAGCAAAAGAGCACAACTCTCAAACATGATTAAGAAGGGACAAATATGGAAGTGTGACAACACTATATGCTTTGAAATATCATGTTAAATGATGCCAAACCATGCACATGTCACAAATGAAGCATGCTAGAAGGCTCAAAGCTGAAAACTAGCATAGGCACTTACATTATAGCTGTACAAAGCAAGCCCCAAAAGGCCAAGACAACTCAAAACAGTCCTAGAGTGTGTCAAAATGATGCTAAAACTTGTATGGAGTAGAGCTAACACATGCTAGCATGAAGGTCATGAAGCATGGAGTATGCAAGGCCAGTAAGGAGGATTACACTACCCCTACCAAAACCAAGCATGAGATGACTTCACCAACAAAAATTAGAGTTGTATCATGGAAAACCAACACCAAAAACACACTGATATGGCAGCCCAAAAGCTTAGGCAAGATGGCATACATATTGGCTCATACTTAAGGCATAAAGTGCCAATCCTCCAAAGCATTGAAAGAGTGAAAGATGTGAGGACATGGAATTGGAACATGCTCTGAAATCACATAAAAAATGATGCCAAACCATGCAAATATCCCAAGCAATGCATGCCAGTGACTTGGGAATCCAAAGCTAGTGAACTAGAATCCACTATGGCTATACAAAGCACGGCATGCATGACCCAAAAAACATAAAACATAGCTTAAGCATGGTAAATCATGAGTAAAAGCTTCCTGGAGTTGAGCCCAAATCATGCCAAAATGATGGTCCAAAGCATGATGCATATTAGGCTAGTTTGTGGAACTGCACTACAAGTACAAGGAGCATGCAAGAGGTAATCAAACCAACCCTAGACAGAGCTATAATATTGTCACACCCCAAATCCGGGCATGACCGGTCGTGGCCCACAGGGACTTAGCCCAAGGCACACGTAAGCCTAAACACGAATCCAATCACATTGAACAACTGAACAATAGTCCAATAATAAATAACCAAAACTCAATCCAGACATGCCACAATTATAAACGGCAAAATCAACCGTAATCAAAAGCCATCCAAACTTATGGGATATAAACAACCCACAAAATAAATTAATTCTAAATAAAACCCAATCACAAAGTATGCACAAAACTCGACAAAGCAACCTAAAAGAAAATTCAATAAATGCCCTAGAGGTCCATGCAATTGAGTCCCCGCTACGCCATGAGTCCACTCTAAGTCCATCTAACACCTGGAAATAGTAAACAACTAAGTCAGCTGATAGCTCAGTGAGTAGCAACATGGATAGTAAATACAGTTTTGAAAACAGGGTTCAATTCCAAAATAAGAAATATATCACAGAAATTAGATTGGCATACAGTTTGGTAAATACAATCTGTTTCAAAAAGAAGGTTCGACAGTTCAACACTTAAAATACTCATGTCCCGCAAGAACATGATAAACGACATTTTTCACTTAAAACATATTATAACATGAACACCAATACTTTTCTGGGTACCAATAAAAACAAATAATCTGCCACACATTTCTCAGGCTATAAGCCCCCTTGGATCCAATACCGAACTAAGAGTCATCCTCAGGGTGGCACCTGGGCCTTTTCTCAAAGACGATCCGATTGAAGGTCACCTAGTTATTTTTAATGGTCTTTTCCTTACAATCGTTGAGCACTAGAGTCATCACGGCCCAACTCGGATCTGTTCCCTAGTGGCCAGAGTCACCATACACAGTGGAATAATTTCCTTGGACTAAATACACACATGGTCCCAATAATCAATACACATCAGTTTCGCAAAACATGGTAGTTCATCATTATAAACATGAGACCAAAACAAATAGTTTACAGTATGCCAAGTTTACACATGTTTCGGAAATAATTTGATTCAATAGTTCAGGGTAGGGGAACATTTATAAAAATATGTAGCATGAAACTACTCACCTGAAAACGAAATAATATAATCCTCGTATAGAGTGTAAAAGTCCAACTAGTGCCCTGACCAAGTATAAAAACTACACGTCAGAACTAATTCAAAAATACTAAAAAAAATAGGAACTAAGTAACCTCAAACTAAAGCGCACTAACACGGCTCAACCCAACTCACTGTTACTCTTAAATATTACCTAAGTTCATGTTCTTCAAGGTTTAAAATCACCCAAGACATGGGTTCCGGTTGAAACTTAATTAAATGTGATTTTGAGATAAAACAGAGTTTTAAACAAATTTTCCCAATCTATTCACTAACTTTGAAAATTACAAAACCCACTCCACGCTATTCGAAAAATTCCAAAAACCTCCAGATATCAACTAATATATCCTAAGTTTCAAACCCAATTGGTTTTACTTGATTTTCTTATCAAAATAATTATCTACAATTTATTATATCCAAACAGGTTGTTTTCTGCAGCACTTTAAAGAAATTGACGGTTCTCTTAATATACATGAGCAATCAATGCAAGGAAAAAAACGTACAAAACTAGACTCGTAACCGGTTCTAATGACACTAATTTGATAATTTTTGGATTTATACCCAAAGAGAACAACACTCCCGAATTTACTATTTCGGAGTAGTTTCCTGGACAGATTTGAATACCTCAATTTATATGGATTTTGACTCCCAAAAATTATGAAAAAATTCAGATATGCAATTCAATATGTAATTGATCTATTATAAAAATTTCAGATTAAAATTCATCCATTTGATATGGTTTCTTGATTTTTAAAGTTCGCGATTTTGTGCAGAATTTTTTTGAACTAAGAATTACACTCATTCTTTATACATCAATTTTACTCCTCAGATTTCTTAACAGCATATATATATACACAAAATACATACACCTACAATCTCTCCGTCAATGAATTAAATAACAACATTATTAGGATAAAGAACAAAGAAAGAAGAGAAGAAAACCTAGGAGGCCACACAGCATAACACACCCAAAGCTCTCCTTCTTGGCTACAACAATAATCTTGATGATTGAAAAACCCCTCTCTTTCCTCCATAAACCCACGGCAGCTAGGGCTGCTAGTGTTGTGGAAAACAAATATAACAAGAGTTAGGGTTTGTGTTTATTTTATTTTATACTAGTGGTGGGCACACTTAGGTCAAATAGATAGATAAATATACAAAATACATATATAAGTTACATGCAACTCAAATGGTAAGAGTCTAACTTATTAATTATGTGGTCTAGAGTTCAAGTCACACCCTCTTCTCCATTTTTTTTTTAATAATAAATCTTGCTTCTAAATCAATGACTTTCACCATAATTTATTTTAGGTTTAAAATTAATTAAAAGATCCTCCAATAATATTTAATTTGCACCTTAGAATTCACCACCAAAATATTTGAGATTGTGATATTATTATTTAATTATTTACTTAATTTTTATATTCGGGTTCTCACATTTTCCCCTCCTAAAAAAAAGTTTCGTCCTCGAAACTAACCTGAGTAAATCATGAGAATAGATGTGAGTGCGTGTCGTGCATCTCGTCCTCGCGTTCCCAAGTCGCCTCTTCAACTAGATGATTACGCCACAGTACCTTAACCAATTTAATGACCTTTGCACACAACCTTTTCTCTTTCGAATCCAAAATCTGAACAGGTATCTTCTCATATGAAAAATCCTCTCTAATCTGAATTGACCCATAATCTATCACATGAGACGGACTGTGCACATATTTCCTCAGCATAGACACGTGAAACACATTATACACTCCTGCCAACTTAGGGGGTAAAACAACACGGTACACAACCTCACTAACCTTCTCTAATACCTCAAATGGTCCAATGTATCTAGAACTCAACTTTCATTCCTTTCCAAACCTGATGACTCCTTTCCATGGTGATACTTTCAAGAATACCATATCCCCCACATGAAACTCTAAGTCTCTCCTACGATGATCAACATAACTTTTTTTTCTACTCTGAGCAGTCAATAATCTCTCTCTAAAGGTGATAATTTTCTATGTAGCATCCTCCACCAAATCAAGTCCCAACATTTGCCTCTCACCAACCTCATACCAACACAAAGGAGACCTACACTTCCTCACATACAAAGCCTCATAAGGAGTTACTCCCAAACTAGAATGATAACTATTATATACTCAAACTCCATGAGCGGCAAATAATCATCCCAATTACCTCTCCACTCCAAAGCATACGCCATCAACATATCCTCAAGGGTTTGAATAGTCCTCTCTGATTGCCCATCTGACTGAGGGTGATAAGCTGAACTAAAATTTAAACGAGTACCCATAGTTGATTGTAACGCACCCCAAAACTTAGACACAAAACGAGGGTCCCGATCTGACACTATTGGCACTGGTGCACCATGCAATCTAACAATCTCCTTCACATACAACTGTGCAAATCAAGCTAGAGAATAGTTCATCCATACTGCAATAAAATATGATGACTTGGTTAATCTATCAACAACTACCCAAACTGCATCGTGATTACTACTAGTACGAGGTAATCCACACACGAAGTCCATGGTAACATGATCCCACTTCCACTCCGGTATAGGTAAGGGTTGTAGTTTCCCCGCAGGTTTTTGATGTTCTACTTTAACCTGTTGACACACCAAACACTGAGCCACAAATTCTGCGATATCTCCCTTTATACCATTCCACCAAAAATGTTCATAAAGATCCCGATACATCTTAGTACTTCCAGGATGAATGCTATAACTATAACTAGAACTATGTGCCTCTGTCATAATCTCCTTCCTCAAATCACCACCAACATGAACAAAAATTCAGCCACTGAATCTAAGCAGCCCATCATCACTAACCACAAAGTCTACATGCTTACCCTCTACCATCTCTCCTTTAATACGCTCACACTGGGGGTTAATCTCCTGAGCTAAACGAATCTGTTCTCTCAAGGTCAGTTGAACTATCAATTGACTATAATAAGCTCTATCACCAGGCATAACAACCTCAAGCCTCAAACGTCTAATGTCTTCCACCAAACAACTCTCAATAGACAAAGCAGCTACATCTCCAACTGCGTCCTTTCTACTCAAGGCATCTGCAACCGCATTTGCCTTCCCTGGATGATATAAAATATTCACATCATAATCTTTTAGTAACTCAAGCCATCTTCTTTGCCTCAAATTTAGTTCCTTCTGTGTGAAAATATACTTCAAACTCTTATGATCAGTGTAAATCTCATACGACTCTCCATACAAATAATGTCGCCAGCTCTTAAGAGCGAAAATCACTATTGCTAACTCCAAGTCGTGCGTAGGATAATTTCTCTCATGTACTTTCAACTGTTGTGATGTATAAGTAATCTTCTTCCTATGCTGCATGGGCACACATCCTAAACCCTGTCGTGAAGCATCGCTATAAATCACAAAACCACCACCATCAGTAAATAAGGCAAGGATTGGAGCTGATGTCAACCTCTTATTAAACTCTTGGAAGCTACGCTCACAATCATCATTCCACTAAAACTTGACCCCTTTCCTAGTGAGATTGGTAAGTGGCAAAGCAATACGGGAGAATCCTTCCACAAACCGTCTATAATAACCAGCAAGGCCTAGAAGCTATGTACCTCCATCACCGAAGTAGGTCGTGGCCAATCAACAATTGCTGCTACCTTTGTGCTATCCACAAATACCCCATCTTTACTCCCAAATGACCCAAAAAGAATACACTGCTCAACTAGAATTCACATTTCTTAAATTTTGCATACAGTCTCTTCTCTATAAGGATCTAAAATACTACCCTCAAGTATTGCTCACGCACTGCTTTACTCCTCGAATAAATTAGGATATCATCAATAAACACTACCAAAAATTTATCCAGTTGCGGTTTAAATGCTCTGTTCATCAAATCCATGAATGTGGCGGGTGCATTTGTGAGACCAAAAGGTATCACCAAGAACTCAAAATGCCTATAACGGGTTCTAAAAGCGGTCTTGGGAATATCTTCATCCCTTACTTTCAACTAGTGATAGCCTAACCTCAAGTTAATCTTAGAGAATACCTAAGCTCCCTGAAATCGGTCCAATAGATCATCAATGCGTGGCAAAGGATACCTATTCTTCACTGTGACTTTGTTCGGTTCTCAATAATCAATACACAATCTCGTAGACCCATCATTCTTCTTCACAAATAACACAAGTGCTCTCCAAGGTGAAACACTAGGCCTAATAAAACCTTTGTCTAACAACTCCTATAACTGAGTTTGTAACTCCCTCAACTCCAACGGCGCCATTCTATAGGGCACTTTAGAAATAAGTGTCGTGTCAGGGACCAAGTTAATGGAAAATTCTACCTCACGATCTAGAGGAAGTCTAGGTAGATCCTTTAGAAAAACATCAACACATCACTTACTACAGGCAACTCCTCTAACTTCTACTCTGGTTGTTCGATACTCACCACACAAGCTAAATAATCATGACACTGTTTACTTAACATTCGATTAGCCTAAAGGAAAGAAGTAAAATAGATAGAAGACCCTTTCCTATCCCCCTGAAAGAAAAACTCAAGTTGCCTTGGCATAGCAAAAACTAACCTCTTTCTAAACCAATCAACAGAGGCGTGATGCTTCGTCAACAAATCCATACTCAAAATCACATCAAAATCCTTCACCTCTAAGGAAAACAAATGCACCAGAACAATCCTACCATCCAAGTTTACCTCACAAGATCTACATACATCTCCTAACACTACTATTTCTCCTAATGGAGTACACATGGTAATACAAACATCTAAACGACCACAAGGAAAAGACAATCCAAATAGATATCTAGGTACTAACTCTTAACCTCCAAAATTAAATCAAGAAAGATTCAACACAAGTTTAAACAAAACTAACTTAACCAAACACTACTAAGGACTATAGGGACTCGGACCTCGTCTAAATGATGAAATGCAAGATATGTAACTCGATAAACTACAACTCTGATACCACAATTGTCACACCCCAAATCTGGGCCTGACCGGCCGTGGCCCACAGGGACTTAGCCCAAGGCACACGTAAGCCTAAACACGAATCCAATCACATTGAACAACTGAACAATAGTCCAATAATAAATAACCAAAACTCAATCCAGACATGCCACAATTATAAACGGCAAAATCAACCATAATCAAAAACCAACCAAACTTATGGGATATAAACAACCCACATAATAAAATAATTCTAAATAAAACCCAATCACAAAGTATGCACAAAACTCGACAAAGCAACCTAAAAGAAAATTAAATAAATGCCCTAGAGGTCCATGCAATTGAGTCCCCGCTACGCCATGAGTCCACTCTAAGTCCATCTAACACCTGGAAATGGTAAACAACTAAGTCAGCTGATAGCTCAGTGAGTAGCAACATGGATAGTAAATACAGTTTTGAAAACAGGGTTCAATTCCAAAATAAGATATATATCACAGAAACTAGATTGGCATACAGTTTGGTAAATACAATCTGTTTCAAAAAGAAGGTTCCACAATTCAACACTTAAAATACTCATGTCTCGCAAGAACATGATAAACAACATTTTCCACTTAAAACAGATTATAACATGAACACCAATAATTTTCTGGGTACCAAGAAAAACAAATAATCTGCCACACAGTTCTCAAGGCTACAAGCCCCGTTGAATCCAATACCGAACTAAGAGTCATCCTCAGGGTGGCACCTGGGCCTTTTCTCAAAGACGATCCGATTGAAGGTCACCTAGTTGTTTTTAAAGGTCTGTTCCTTACAATCGTTGAGCACTAGAGTCATCACGGCCCAACCCGGATCTGTTCCCTAGTGGCCAGAGTCACCACACACAGTGGAATAATTTCCCTGGACTAAATACACACATGGTCCCAATAATCAATACACATCAGTTTCGCAAAACATGGTAGTTCATCATTATAAACATGAGACCAAAACAAATAGTTTACAGTACGCCAAGTTCACACGTGTTTCAGAAATAATTTGATCCCATTAATAATATAATAATTTATCAAAACAGCTTAATCATGAAACAACAATTTAATTTTCCAACAGTTCAAGGTAGGGGAACATTTATAAAAATATGTAGCATGAAACTACTCACCTGAAAACGAAATAATATAATCCTCGAATAGAGTATGAAAGTCCAACTAGTGCCCTGAACCAAGTATAAAAACTACACGTCACAACTAATTTAAAAATACTAAAAAAAATAGGAACTAAGTAACCTCAACTAAAACCCACTAACACGGCTCAACCCAACTCACCGTTACTCTTAAATATTACCTAAGTTCATATTCGTCAAGGTTTAAAATCACCCAAGACATAGATTCCGATCGAAACTTAACTAAAAATAACTTTAAGATGAAACAGTGTTTTAAACAAGTTTTCTCAATCTATTCGCTAACTTTGAAAATTACAAAACCCACTCCACGCTATTCGAAAAATTCCAAAAACCTCCAGATATCAACTAATATATCCTAAGTTTCAAACCCAATTGGTTTTACTTGATTTTCATATCAAAATAATTATCTACAATTTATTATATCCAAACTGGTTGTTTTCTGTAGTACTTTAAAGAAATTGACGGTTCTCTTAATATACACGAGCAATCAATACAAGGCCAAAAACGTACGAAACTAGACTCGTAACCGGTTCTAATGACACTAATTTGATAATTTTTGGATTTATACCCAAAGAGAACAACAATCCCGAATTTACTATTTCGGACTAGTTTCCTGGACAGATTTGAATACCTCAATTTATATGGATTTTGACTCCCAAAAATTATGAAAAAATTCAGATATGCAACTCAATATGTAATTGATCTACTGTAAAAATTTCAGATTAAAATTCATCCGTTTGATATGGTTTCTTGATTTTTAAAGTTTGCGATTTTGTGCAGAATTTTTTTGAACTAAGAATTACACTCATTCTTTATACATCAATTTTACTCCTCAGATTTCTTTACAGCATATATATACACAAAATACATACACCTACAATCTCTACATCAATGAATTAAATAACAACATTATTAGGACAAAGAACAAAGAAAGAAGAGAAGAAAACCTAGGAGGCCACACAGCACAACACACCCAAAGCTCTCCTTCTTGACTACAACAATAATCTTGATGATTGAAAAACCCCTCTCTTTCCTCCATAAACCCACGGCAGCTAGGGCTGCTAGTGTTGTGGAAAACAATTATAACAAGAGTTAGGGTTTCTGTTTATTTTATTTTATACTAGTTGTGGGCACACTTAGGTCAAATAGATTGATAAATATACAAAATACATATATAAGTTACATGCAACTCAAATGGTAAGAGCCTAACTTATTAATTATGTGGTCTAGAGTTCAAGTCACACCCTCTTCTACATTTTTTTTTAATAATAAATCTTGCTTCTAAATCAATGACTTTCACCATAATTTATTTTAGGTTTAAAATTAATTAAAAGATTTGAGATTGTAATATTATTATTTACTTATTTACTTAATTTTTATATTCGAGTTCTCACAAATATGCTAAAATAATGCCTAAGACATGCTAATATGGAGCCAAAACATGCTAGAAAGACATGCTACTTTGATGAGCCGCAAATAGGATTACACTACACATACAAGAAGCATGCAAGGGTGGCCTAAACTAGGCCGAAACAGAGGTATGCCATACTGAAATAAGGCCAAAAATAGGTTGAGAACAAGCCAACACAAGCTTAACAAACATGCTACTTTGATGAGCCATCAACACAAGCACATAAGAGAAGAGGAGGGGGGACAACCCCCACCCATTTGAGGCCTCAAAACACACTTTCCACCACTAAAATTCCTCTAGAATTCAGTGGTGAAGAGGCCAAACAAAGGTGATCACAAACGCCTAAAGGGATGACCCAAAACAAGGCAAAACAAGGCGCAAAAAAAGGGTAGACCACCCCCAACACCCAAAAGACCTTAAACAAACATTTCAAGGACTTAAAATTAGAACTTTTTGCAGTTGAAAGTTAGGCCTAAAAAATCATGCAAATAGGGCCAAAAGCTTAATCAAAACAAAGATTTAAGGGGTTAGAAACTCACCCTTGAAGAACAACTTCAAAGCAGCAACTCCAGCGACCTTTTTTGACCAAAAGCAATCCAAAAACTCCAAAACCAGCTTCTAGGTGCCTCAGCTCCAAGATTATAGTGTTTTAGTAGGTGTTTGCACGCAAAAATGTGAAGAAACTACACTTTTAAGCACAAATATAGAGCAAAGGATGAAATATAGAGATATAGATGTATCTATAGGTCCAATGCAAAATTCTGAACCAAAAGCAAGAGGGAGGAGGCTGCCTTTTAGAGAATATCAAGCATCAAGCTTGTTAAACAAGCTAAGAGCTTCAATCTATCACTCCATACACGTGTATGGAGGATGCTTTCTGTGCCCAAGAGCTGGCACAACTGGCATTGAAAATATCTGCAGAAAGTGCAGGAAAGCTGCTGACCAGTTGCAGTGGTCGGCCAGCTACTTGCACTGGTCGGCCGACTAGAAAAAGTGGTCTACAGGATGAGAAAGTGATCGGCAAGGGGGAGGAGCGGTTTGCATAAAGAGTGGAGGTTGTTGGCATGGCGGCCGACCACTTTAGGTGGTCCAAAGAGCACCAAGACCAGCTGGCCGACCAGAAAACTGGTTGGCAGGGAAGAAAAGTGGTCTTCAGGTAGAGAAACTGGTATGAACCCCTTATTCCACCCTCTAAGCAAGGAAAACAAGGTTTGGTTCAAAACCAAACCAAAAAGGAAGCAAGACAAAAGTCCGCGGGACAAGGCGCGCAGCCGGAAGCCCTGAAAACTAGTCTACGGGTACAAAATGTGGTCTACGAGAGGGAAAGGTAGTCTATGACCAAAAAAAGTGGACTACAGACCTCTGTTTCCCTCTAGACCAAGGCAACAAGGCGTGGTCCAAAAACCAAGCCAAGAGTAGAACGTTAAGAGGTCCCGAGACATGGCGCTCTGCCGAAGGCTCTGAAAATCGAAAACTAGCCTGCAAGGAGGAAAAGTAGTCTATGACCACAAAAAGTGGTCTACAGACCTCTCTCTCCCTCTAGGAAAGGGCAACAAGGCATGGTCTACAAACCAAGCCAAAACACAAAGAGTTCAGATGCCCGGGGGCAAGGCAGTCAGCCGAAAACTCGGGAAACTCGAAACGAGCACAAACATGCGCAATCATCGCGTGCACAAACGATGACGTCTGAGTCTTAAGGTCGGTCAAAAAATGGGGTGTCTACAGAGGGTAAAATGTGAGCTCCCAAAAGTTTTTCAGACTAAGGGATCCGCTCGGGCGATCAAAGTTGCACTCGAGCGAGCTACCCTGTTTCAGAAATTTTGAAGGATTTTCTAAGTACATTTTGGCATCCTCATTGTATCTTAGGCATTCCTAAGCCTTAATTAAGACATGATAATGAGGATAAAATTTTGAAACACACGTTAAGAAAGAGAAATGATAAGTTAAGCACTCTTGGGACATATGTTCAAGTGTATTTATCATGTGTAGGTCACGTGTTAGCACCCGCCTGATTGATCTGTTCTGCACAAGTGATCTATTTTGTTATCAGAGCAATCTGTGAATAACAACTCTGTAAAGTTATATTTGATTATAAGTATTTTTAGAATGATAAGATATGAAAAAAGTGGACTACAGACCTTTGTTTCCTTCTAGACCAAGGCAACAAGGCGTGGTCCAAAAACCAAGCCAAGAGGAGAACGTTAAGACGTCCCGAGATAAGGCGCTATGCCAAAGGCTCTGAAAATCGAAAACTAGCCTGCAAGGGGGAAAAGTAGTCTACGACCACAAAAAGTGGTCTACAAACCTCTCTCTCCCTCTAGAAAAGGGCAACAAGGCATGGTCTACAAACCAAGCCAAAACACAAAGAGTTCAGAGGCCCGGGGGCAAGGTAGTCAGCCGTAAACGTCAAAAACTCGAAACGAGCACAAACATGCGCAATCATCGTGTGCACAAACGATGACGTCTGAGTCTTAAGGTCGGTCAAAAAATGGGGTGTCTACAGAGGGTAAAATGTGAGCTCCCAAATGTTTGGCAGACTAAGGGATCCGCTCGGGTGATCAAAGTTGCACTCGAGCGAGCTACCCTGTTTCAGAAATTTTGAAGGATTTTCTAAGTACATTTTGGCATCCTCATTGTATCTTAGGCATTCGTAAGCCTTAATTAAGACATGATAATGAGGATAAAAGTTTGAAACACACGTTAAGAAAGAGAAATGATAAGTTAAGCACTCTTGGGACATATGTTCAAGTGTATTTATCATGTGTAGGTCACGTGTTAGCACCCGCCTGATTGATCTGTTCTGCACAAGTGATCTATTTTGTTATCAGAGCAATCTGTGAATAACAACTCTGTAAAGTTATATTTGATTATAAGTATTTTTAGAATGATAAGATATGATCTGTTTTATGAAATACTATTTTGTGATTCATGAATGAATGTCTTCTTCCTTTTTTTTTTCCTGAAATGTATTTGTGTCATCCTTAGTTCATGTAGCCCTCGCCCAGGGATAACAATACTGTGGTTTATGTTCATGTGGCCCTCGCCCGGGGGAACAATATTGTGGTTTATGTTCGTGTGGCCCTCACTCAGGACAACAATACCGTAGTCAATATGCACGTGGCCCTTGCCTGAGGGTAACAATATCGTGGCCTATGTTCATGTCACCCTTGCCCAGGGGTAACAATACCGAGGGCCTATGTTCACGCGGCCCTCGCATGGGGCTAGCAATACCATGGCTATTTGTGCACAAAGATGTTGACATTTATGGTCACTGGTATTGACTATATATGTGGGTCCATGACCAATCTGATCTGATAGCTAATGGATGTACCACATATACTGCTTATGAATTCTGTATAAGTACGTGAATCTGAATATGTTCTAATATGAACTCTAATTTCTGAATCTGTGATGGACATCATTCATAAACCCTTTACTTTGTTGTTATTCAATGGGCTCTAGCTCACTGTTATATATATGCATGTAGGTGATCAGGCACGGGACCAGGCTCAGTGAGGATTGCTTGGAGATCTGCTTGAGTCAACCAACCAGTATGCCTCCCAAGGAGGTTCTGAAATGTCATATGGTCGAGTTTTGTGGACACGATGCAAGTTTAAGTTTAAGTTGTTTTCTTTTGTTTGTTTGAACAAGATTTTGCTTTACCTATATCTAAGGTTGACATTTTGATGACATTATATATATGTAAATATATGTTTTTAAATTTTCAGTCCCATGTATATCTGCATAGCTTTATGGCTATTATATGTTTGTATTTGCTTCAGCTAGCTTTTGTATTTTGTTTAATCTGTTTAAAGGCCTTTAGTAATCCCAGGATTACTGGCCGGTTACAACTCTAAACCTATAAGGACGGGTTTGGGTCATGACTGAGTGGTATCAGAGCACATGCTATACCGTACACACAAGTCCATATGAGCTATAGGATGTCCTAGAAAAGGATTAGGGACCTTACATCCACATGTGTGAGTGTGTGTGAAAATCATGTGAATATATCTAAACGAAATGAATATATGAACATATACGAACTAAAGTGAAATGACATGAACGTATCTGAGCTGAATATGACCATTGTGGAACTATGAAGATTATTTGCCTTTGTTTATTATTGTCCTATTTACTTATATCAATGGAGAGAACAAGAAGTAATGATGTGACTGAGTCCTTCGATACACGAATGGATTGAATGAAAAGAATGCTTGATGCCTTAACAGAATCAATGAGACAATAGCAAAGACAGCAACCATTGCCTCATTCGCCTTCTCTAGTACAATTTGAACCAATGAATAATGATATCATTAGCTTGACCTAGAAGTTGAACAAGATAAAGCCACCAACTTTTCTAGGTGGTATTGAACTGTTAAAGGCTGAGACATGGATGCTAGAGACCACAAAATTATTTGAAGTCTTTCCATGTTATGAAGTTCAAAACGTTTTGTTGGCTACTTACACTCTAAAAGATGAAGCCTGACATTGGTGGATGTTAATATGAGACAGTAATGTGGCTTTGACCTAGAACCAGTTCAAAGAGATCTCCTATGAAAAATACTTCCCTTAATGTTTTTGAGACCGGAAGGTTTTGGAAATTGAGCCACTAAAGCAAGGGGCTATGTCAGTGGTAGAGTATGAAGAAGAGTTCACTGAGTGATCCCGATTGGCACCTCACATGGTTGATACGGACTACAAGAAAGCACGAAAATTTGAAGAAGGGCTTAATTCAAATGTGTTTGATTGAGTTGGCATACTAAAATTGCCTATGTACGTGGAATGGAAAGGCAAAAGATCAAGATTCAACTTCAGAAAGGGTCGGTCCTTCTCAAAGAAGCAAAATACCGGATCCTCCAATAGTTCAAGTCAAGGTAGTGGTACAGCCCCTACTTGCTCAGAATGTTGAAGAAAACATAAGGGCACTGTAACATGCCGCATCATCAGATCTTAGAGTCGTCACCTAATATTTATTTTGGAAAAATTAGGATTCCTGTGACTCGTGCCAAGGCCACTGTTCGTCGTAACCAAGGATGCTTGGCTCGGAACCTTAGGTATGAAGGGAGAAGGCCATTAATTGAGCACCCTCGTTCACCCGATCAAAAGATCGGCCTTTACCAAATCGTGATATGAATTTAATTTTCTTTATATGTTCATGTTCTAATTATTTAGCAAATCCTAAAATTTACTATCTGAAGCATACAAGTATAGACTATGCCATTCATTTTGGAACAATTTGATTTCATGTATTTTGAAAGAGTTTTAAAGATGTACAACCCAAATAAATTGAGTTTACAAACATGAAAAATCAGTATTATTCCAAATTAAGTGACACAACCTCCATCCACTGGCATTCATATAGTTATATCAAGTAAGCAAGTAGCCACATGGTAGGATGCTCAAACATAATAAGAAAAACACCCACAAGTGGGGATGCTAAAGCATAACAAGTTACATATTTACCGACGTCCTGCGAACAACTACAAAACAGAATTAGTAAAATATGCATGATCCTATACACAAAATCCTAATGCAATACATACAGAAGAATGCTTCTAAAGATCCGGCTTCTAAAACATGACATGTTGCAAAACATGCAATAGTGCACAAAATCATATAATAATCAATTAAAGCACAAAGATGCAAATTTAGCCGGATCTAGGTATGTGAAAGCATGAATATGCATGGCATGCAAGAATATACATATGTACAGTTAGAGAAAGCGATTAGAGGATGGGATAGATAAGAAGTGGGGATGGAGAATTATTACAACACTTTAAATATTACAAATCCGAGGGAGATGAATAAGTATTACAACACAATATAAAAATCCTCACAAACACTCGAAATAAAAAGAAAAGCATAAACTGCATAGGCCTTGGAGATCATCCGCTGAAAATTTGTTTGCTGCACTATTTCACCTTTGGAAAATCATTTGGAAATTTTTGTTTTTCACGCAACAAGACCAAAACAAAGCAAACCAAACCAAACCTTTTCAAGAGAAATTATATAATATATACAAAAATTATCAATTGAAAAATCTAACAAATATTCACAAATTATCTCATTTTGTTTGTGGCCAAAATTAAAGCTTAATTCGATAATCTTTAAAAAAATTGTTTAGAATTTCACAATTCTAACTTCACAGTTGTGTTCGAAATGGTCATTTTAGCTAGGAATAACTTCGTTGCATTTTTAGGGGCCTTACTAAAATCCTCCCAGAAAGTCGGGACATACCATAATTATTTGAAAAATTTGGCCCATAGTGCAATCTTCAAAATTCATGAGATATTCCATTAACACCAAGGAATATTCTATTTGCTAATGTCAATGGTGCGTCATGCTGACATCATCATCCACAAATAGTAATCTATATAAAAAAAATGAAACAAAAAGATGAATATAATGCTATGGAGTTTTGAACCCATGACCAAAGCCCCACCACCCAACATCTTAACCATTGAGCCAAGTCAAACCTTGTAAAGTATTGTTCTGTAGGAAATATTTAGACAGTAATACCAGCAGGAAATAACACCCAAGCACATGCTTTGGACAACTTTCATGTTTCTTTTTATTTCTTTTCTTTTATGATAAACATAATGGTGGTTTCACCTACCACTGTACCAATATATATATATATTACAATATAATAATAATTAGTAGAGAAATTTCATCAATCAACCATTTTTAGCAACCAAAGTATCACATGTTTAAAAAAAGAGAAATAGAAAGAAAATAAATGAGAAAATTGTGAAATTTCACCTTTAGAGGAAAGGGTGAATTTCTTGATTATCAAACTTTCTTCTTTACATCCTCACGGTTATGGTGTATGCTTTGGAATCTCATCAAGAAATTTTAAATTTTAGCTTTTAAAACATGGTATGACAATGAAGGTGGTATGTGAAAGGTATTGGAAGAAAATAATTTTGACAAAACAAACTCTCTCTGTTTTTAAACAGTTCTCTCTCTTTTTTTTTTCTTTTTTTTTCCCTCTCTCTCTCTCCCTCCCCTTATCTTCTGAAGACAAACCCCTTTATAGGCCAATGCAACATAATAATAAAAAAAAAGGTGGATGTTTATGGAGACGTCTTCCATTTTCTTCTTTCTTGTCCTTTTTTCTTTTATTTTCTTTATTTGAATGGGTGGGGTGGATTTATCTACCATCTTCTATCTTGCTATTTTTTTTTTCCCTTTCTTTCTTTTCATTTGAATGAGTGAGATTTCCCTACCGACAAAGTCGTTTTTTCTTTTATTATTATTATTATTATTAGTATTATTTTTAATTTATAACATACAAAAGATAAAATGTACACTAATATATATTAAAAAAACACCCAAAATATGTACAAACACGGCCTAAAACAATTTGGCCAAAACGGGTGAAGGTTGGGATTAATGCTTAAATTTGACTTTTCTGCTGAGAAATTCATAATATAGCATATTCCAATTTTCATCATCGAGTGTTCAGAAGAAAGTTCCCAAGTCTTAGGGTCGGTCAAAATGGGGTGTCTATAGTTGCCCCTCTTTGACAGAGCTCGAAGTCATTTCATGACGTGAGTGAATGTCAAAGCCCGTCAACGACCTTTTTTACAAGGCCGTAAGACTTGGGTAAACAAACAAGATGCAAATGCAATTGGTTGAACCTGAAGGTTGCCTACGTATCCCTTTGCAAGAAATCAAACAAGCATAGTTCAGGGACAGGATGCTATATGCACAGGACTACACTTTAATATTGGATTTGTACGCTTCGTGAAGCGGGTTATTTTCAAAATCCATGATCATGCAAGACAATGCAATGAGCAATAATCAAGTCAACATCATATGAATGTAAGAAGCCTCAACGTAAATAAAAAATAAATATAACTGTGCCTCACACGGAAATGAGTAAGCATAAAACAATTCCAAACACATTTCATGCGAAAGAAGGGAGCAGTGCAACCAACACGCATATCTCTCTGTATTTCAAATGGAGAGAGAGAAGGTTGTAACCAAGGAAAACAACGTCCTAGCGCGTTTCATGCGAAAGACCCAAAGGGTGGTGTAACCAACAGGCTTATCTCAACGTATTTCATATGGAGAGAGGGAAGATTTTAACCTCGGAGAACAACAAGGGTGTAACCAACAAGTGTATCTCAACGTATTTCATACGGAGAGAGTGAAGGTTTTCACCGAGGAGAATAACAATGGTGTAACCAATAGGCGTATCTAACCGTATCTCACACAGAGAAGAGGAAGGTTTTAACCGGGGAGAATAACAATGGTGTAACCAATAAGCTTATCTCAACGTATTTGAAACAAAGAGAAGAAAAGTTTTAACCTAAGAGAAATCAACAACCTAAAGTGTCTCACACAAAAGGAGGAAGGGTGGTGTGAACAACAGGCGCACCTGATATTTTTAACTGAGTTGAAACAACAACGTAAAGCGTCTCACTCGAAAAGAGGAAAGATGGTGTGATCAACAAACATACCTGATGTTTTTAATTGAGTGAAAGAACAACCTACTGTATCTCACGTGAAAGGAGGAAAGATGGTGTGAACAACAGGCGCACCTGATGTTTTTAACCGAGGTGAAATAACAATCTAAAGCGTCTCACGCGAAAGGAGGGAAGATGGTGTGAACAACAAGCATACCTGATGTTTTTAACTGAGTAAAAGAACAACCTAACACGTCTCATGTGAAAGGAGGAAAGAAGGTGTTAACAACAGGCGCACGTGATGTTTTTAACCGACAGAATCAATAACCTAACGCGTCTCACGTGAAAGGAGGAAATGGCGAACAAATCCAAACGTCTTTTATACGAGAGGAGAAAAGTGAATTAGAGATCCAAACATGTCTCATGCGACTGGAGAAATAGTGAACAAATCCATACGCATCTCTGTAACAAGCCCGCGGGGGACCTTGCTACAGCTCGGACTCGACTTTCGCAGTCACGGTTTTTAATCTGAACCAAAGAGTCCAAATCCGGCAAATCGTTTTAGGAAAACTGATTTTTGAAAGAAGTGCCAAACATGGACTGCTTTGCCAGATACAGAGTCGCCACCTAAATATTTTATTTTGGGAAATTTAGGAAACCCTGACTCGGTGACAAAAGGCCACGTGTCCGTCATCACCAAAGTTGCATCGGCTCGGGAACTTGGGTACGATTAGGGAAGGTCACTTCGTGAGCACCCCCGCTCGCCCGATCAAAGATCGGCCTCTACTAACCATGATATCTAGTTTTGAAAACTTTATGCGTTCTTATTCCGCTTATTAGCCTAGATTTACTATGTGATGCGCACATCATACAATCAAAATCCGTGTTTTAGCCTACTGTAGACGCGCCCGTGGGCCCCATTTCTACAGTTTGGACTCAAATGCCACGGTTCTGAATCTAATCTCGCAAAGTGTAATGCGAGATTAATAAATTGCCAAAGAGTCCAAATTCGGCAAATCATTTTGGAAAACTGATTTTTAAGAAAGAAGTGCCAAACATGGACTGATTTGCCAGATACAGAGTCGCCACCTAAATATTTTATTTTAAGTGCGAAACAACGCAAGTTAGTAGGGGTGCAAAATAATGCACAAGTTAGTAGGGGGTGCAAGACAATGCACAAGTTAGTAAGTGCAAAACAATGCACAAGTTAGAGGGGTGCAAAACAATGCGCAAGTTAGTAGTGGTGCAAGACAATGCACATAACGAGCAAGGCAATGCAGATTATATGGGGGGTGCAAAACAATGCAATTAACGAGCAAGACAATGCAGGTTATAAAGAGGGGTGCAAGACAATGCACATAATGAGCAAGACAATGCCAGTTATAGGGGGGTGCAAGACAATGCACATAACGAGCAAGACAATGCTAGTTATAAGGGGGTGCAAGACAATGCACATAACGAGCAAAACAATGTCAGTTATAAGGGGGTGCAAGATAATGCACATAACGAGCAAGACAATGCCAGTTATAAGGGGGTGCAAGACAATGCGAAAGAGGCGTGCATGACAATGTCAGGTAAGGAAATGCATGACAATGCAAATGACGTGTGAGACAACGCATGCATGACAATGCAAATGAGATGTGCATGACAATGCAGATGAGGA
>NW_021025867.1:790941-803591 GCF_004153795.1 Camellia sinensis
TTTCCCGTTTTACCTGAGAGCAACAGGAGATGGTTAAGCGGTCCCGAACCGAGGCACACGGCCTGACGGCTCCGAAAACCGGAAACCGGACTCCGAAATGGGCAAAATGGCCTACGGCCCCCAAATGTAGCCTACGGACATTGAGAAATGGTCTACGGGACCTCTCCCCCCCCTCAGGAAAAGAAACAGAGAAAAACGAGTCTGGTTCGCAAACCGAGACAAGGCACAGGAGAGAGTTCAGAAGTCCGGAGGCAGGGCTCACGGCCGCGACTCTGAAACTTCTGAATGAGCACAACATGCAATATCACCGAGTGCTGAACTGGTGACGTCTGAGTCTCGAGGTCGGTCAAAAATGGGGTGTCTACAATCTCATGTGAGAGGAGAAAGGTGAACTAGAGATCCAAACGTGTCTCACTCAAGAGGATAAATAGTGAACAAATCCAAACGTGTCTCACACGGGAGGAGAAAAGTGAACTTGAGATCTAAACTCATTTCACGCAAGAGGAGAAAAGTGAACTTGAGATCCAAATGCGTCTCATGTGAGAAAAGAAAGTGAACTTGAGATCCAAACGCGTCTCACACGAGAGGAGAAATAGTGAACAAATCCAAACACGTCTCACGCGAGAGGAGAAACAGTGAACAAATCGAAATGCGTCTCATGCAAGATGAGAAATAGTGAACAAATCCATACGCGTCTCACGCGAGAAAAGAAAGTGAACTTGAGATCCAAACGCGTCTCACATGAGAGAAGAAAAATGAACTTAAGATCCAAATGTGTCTCATGCAAGAGGAGAAATAGTGAACAAATCCAAACGTCTCTCACGCAAGAGGAGAAATAGTGAACAAATCGAAATGCGTCTCATGCAAGAGGAGAAATAGTGAACAAATCCATACGCATCTTATGCGAGAAGAGAAATAGTGAACAAATCCAAACGCGTCTCACGCGAAAGGAGAAAGGTGAACCTACCAACAGACGTAATGATTTCTCTATTTTATTTTATTTTATTTTTGTATAAATACCAAATATTGTAGACATATACACACCATATACATAATACAAATATGTATAAAGGCACATATGGGCAAGTTATACACATATATGGAGACACACACACACACACACATATATGAACAAAAACACATACACAAACATATACGATATATACATAGTCATATACAGACAAAATACATACAACTATGTATATACGGTATACATATACACATTCGACGAATATTTTGTTATTGATAAGAACTATTCCGTTTGCTGACATTAGCGTGGAATATTCCATTTGCTGACGTCAGTGCACACAAAACATGCAGAAAAAGAAAAATAAACACAAATGAGTTGATATGGAGGTTCAAACCCCCAATCTGAAGCTCAGCCTTCCAGTTCTTAACCATCGAACCAGACCACCTAACCAAGCCACTCTTGTGACAAAATATTCAAACAAATATATACAATACATAGATATACAATACATATACACATAAAACTAAAATACAAAAAGAAACACTCACTGCTATGGGGCTTCGAACCTCTGACCTCAAGCTTAAACTCTCAATCCCTAACCGCTGAACCAGACCACTTAACCAAGCCACTCTTGTGACAAAATATTCAAACAAATATATATATATATATAAAACAATACATATACACATATGCGTGCAACTCTCTCGCCTCTTTAGTTTTTGTCTCTCTTCCTTTAAATGTCGCGCCTGACACAGGGCTTCGTCTTTTGCGTTAGCCGGTCAACAAAAGCTAGACCCTCCCCGATTTTTGTAACGATTGCCTTGACACTTTCTCCTTCTTTGTCTTCTTCTTTTTCGTTTTCTTCCTCTCTTTCTTCATTTTCTTCTCTTCCGCGTTCTTTGCATACAAGCATATATATATACAAAGATATACATATATATATGCGTCTCTCTCCCTCTTTGTCTTCTTCTTATTTTCCTTTATCTGCTTTGAGTGTCGTGTCTGGCACTCGATTTCAATAAACACACCACATGACCGACACAGCTAGACCCCCCCTGATTTTCAATGATTGCCTCAATTTTCTCTCCTTCTTTGTCTTTTTCTTCTCTTCGTTCTCTTTGTAAATCGAAGCCTATGAGAGAGGCAGAGTAGAAAGTTGCGAACTCTTTCTACCATCACTCTGCACCCCTTCTTTTACATCACTTTCCTCTAATATGGCCGCTTCTCGTGGTTCTCTCACTCTCTTTTCGGACCTCAACGAGTCCACGATAGAGATAACTAGTTATGACTTCCTTCAACCTCAACCGCTCGCCCTTCCTCCTTCCCATGTTCTCATCTTTCCAATGATGTCAGTTGAGAAAATAATGGCAGCTCAGTCTAACATTGAGGCTAACTCATATACGCTGAGGTCATGTACTACGGTCTCTAACTTGTCTAGTCAACTGCAGAATAGGACATTTGAAACGTATCACCTGTCAACTCAACTCTCCCAGCTTCAACATGTGTATAAAGATGTTCGAGGAGAGACTAACGCACTAAAAAAGGAGAATAAAGAGCTGAAATAGCAGGCCACCTCAATAGCTCGATTCGGAGTTCCATCGTACTCTGCCTTTGATGGTCGATGAGGAGTCGACTCTCTCGACGATTTTATAAGCACTGAGGTAGGGTCTCCAAAGATCCCCCAAGAGGAAATCAAGATGAAGAGATCAGTGGGAGAGTCGAGTAAGTGAGGTCGGCGTGTGGGTTTCATCTGAAAAGAAAACAAATCCCTCTTCTACTTTTTTGTATTATTTTTGTTTTGCTTTGTTTTGTTTTGTTTTGTTTATTTATTTATTTGTTTTTTTTTTGTTTGTATATATTCTTGTACAAATTTGATTGGGGCTAATTCCTGGCATAAATAAAACAAGATTTTGCAAATCCAGATGGCATAAATGGCATAACACTGAGCATAAAAGTCATTTGGTTTTGAATTTTGAACTTGAAAATGGCTGCATTTTATTGAATTCTTAACTGAATATTGAGCCTATCACTGACCAAAACACAAAATCCAACTCAATGAAAGGATAACAAAGCAAAAACCATCCCAAACGCACCCTTTTATGCTTGCCGGAATAAAATGGACACAAAACAGAGCAACATCACTCGACTGCTCAATGGAAAAGCATCGCCAGCGATAACAGGCAAAAATCACCCCCAACACACCTTTTTACGCTTGCCGGAATAAAAATGGACATAAAACAAAATATCACCGGTTGACCGCCCGGCGAAAAAGCACCGTCGGATACAACTACTGTGCATTTTTCGGCGATTGCTTGATTAAGGTGACGAGAATTCGAAGTGCGGGTAAAAGACAAAAACCTGACTCGACTGTACCCCTAGTTCATCCTTTGACCTTTTCTTTTAGTTTTTATGATGTAAAAGCTACTTTGATTTAACCAGAGAGTTAGATAATGTACTTGTGTTGAAATCAATAGAATTAAAGTAAAGTTTGAGTAAAATCCACTTTTATTAAACCTTTTCAAAATAGTTTTCGGAAATGGTCACCACCTGACACACATGGAATTAGTCCTCAAGACGTACAACCCCGAATCAGAAGATCAGCTTACAACTGCATTCAACATCACTGGTTTATTTTGCAACTAGCCTTTCTACCAAATGGAGATAACACAACCAAGCATAGATGATGGAAAAAGCTGGACCGATCAAACATAATGGATAGGAGAGTTGAGTTAAAGATGATTATGGCCGAACTTCAGGATGAAGTTGCCTACGTATCCCAGAGATGGGAATTAGGCCTTACATAGTTCGGTTAGGGTTCACTCGAGTGTTAACTCTCTTCTTTTGTGCTCTAACTTTTGTCAAAGCCGCCCTCTCGAGTTTTTGACCTTGCGAGCTTAGTTTTTCTTTATTTCTAATTTTTTATGCTCTAACTTTTACCTAGGTCACCCATTTGGGTTTTTGGCCTAAGAAGCGTCTTAAGGATAGTATTTCTTCAACTTGTCCATGTTGATCAGCTGTGAGAACTCTCGGCCATCTAAATCCATAAGAATAATTGTTCCTCCTGAGCAGATGGTTTTGATGATATATGGACTAGTCCAATTGCGTCTGAACTTGCCTCTAGGATCATGGATGAGAGCTCGGTTGCCTTTGAGCACCATATCCCCTTCTTTGAGATTTTTAGATTTGACCTTTTTGTTGAAGGCCTGAGCAATTCTGTGTTGGTACCCTTAAATGTGATATAATGCCTTCAACCTCCTCTTATTGAACAACATCAATTCTTTAAGCATACTTTGCTGCCAATCTGCCTTTGTTATCTGATAGTCAACCATAATCCATAGCGACAGTACTTCAATCTCAACCGGCAGAACAACTTCCATCCCATACACTAGAGAATAGGGGGCTGCCCTTGTAGATGTTCAATTTGACGTTCTGTAATCCAAAATGCAAATGGCAGTTTATCTGACCAATCCTTGTAAGTCTCAACCGTCTTCCGCAGGATGTTCTTGACATTCTTGTTAGCGGCCTCAACAACTCCGTTGGTTTGTGGTCTATACATTGATGAGTTGTGAAAAGCCACATTGTATTTTTCGAGCAAATCCACTACCTCTTTCTGAAAATGCAAGCCATTGTCCAAGATGATCTCGTTTGGTACCCCATACCTATAGATGATGTTGTTTCTGATGAACTTGGCCACATGTGACACCTTCAACATAGGGTAAGACTGAGCTTCCACCCACTTGGTAAAATAGTCGATTGCGACTAAGATATACTCATGCCCATTTGAACCTTTTGGCGAGACTGCCCCAATGACATCAATTTCCCAAATTGAGAAAGGACATGGAAAAGTCATGTTATAAAGGTTTGACGGCGGTATGTTCATGCGATTGGTATGGACTTGACATTTGTGGCATCGCCGAACAAAGTTAATACAATCCACCTCCATAGTTGACCAATAATAGCCTTGCTTGAGGATTTTTCGAGCCAGCATCACACCATTCATGTGTGCTCCACACTCTCCTCTATGAGATGCTTCGACTCCTTTTCTTTAACACAGAGCTTGTGCATTCCCAGATGGCCTCTCTTATATAGCTTGTTTTCGCAGATGATGAATTGGACAGCCAGATGCCGTATTCCCCGTTTATCTTTAGCATTTGCCTCTGGTGGATACGTATCCTTCTCTAGGAAATTCCAAATGTCGTAATACCAGGGGCTCCTGTCATGAAGCTCATCTATCACGACAATGGTCTTATGAGAAGGCGTATACTTCTGCTCAATGGTGATTGCACCCATCTTCACTCCCAACGGGATGTCTACCATGGAAGATAGGGTTGCTAATGCATCAGCGAACCGGTTATTCTCTCTTAGCAGATGTGTAAATGTTAGTTTTTCAAACCTCAGAAACAGAACATCCAGGGTTTGATGATAAACCTTTATGTTCTCTTCTTTTACCTTTCAATCCCCGTTGGCTTGAGAAACAATCAGGTTTGAGTCTCCAATGATGTCCAACCTTATTGCCCTTAATTCTAGGGCAACTTCGAATCCATCGATACACGCCTCATATTCTGCTTCATTATTGGACACTTTGAACTGGAGTTTGAAGGCTAGGGGTATATGGGAATCATCGGGTGCTATTAGCAACATGCCTATCCCATAACTATACTAATTAGACGCTCAGTCAAAGTTCATCGTCCATGTTTCTTCTTCTATCTGCAGAATGTTCTCATTTGGGAAAAGATACTCTACTGCTTCATCTCCTTCCATTAGGTGGTCTGCCAAAAATTTTGCTACGAGACTCCCTTTGATAGATTTGCATGTGACATACTTAAGGTCAAACTCAAAGAGGAGGAGCAAGTAATGAGCTAGCCTACCCGTAAGTGCCGGTTTCTCAAAGAGATATTTGGTGGGATCTAATCTCGAAACCAGAATTATGGAGTGAGCTAATAGGTAGTGCCTCAACTTCCTCGTTGCCTATACCAAAGCTGTATAAGCTTTCTCGAAGTGTAGTGGCTCTCGTAATCCAACATCTTCTTGCTTAGATGGTAGATGGTCTTCCCCACTTTATCTTCTAATTCTTGAGCTAGCATGCACCCCATAGTCGAATTTGTTACTGACAGGTACAAGATCAACTGCTTCCCAGGTTCTGGTGGCGACAATACATGCAGATTCTAGAAGTATTGCTTGACTTGTTCAAAGGTGAACTAACAACGATCATCCCGTTGGAACTTCTTCCTTTTCTTCAGAAGACCAAACAGTGGTTCACAAGTCAAGGTTAATTTTGAGATAAACCGTCTTATGAATTGCACTTTACCCAGAAAGCCACGTACCTGCTTTTCAGTCCTTGGTGGTGGCATTTCTAAGATGGCCTTAATTTTTGAAGGATTTACTTCAATTCCCCTCTGTGTGATTAGAAATCCCAGTATTCTCCTTGCAGTTATACCAAAGGTTCATTTTTGTGGGTTGAATCTCCATCTGTACTCCTTGATTCGTTCAAAGAATTTTTCCAGTGCGGCGTAGTGACC
Source organism: Camellia sinensis (assembly GCF_004153795.1). Taxonomy (NCBI): domain Eukaryota; kingdom Viridiplantae; phylum Streptophyta; class Magnoliopsida; order Ericales; family Theaceae; genus Camellia; species Camellia sinensis. The sequence goes on from NW_021025867.1 coordinate 797,431, forward strand.
TTCTCGCCCCTTGGACTTGACAATCATGTCGTCTACATTCACCTCAACTTCTTTATGGATCATGCCGTGTGAGATTGTGGTTGTAGCCCTCTGATATGTAGCCCTAGCATTTTTCAACCCAAAAGGCATGACCTTGTACCCCACGACATAGTGAAAGTAGTCTTCTCTCTGTGCTATAGTGCTATCAAAATTTGGTTATATTCGAAGAACCCATCCATGAACAAAAGTAATGCATGGCAGGCGATAATGTCCACCAGTTCATTGATATTTGGCAATGGAAAGTCACCCTTCGAACTAGCTCTATTCAGATCCCGAAAGTCAACACAAACCTTGATTTTGCCATTTTTTTTTTCAGAACCAGGACGATATTAGCCAGCCAAGTCGGGTACTCAGATACCATTAAGAAACCCACATCAATCTATTTGGTGACCTCCTCTTTAATCTTCAATGCCCAGTCTGGATGAATTCTGTGGAGTTTCTGTTTAATTGGTCGAGCCTTAGGGTCAAGAGGGATCCGGTGCTGTACAATCTCAGGATCGATTCTAGGCATGTGTTCGTAGGACCATGCAAAAACATCTTCGAAATCTTTTAATAAATCGATTAAACGCTCACGCTCCTCCGAAGACAATGTGGACTAGATCTGGACCAAGCAGGGATTCTCCTCAATACCCACGTTAATTGTAATGATTTCACCTGTGCAGGGCTTAACACACATCTCCTCCTCTCGGCCAACCAAAATATTCAAAGATAGGGGAATTTCTTCCTCTTTGATGAAGTCAAAATTTTAAAAATCAAGATCAATGTAACAAACTAAAGGCACAGAGAAATAAGTGAAATCCATTGCATTCTCACTAGCAAATTCTGGGTCCTATGTTACAGTCGACTCAAAAGAAAACTAAAAGAAGACCTCGATAGGACTTTGGCACATGGGTTACCACCCCCAAAAGTACTGGACTCGGATTCCTTAGAAAAACTCGAATCTGATCTCGACTTAATAGACTCGGCCGAATTGAATTCGGACTCATTATCAAGTTTAGAACTGCCAATGTTGCCTCTCTCAAACTACCAAACTAGGCATGGAGCCTCAGACGTATCCACAACGAGACTAGAGTAATCTACCGCCAGTTTACCCTTGATCACAGAGATAGTAATACTATCTCCCAAGTTAACGGATTCAACCACATCATTAGAATCCATTAGTAGGTCGACTAGTGCCATCACTAGCAGCTCCTCTTCGTTGATGTCCAAGCTTATAGTCCTGTCTTTCTCTGTATTGAAGCTCGGGTCAATCAGCTCATCCTCATCTTCTGATAAATAGTGCCTAAAAACGATCTCAAATCCCAGGTACTTTGTCTTTGTTTCCCGGTTGACCCATGTGTAGACGTCCCTGAACATCCCGGGAAGAATCCCGTTTTGTTCATTTGGGCTTACTACAGTTCGGACTCAGTGTCACAGTCCTGTATCTAATCTCACGGAGTGCGATGCAAGACCGATGAATCATCAAAGAGTCCAAATACGACAAATCGTTTTGAAAAACTGATTTTTAGAAAGAAGTGCCAAACATGGACTGCTTTGCCAGATACAGAGTCGCCACCTAAATATTTTATTTTGGGGGAATTTAGGAAACCCTGACTTGTGCCTAAGGCCACGTGTCCGTCATCACCACAGATGCCTCAGCTCGGGAACTTGGGTACGATTGGGGAAGGTCACTTCGTGAGCACCCCCGCTCGCCCGATCAAAGATCGGCCTGTACTAACCATGATATCGAGTTTTGAAAACATTATGTGCACTTATTCCGGTTAATTAGCTAATCTTTACTACGTGACGTGCATAGCAAAACAAGTATAGATTAGATCGCCTAAGTTGGGACAAAGCATTGCATATCCGTTTGTTTGGAAATGGTTTGAAGTTTGCTACTGGCAAGTAGGCTAAAACACGGATTCCAATGAATTGTTCCAATTCTAGCAATCCAACCTTCACCCATAGGCATTCAGGCAGTTACATCACATAAGCAATTAGCCTCATGGCAAGCATGCTGTCATGTTAACATTCAGATACATGCAAGATGCTAAAACATAAATACTCACAGTGTACTCTGAGCCAAAACATGAAACTAGTTAGTAATCATGCATGATCCTAGTTCATGTTAGCAATGGCTAATGCAAGGCATGCAAAATGCAACTAAGACAGGCTTGGCTACCGTAAGAAGGGCATGTGAAATGCGACAACTTGATACACGTATTCAAGTTGGAATTGAAATACTATGCAATTAGTATGATCCGTCGAGCCCAGTGCGTGCAATACGAATGAATGTATGCAAACATGTTATCACAAGTATGCTAATTGAAATGTGCCCTAAGACTAACCATTGAAAGGAGGTAAGTAAAATGGAGAAAGACGTGGGGTTGTAAGACATGCATCACACACACGCAAGCTTATTAGAAAATTCGCCCTCTCTTGGAGGGGCCAAAAGAATAATACAAACCAAATAAATAATCAACTACTCTAGCTAATTAAATATTAAAAAACCTTAATTAATTAACAAATTAATTAAGCTATTAAAGAAGTAAAGCTACCTCGGGAAAAGGGTCAAATGCATGCATGCTTGATTCGCCTCGCCCGGAAACCCGTTGCCATGCCACATGTTGCCTCTATTTGCACTGTTCTGCACCTCTGAGAACTGTGAAAATCCTTGAGATGCCTCTGAATTACTCCCTAAGCATTGTGGTATGTCACCGACCAAAAGATAGGACCACCGGCCATTAGGAAGTGTTCATCGACAAAAAGTGGGGCCATCGGCTGGACTTTGGTAGCCGACCGACACTGAAGAGGGCCGACCGGCCATCTGTTCCTGAAGAACTCTGTTTTTGCTGCAGCAAAGGACATACAGTGCATGGCTAGGAATTTACAAGACAATGTATGCATGACCACCCTCCCTATCATGCTATGAACTCAAGGAGGTTTGGTTCTCGACCCTCGGGTCACCAATCATGCATTTCAATGCATAATGGCCAAAGGCGCCAAGTTTGCAATTTGATATCAAATGAAATGCACAAAAACACATAAGGGGATGCGCACACAATGCTATGTAACCTAAGCATGCAAGCAAACTAATGCCACATGAGCATGCAAGCAACAATGCTATACAAGGCAACTAGCATATAACAATATGCAAAGACAAGCATGCAAACAAGCATGTAACATAACAAATATGCAAGATGGATAAACATGCAACAACATGTCAATAGGCTAACATTTAATAACATGCAAAGGCAAGTATACTTAGACCAATGTAATACTTGCATGATGAACTTAACAGAGCAACACAAGCATGCAATAGGCAATAGGCAATAGGCACACAACCTAAACATGTGAACATGTATAACATGCAACAACATGCAAAATGAAACAAGCATGCAATAACATGGTGAGATGGACTTACACTAACATGGGTAGCTCTCAAGCATGCCAAAATCGGTGGCCAAATGGACTAAAATGATGGCTTGACATGCACCAAAATGAGCTCATGCAATGGCTCACAAATGGGGTATAAAAGCACAACTCTCAAACACATTGAAGGCATGATAAACATGAGGATATGGCACACCTATAAACTCTGAAATATCATATTCAATGATGCCAAAACACTAAAATGCCTCAAGCACCACATGCAAGGGACCCCAAAACTCAAAGGTAAGCAAAGCTATTACACTACAACCATGCATGGCAAGCACCAATCAGCCAAGAGGCCTAAAAATAGAGCTAAGGCAGCCCAAAATATGAACAAAACATGTTTGGAGTGTGGCCAAAAGGTGCTAGAATAGGGGCCAAAACAATATGCAATGTGAGCTAGTAAGCATGATTTACACTACAAGCCTATGAAGCATGTGAGGGGCCATTAAACCAGCCAAAAACAGAATCATGGCATGTCAAAATATGACCAAAAACCCACTGAAACATGGTCAATACATGCAAGAATGATGTGTGACAAGCTATGAAAGGGATTACTCTACACATGCAAGAGGCAAACAAAAGGGGACCAAACCAGCCATGGACAGAGGCTAGGCAAGTCCCAAAAGGCACCAAAAAGTGCCTGAAATAGGCCTCCAATGATATAAACATATGCTCTTTTCATAGGCCAAATATGCTAGTAAACAAGACAACAAAGGAGAGGGGATGGCCCTCTCTTTCTTAGGACCTCAAAGCACCATGCCCACCACTGAAATCCCTCTGGATTTCAGTGGTTAGAGGGCCAATACAAGGTGGTCTCGAAGCTCACGAAAAAGGCACAAAAATGAGGCCAAACAAGGCCTAAGAGGGGGGGTAAACAAACGCAAATATAAAAGTGATCTTAAACAAAGATTAAAAGCATGAAAAAATAGAACTTTTATCTGTTATGCACTAAGCTCAAACAGCATGCAAGATAGGCTAAAATTTTGTGCAAAAATGGGAAATAAAGAGGGAAAAGGAGTTACCCTTGTAGCTCTGCAAAACTAGCAGGTTCTTGGATCAAAAACCAGCTCTTTAACCTTTGAAAATAATCTCCAAGAACCTTAGATGAATGGTGGAGGTGTATGGTTATGAGGTGGTGTGCAAAGGGGCCAAGAATCTCACTCTTTTGAACCCAAAATATAGAGATATAGAGAGAGAGATATATCTCTTGTGCCTTAGACAAAATTTTTCAACCTCTCTAAAGGAGAGGGAGGCCCTCTCTTATAGAGAATCGAGAGGGTTCAAGCTTCTTGGAGAAGCTAGAGCAAAAGGTTCAAGCTTCTTGAAGAAGCTAGAGCAAGGGTTCAAAAGGTTCAAGCTTCCTTAAGAAGCTAAAACAAAGGTTCAAAAGGTTCAAGCTTCCTCAAGAAGCTAAAACAAAGGTTCAAAATCCTCCGTACACGTGTATGGAGGATAGGGTCTGTGCCAGCTGGCACAAAATATCTGCATAAAATAGATGAACAGGGTTCGGCCAGCAAAAAAAATGGCCAATCAACCAACACCATGGTCGGCCGACTAAATAAAGTGCTGATCGGCCAATACACTTGGCCGGTGGCAAGAAAGCAAGGCCGGTGGCCTTAGCCCATGGCCGGTGGGTTAAGGGGGGTGGCCAACAAGCCACTTCCTACTCTCAGGTGCAAAAACCACAAGTCCTTGGTCCAGCTAAGCACAAAACAGTCAAGTTGAGAGATCCTAAGGCAAGGCACGCAACTGAGACCTCCGGGAACTCAAAACGAACACAAACATGGATGATCATCGAGTGTTCGAACGATGATGTCCAAGTCTTGTGGACGGTCAAAAATGGGGTGTCTACAGTTGCCCCTCTTTGATAGAACTTGAAAGTCATAAAAATTACGGGAGTGAATGTCAAAGCACAGAGATGACCCATTTTTAACAAGGCCGAAGACTTAGACAGAGCATATAAGCTATAGATAAAGATATGTGCCTGAAGTCAGGGGTAAGATGCAAGACAATGCGCAAAGCCGAGCATAACTTATGATCACGCAAAGAAAGCTGTAACGAAGCATAACATGCAACAGTTTTAAGCAAGCATACACAAATCTAACTACATTACATGCAGAAAGAGTATAAGAGAATTACTGCAATTCTCACTGTGAATACAGTGTGCATGTGTGATAGATACACAAAGTGAATGTGTGATAGATACACAAAGTGAGCGTGTGTGGTAGATATACAAAGCGGACGTAGTGTGATGGATACACAAAAAGGTGGACACAAAGTGTGATAGATGCACTAAGTGAACAAGGTATGATAGATACACAAGGTGAGTGTAGTGTGATAGATACACAAGGCGTGAACAGAGTGTGATGGATACACTAAAGGTGAACACAAATTGTGGTAGATGCACTAAGTGAACAGAGTATGATAGATACACTAAAGGTGAACACAGAGTGTGATAGATGCACTAAGTGAACAAAGTATGATATATACACTAAAGGTGAACACAAAGTGTGATAGATGCACTAAGTGAACAAGTGTGGATACTCTACACATGCAAGAGGCAAACAAAAGGGGACCAAACCAGCCATGGACAGAGGCTAGGCAAGTCCCAAAAGGCACCAAAAAGTGCCTGAAATAGGCCTCCAATGATATAAACATATGCTCTTTTCATAGGCCAAATATGCTAGTAAACAAGACAACAAAGGAGA
>NW_021025867.1:804128-816814 GCF_004153795.1 Camellia sinensis
TGAACCGCGCTACTCTGACGGGGATCTCCCCTTGTGCTCCTTGAACACTTACCTTCAACTTACAGTACAAAGGTTCTTCACGTAGAACACTTCGGATGCTGCCTTTCTTCTTGATCATATTCACAACTTTCTCTATTCTCCAACGGGGTGATAGACTAGGTTAGTTCAGTATCCAGAATTGAGGTGCATACACGCTATCTCAACCTATGGGGCTTCCATACAGATTTCAAGCTGAGGACACGCCTCTGGGTATTTAAACCAGACTTTAGTCTCAGAAATCCCGAACCTTTGTGTTCTAGGAAACAACCATTCAAACTCTAGTTTCCACCATCGCAGTTGGTCTCCTAGGAACTCATTGCGAACACAGCCAAGATGCTTCTAGCAAGGAACGATACTCAGGGAGAGCACTTTTGATCGCCATTCTGGCTTGATGCAGACTTGATCTTGAGCTTGAGGTAGAGGCACACTCATATTTCAGAGCGTTGACAAGACTTGAAGAGGTACACACGGAATGCAGTCTCGAAACTTATTGAAGTTTGAAACAAACTCAGATACCCGACATTTTTCCTTTTCTCTTTTGCTTTGCAGCTCGGAACTTTCATAGCTTCAGATTGTAGATGTCCCCGAACGTCCCGGGAAAATACCGTTTTGTTCATTGGGCTCACAATAGTTTGGACTCAAATGTGACGGTTCTTAATCTGATCTCGCAAACTGCAATACGAGATTGATAAATCACTAAAGAGTCCAAATCTGACAAATCGTTTTGAAAAACTGTTTTTAGAAAGAAGTGCCAAACATGGACTGCTTTCCCAGATACAGAGTCACCACCTAAATATTTTATTTTGGGGGAATTTAAGAAACCCTGACTCGTTGCCTAAGGCCACGTGTCTGTCATCATCAAAGTTGCCTCGTCCCAGGAACTTGGGTATGATTGGGGAAGGTCACTTCGTGAGCACCCCAGCTCGCCCGATCAATGATCGACCTTTACTAACCATGATATTGAGTTTTGAAAACAATATGAGCTCTTATTCCGGTTATTAGCCTAGAATTACTATGTGATGCGCACAACATACAAGTATAGACTGGGTCGCTTGAATTGGAACAAAACATCTCATGTTCGTTTTGAAAAATGGTTTGAAGGTGCTACTCGCAAGTAGGCTAAGACGTGGATTTTTCCACCCTCGGGTGGGCTTAGAAAACAAGATTTTGCTACTCTCAAGTGGGCTTAAAACTCTCATTGAATGCATTGTTCCGATTCAAATAACCTAACCTCCACCCACAAGGATTCAGGCAGTTATATGACATAAGCAAATAGGCTCATGGTAAGCATGCTATCATGGCAATCACTCACATGCATGCAAGGATGCTAAAGCATAAACACTCACCGAGTACCCCAAGCCAAAACAGAAACTAGTTAGTAATCAATGCATGATCCTAGTTCATGTTAAGATGGTTAATTCAACACATGCAAAATGCAACTCAGATAGGCTCGGCTATTCTAAACATGGCATATGAGGTGCGACAATCTAATACATGTATTCAACTTGGAATTGAAATACAATGCAGTTAGCTTCATGCGCCAAGCCCGGTGCATGCAATACAGATGAATGATGCAAACATGCTATCACAAGTGTGCTAATTGAAACGTGCCCTAAAACTAACCATTGAAAGCAGGTAAGTAAAAGGGAGAAAGAAGTGGGGTTAGAAGACATGCACACACCCACGCACACTTATTATAACATTGCCCTCTCTCGGAGGGTCTGAATAAATAATACAAACCAAATAAATAATTAACTACTCTAGCTAATTAAATATTATAAAATTTTAATTAATTAACAAATTAATTACAAAAGGAGGTGGCCACAGCCCTACCTTGGAATGATGGGACGATGCATGCCCGATTCGCCTCGCTCGGAAACCCGTTGCCATGCCACATGTTGCCTCTGTTCACACTGTTCTGTACCTCTAAGAACTACACAAGTCCCAAGTATGCTTCTGAACCACCTTCTGAGCACTGTGGAAGGTCACTGGCCAAAAGGAAAGGTCACCGGCCATTGGAAAATGGTCATCAGCCATAAGTGCAGCTCTCGGCCAGCGATACATGGCCGACCGGCCATCTCTTCCTGCAGAATCCTGTTTTGCTGCAGCAGAGGGCAAACAGGGCATGGCAATGCATTTTCAAAGCAATGTATGCATAACCACCCTCCCTATCATGTTTAAGACTCAAAGGAGTGTAGTCCTCGACCCTCGGACCATCAATCATGCATTTCAATGCATGATGGCCAAAGAAGCCAAGTATGTAACTCGATATGGAATGAAATGCACAAACCACATAAAGGGCCTCAGCCTCTATCATGATTGATCAAGGGGCAAGGGATGCACACATAATGCAATGTAACCTAAGCAAGCAAGCAAGCATGCAAATAACTCAAGTATGCAACAAATCTAATGCAACACGAGCATGTTAACATGCAATATGCAATAGGCATACAACCTAAACATGTGGACATGTATAGCATGCAACAACATGCAAAATGAAACAAGCATGCAACAACATGGTGAGATGGACTTACACTAACATGGGTAGCTCTTAAGCATGCCAAAATCAGTGGCCAAGATGATGCAAACAAGGCACCGAAACTCATTCAAACATGCACAATGCAATGGCCCCAAGCCTAAAGCACAAGATGCAACTCCCCAAGAGCATGGCAAAGATGAAACATGGCATACAATGGCATACATTCCAGCTTTGAAATGGCATACTAAATGACTCCAAAAATGACTCCGGACCATGCAAACACTCATGTAGTGCATTGTTAAAGACTTAAGCACCGAAGCTAGTGAAATGCAACATACTGTAGACATGCAAAGCGATGCTCAAATGATGAAACCAACCCCAAACAGTCCCTATGCCGACCAAAATCAGTGGCAAAATGTATTGGGATGGTGGCTCGGAATGCATTTACATGAATCTCATGCAATGGCTCATAAATGGGGCATACAAGCACAACTCTAAGGAGCACTTAAAACATGGAAAATATGGAAGTGTAGCACCCCTATAAGCTCTGAAATATCATGCTCAATGATGCCAACACATGCAAATACTTCAAGTGAGGCATGCAAGAGTGCTCAAAACTCAAAGCTAGTCAATGCTATTTCACAACAAGTATGCATGGCAAGCATTTTTCAACCATGAGGCCACAAAACAGAGCTGAGGCAGCCCAAATCATGAACAAAATCAGTTTAGAGCAAGGACAAAATGTGTTAGAATGGAGGGCCAAAACAACATGCAATGTAAGCTAGTAAGCATGAGTTACACTACAAGCCTATGAAGCATGTGAGGGACCACCAAACCAGCCAAAAAATGATTCATGGTATGCCAAAATATGTCCAAAAACCCACTTAAATGAGGCCAACATGAGCTAGAAGGACATGCTCAAACATGAAGCAAACAAGACTAGTTTGCAAAATTTACACTACAAGTGTATAAACCAAGCATGGATAAACCAAGATAGGCAAAAACAGTAGCATATGATAGAAAAATAACCACAAATACCAGCTAAGACATGGCCAACATGAACTTAACAAAGGTGCTCACATATGAGGCAAATATGACAAGTATTGAAGACAACAAGGAGAGGGGATGGCCCTCTCCTTCTTAGGACTTCAAAACAACATCCCCACCACTAAAATCCCTTTGGATTTCAGTGGTGAGAAGGCCAATACAAGGTGGTCCCGAAGCTCACAAAAAAGGCACAAAAATGAGGCCAAACAAGGCCTAAGAGGGAGGAAACAACCCCAAACACAAAAGTGATCTTAAACAAACTTCAAAAGCATGAAAAAAAAAAACTTTTATCAGTTATACACTAAGCTCAAAACAACATGCAAGATAGGCTAAAAGCTTGTGTAAAAACGGGGAATAAAATAGGAAAAGGGAGTTACCCTTGTAGCCAAAGGGACCAGCAAGACCAGCAGCTTCTTGGACCAAAAACCAGCTCTTTGAGACCTCTCAAGACCCTCCAAGAACCTTAGGTCAATGGTGGAGGTGTATGGCTGAGGTGTGGTGCTAAAGGCCAAGAACAAACACTTTCTAAGCCTAAATTATAGAGACAAAGAGATATATATGCCTCTTGCTTTAAAATTTTTTTTGGAACCTCTGTAATGGAGAGGGAGGCCCTCTCTTATAGAGAAACAAGAGGATTCAAGCTTCTTGGAGAAGCTAAAGAGGTTCAAGCTTCTTTAAGAAGCTAGAAGGTTCAAGTTTCCTCAAGAAGCTAAAAAAGGTTCAAAAGGTCCAAGCTTCCTCAAGAAGCTAAAACAAGGGTTCAAAAGGTTCAAGCTTCATCAAGAAGCTAAAACAAGGGTTCAAAAGGTTCAAGCTTCCTCAAGAAGATAAAACAAATGTGCAAATCCTCCATACACGTGTATGGAGGATACTGACTGTACCACCTGGCACTAAATATCTGCATAAAGCAGATGAACAAGGTTCGGCCAACAGAAAAGGCCAATCGACCAACACAAAGGGCCGGCCAACTAAAAACATTGTCGACCGGCCAACACGTTTGGCCGGTAGCAATAAAACAGGGCCAGTGGCAACATGCCAAGGCCGGTGGGGTGTATGGATAGCCAGCAAGCCATTTCCCACCCCCAGGTGCAAAGACTGCAAGTCCTTGGTCCAACCAAGCACAAAACAAATAAGTCGAGAGATCATGAGGCAAGGCGCGCGACCGAGACCTCCGAGAACTCGAGACGAACACGAACATGGATGATCATCAAGTGTTCAAATGATGACGTCTAAGTCTTGAGGACGATTAAAAATGGGGTGTCTACACAGATAGGTCCTGGTTTTACTATTCTGACATGACCTGGGTTGAACCCTACAGTTTTACGAAAGGACAAATCCTGTTTTTGCACAAATGTGGAGAACGGCGGATTCATGTCACTCCCTCTGGTTGGGTCCTCCCAAAATCCCGCTATACGATAAAGAGAGAGAATCTATTCTGTTTTCTATAGAGAATAGTGGCGGAATGCCGTGACAGGTAGGGGCATGACTTGCTTGCTTGGCTATCTTTTGTTCCTAACCATTTGCTTTATTTGAACAGGAAAGGGCTTTGCTAGCTCCGTGTTTTTGGTTCTTCAGAGCAGGGCTCTTCTGTTGTTTTTTACTTTTGTTTTAGGTTTAGTATCTCAAGCTCCGAGTGCCTCATGGCACTCGGAGCGCAAAACGATTTTATTTCTTAACCGGGGTATTGAGCCTACGACTGAACACAGTGCACTACGACTCAACAACGGAAAACAAAAGGTAAACAACCTAAACACATCAAGTAACACTCAAAACGACTCAACTTTTGCGCTCTAACTTTTGCCAAGGCCGCGCTTCTGGGTTTTCAACCTTGCGAGCTATGTTTTTCTTTTCATTTCTTTCTTCTTTTCTCTTTTTCATCTTTTCCTTTGTTTTCTTCATTTTTCTTTTTTTTTTTCATTCTTTGCATTTTTCTTTTTTTTGTTCTTTTTGTTCTTTTTCTTGCTCTAACTTTTGCTTGGTTCGCCCTTCCGGGTTTTTTGCCCAGTGAGCCTCTCAAGGGTAAAAGTGTAGCTTTGTCTATGTCAAATGCTTTTGAGATCATGAAGTCATCTGAATCCAGGAGAATCGCTGCTGTTCGCTGATGATGCAGGAGTCCATTCAATGGGGGGCTGAATTTGCCCCTAGTGTTATGGATAGGAACTCGGTTATCCTTCAGCAATACTTTCTTCTTTCCTCCCTTCTGGGATTTGGCATTCTTGTCAATCTTCGTCTTTGACTCTTTGAGCACATCTGACATTTTTACCCCTAGTTCTAGGGGTGCTCCTGATCTAGCTTCACAAGCTTCTTGATCTGACTTTTCTTGCCCCTAGTTCGCGGGCAGCTTCAAATCTGGCCACATAGGCCTCACATCATGATTGGCCTTGGAACATTCTGAATCCATGTTCAAGGTTTGAAATCAAGAGGGGTCGAGTCTCGAGGCTGAGAGCGATCCTAAGCTGCACAATCTCAAGAGCGATTCCGCACAGGTCTTCGTAGGACGACGCAAAACATTTTTTGAAATTTTTTAAGAAAGCGACTAGTCGCTCGCACTGAAGACAATGCGAAACCCGTCTGGATCAAGCCAGGATCCTTCTCAGTACTCACGTTAACAAGCATGATTTCATTCATTAAGGGCTTAGCATGCCTCTCTCTCTCTCTCAATTGATCAAATTTTTTACAAATCCCAAGGAATTCCTTCCTCTTTGTTTTCATCACAATGTTCAAAAAGTTTTGAAAAAACTCAGGTCAATGCAATGATTTCAAAGCATAGAAAAGACACAGTTCTGGTCAAATACTGCCATCTTATTCAGAACTTCTGGCACAACTGGTACAAGGCCGAAGCAAACACAAGAGTGTGAAAATCACTGCTGTTTTATTCAAAATCTGTTGGCACAATTGGCTCCAAGCCAGAAACAGACTCAAAAGAAAACGAAAAGACAAACACAAAACAAGCAAGTAATGTCTGAGGTTACACCCCCGAAATCACCCGACTCTAACAAAATAGGACTGTCTCGATACAACAAGACAGACCCAATTGACTTAGTATGAAAAGGCTGACTCTATACAACGGGACAAAGTCTAAATGACATAACAAAACTGACTCAATACCCGAGTTAGAAAGTACAAAAACCAGCATTCACAAATGATCAAAACAGTGCGTACCATACGCCACATCTGGAATAAACTGAGTGCCGCCCGCAAGTGCTTCATCCCCTGATCACATATTCGTACTATCCCCAAGTTCACTGATCCAGTGGCGATAGACTTTGCTGAGCTAGTGCGGCGATGACCTTGTTGTTAAACAGATCTTGTACATCATGGTGAAGATGTGTCATGACCGGTTTGTTGATGGTAGGCACAGTATTTAGTCTGGTCATGCTTTGGAGGGATAGGATCAGGTAGAGGCTGTTGTTCCAACAGTTTCAGATATCCTTTCCGGAGTAAGACCTCTAGAGCCTTTGACAAAGGCATATAAAGTGGGGTAAAAACCCTCTTAACTCGAGGTGGATATTTGGTTTTTTGTGAGCTACTTCCAGACGCACCGGTGAATAAGGTAGCTATTCTTGATGCGGCGGTGGTGACCATACCTACTTTAGAAGATCTTGTAGCTGCATCACCACTGGTGGTTGCATTCAAACTGCGGGAAAATGCCCTCCGGGGCTGCTCCTTCTCCTGGTCAATGAGGTCTTGCTTCATAGCGTCCTCGATCTATACCCCCATCTCATGCAAATCTGAAATGGTGGGGAAGGGGAGAACAATCATCTTTTGCATGAGTTTGGACTGGAGATTGCGCACAATCATCCGAATTTGATCTTTGTCAGTGGGCCTAGTGGTCATCATTGAGGCCTTGGCCCTCCATCGAGTTACAAACTTAGAAAAGCTCTCCTTAGGCTCCTACTTAGTCGTCTCAAGATCACGGGTTGTAATCTCAATTGGTGCATTATTAGAGTACTAAGCAACAAAAGCCTTAGCCATCTCATCCCAATTCCTCTTAACATCGTCTTCCAATTTTGCATACTAGATGGCCGCTACACCCGACACGGTCCGGCCGAATAAAGAAAGCTTCTGTACTCTGGTGAGACCCATTGGCCTTAGTATGTCTAAAAACAATCGTAAATGCACCATGGGATCCCTAGATCCATCAAAGCGGTCGATATGTGGCATCTTAAATCGGCCTAGCAGCGTCACGGCTGCGTCGTTGTACCCATCTTCGATATCTGGGATGGCCTTGATGCCCTGAGATTTCTTGAACAGCTTTTCAAGCTTGCTCACTTTTGATGTCGTATGGTCCACCTCAAACTCGATGGGAGAGTCCGGTAGGTTGGTAGGTGTTTTGCATAGCTGGGCTAAGATTGGGGGCAGAGCCAGCCCCGTTGGAATGTCCGTACCTTCCGGGACATTTGGTGTTTCTCCGGGTATCGGAACCCTTGGTGGGGGAGGAGCTTGATGCGAAGCAGAGGCTCCATTTTGCTGTTGTAGCCTGATGATTAGCTCTGCCTGCTGGGCCATGATCACAGCCTGCTATTTGGCAAATTCCACTTGGCAGACAGCGTCCTATTGCATGATTTTCATACTTTCTTGGAGTTGACGCATCATTTCCTCCATTCCTGCCATAGAGTGCTGGTTTATCTGGACAACCGGTATATCTATCCCTGCAGTAGAAACGGAGACCTCAGCCTGACTGTTCAGTAGTGCAGTGGATAAGGGCCACTGATCTGGTAACTGCTGAACTGGTGATCTGTGTCTGACTAGCCCTTTTACCCTGTCTCTGGCAAAGGAACATTGTCTACCCTTGAACTGAATCTCTGACCTAACAAAGTCTATTAGCACAAGTCCAATAAACCTCAGCGGATATTGGAGCCTTCTGAAGCTATGATTTCACTAGGACGGACATGAGTATAGCTGAATGACTGTACTCTTTACTAAATTCTGCCTCAAATTCTTCCTGTAAACCGATACCCTCAAGGAAAAATGATTCCCCAAATACGGATGTTGATGCCCATAGGCCTGATACCCAGACTTGCAAACTGAAACGTGCATTCCTATAGAGACACACTCTAAGAGCACATAGCAAGCAAGGAAGAGCCAAAACACCCCTATGGAGGGGTAGGGTTTCCCTGTCCTAGTTTCGTCAAGAACTAGGGTTTCACTACGCACACAGCGGCTTCAAACAACCTATGATCGGGTAAGCAACCTATCCTAGTTTGGAATGGTCACTATGGATTTCGAATATGCACTAGGTTGAATGGTCAAAAAGGGTGCCCCGGTAACAACCGGGGTTTGTGTTCCCATCACGGCAAAGCCTGTAACGGGTCAGTCTTATGGCATGCTTCTCAAAGCGAGTCTCCGACAAACTGTTCAGGAATAATAGATGCAAAACACGGTGTCCTAGGCGCACCAATACAAATGCAATGCAAAGAAACACATAAGTGTAGTCAAAACAAGATATCATGAGTTCGAGTCAAGTTCTCTAAGTCCCCAGCAGAGTAGCCAGAAACTGTAGACGTCCCCTAGCGTCTCGGGAAGAATCCCATTTTGTTCATTTGGGCTTACTACAGTTCGTACACAATGTCACGGTCCTGTGTGAAATCTCGCAGAGTGCGATGCAAGACCGATGAATCATCAAAGAGTCCAAATCCGGCAAATCATTTTGAAAAATTGATTTTTAGAAAGAAGTGCCAAACATGGACTACTTTTCCAGATACAGAGTCGCCACCTAAATATTTTATTTTGGGAGAATTTAGGAAACCCTTACTCGTACCTAAGGCCACGTGTCCGTCATCACCAAAGTTGCCTCGGCTCAGGAACTTGGGTACGATTGGGGAAGGTCACTTCGTGAGGACCCTCGCTCGCCTGATCAAAGATCGGCCTCTACTAACCATGATATCGAGTTTTGAAAACATTATGTGCTCTTATTCCAGTTAATTAGCTAATCTTTACTACGTGATGTGCACAGCAAAACAAGTATAGACTAGATCGCCTAATTTTGGGACAAAGCATTGCATATCCATTTGTTTGGAAATGGTTTGAAGTTTGCTACTCGCAAGTAGGCTAAAACACGGATTCCAATGAATTGTTCCAATTCAAACTGTCCAACCTTCACCCACAGGCATTCAGACAGTTATATCACATAAGCAATTAGCCTCATGGCAAGCATGCTGTCATGTTAACATTCACATACATACAAGATGCTAGTGCATAAACACTCACAGTGTACTCCGAGCCAAAACAAGAAACTAGTTAGTAATCATGCATGATCCTAACTCATGTTAGCAATGGCTAATGCAACGCATGCAAAATGCAACTAAGATAGGCTCGGCTACCCTAAGAATAGCATGCGAAATGCGACAACTCAATACACGTATTCAAGTTGGAATTGAAATACTATGCAATTAGTATGATGCGCCGAGCCCGGTGTGTGCAATAAGAATGAATGTATGCAAACATGCTATCATAAGTATGCTAATTGAAATGTGCCCTAAGACTAACAATTGAAAGCAGGTAAGTAAAAGGGAGAAAGGCGTGGGGTTAGAAGACATGCATCACACACACGAACGCTTATTAAAAAATTCGTCTTCTCTCGGAGGGGCCAAAAGAATAATACAAACCAAATAAATAATCAACTACTCTAGCTAATTAAATATTACAAAACCTTAATTAATTAACAAATTAATTAAGCTATTAAAGCAGTAAAGCTACCTTGGGAAAAGGGTCAAATGCATGAATGCTCGATTCGCCTCGCTCGAAAACCCGTTGCCATGCCACATGTTGCCTCTATTTGCACTGTTCTGCACCTCTGAGAACTGTGAAATTCCTTGAGATGCCTCTAAATTACTCCCTGAGCATTGTGGGATGTCACCGGCCAAAAGATAGGACCACTGGCCATTAGGAAGTGGTCACCGACCAAAAGTGGGGCCATCAGCTAGACTTTGGTAGCCGGCCGGCACTGAAGAGGGCTGACCAGCCATCTGTTCCTGCAGAACTCTGTTTTTGCTGCAGTAGAGGACAGACAGTGCATGGTAAGGAATTTACAAGACAATGTATGCACGACCACCCTCCCTATCATGCTATGAACTCAAGGGGGTTTGGTTCTCGACCCTCGAGCCACCAATCATGCATTTCAATGCATAATGGCCAAAGGCGCCAAGTGTGCAATTTGATATCAAATAAAATGCACAAAAACACATAAGGGGCCCAACCTCTATCATGATTGATTCAAGAGGCAAGGGATGCGCACACAATGCTATGCAACCTAAGCATGCAAGCAAACTAATGCAACATGAGCATGCAGGCAACAATGCTGTACAAGGCAACTAGCATATAACAATATGCAAATACAAGCATGCAAACAAGCATGTAACTTAACAAGTATGCAAGATGGATGAACATGCAACAACAGGTCAATAGGCTAACATTTAATAACATGGAAAGGCAAGTATACTTAGACCAATGTAATACTTGTAGGATGAACTTAACAAAGCAACACAAGCATGCAATAGGCAATAGGCAATAGGCATACAACCTAAACATGTGAACATGTATAGCATGCAACAACATGCAAAATGAAACAAGCATGCAATAACATGGTGAGATGGACTTACACTAACATGAGTAGCTCTCAAGCATGCCAAAATCAGTGGCCAAATGGACTAAAATGATGGCTTGACATGCACCAAAATGAGGCTCATGCAATGGCTCACAAATGGGGTATAAAAGCACAACTCTCAAACACATTGAAGGCATGATAAACATAAGGATATGGCACACCTATAAACTCTGAAATATCATATTCAATGATGCCAAAACACTAAAATGCCCCAAGCAACACATGCAAGGGACCCCAAAACTCAAAGGTAAGCAAGGCTATTACACTACAACCATGCATGGCAAGCACCAATCGGCCAAGAGGCCTAAAAACAAAGCTAAGGCAGCCCAAAATATGAACAAAACATGTTTGGCGTGTGGCCAAAAGGTGCTAGAATAGGGGGGGATAAAAACAACATGCAATGTGAGCTAGTAAGCATGATTTACACTACAAGCCTATGAAGTATGTAAGGGGCCACCAAACTAGCCAAAAATAGAATCATGGCATGTCAAAATATAACCAACAACCCACTAAAACATGGTCAATACATGCAAGAATGATGTGCTACTTTGATAAGCTGTGAAAGGGATTACTCTACACATGCAAGAGGCAAACAAAAGGAGACCAAACCAGCCATGGACAGAGGCTAGGCAGGTCCCAAAACTCACCAAAAAGTGCCAGAAATATGCCTCCAAATGATATAAACATATGCTCCTTTCATAGGCCAAATATGCTAGTAAACAAGACAACAAAGGTGAGGGGATGAACCTCTCCTACTTAGGACATCAAAACACCATCCCCACCAATGAAATCCCTCTGGATTTCAGTGGTGAAAAGGCCAATACAAGGTGGTCCCGAAGCTCACCAAAAAGGCACAAAAATGAGGCCAAACAAGGCCTAAGAGGGGGTAAACAAACCCAAATACAAAAGTGATCTTAAACAAAGATTAAAAGCATGAAAAAATAGAAATTTTACCAGTTATACACTAAGCTCAAAACAGCATGCAAGATATGCTAAAATCTTGTGCAAAAATGGGAAATAAAGAGGGAAAATGAGTTACCCTTGTAGCTCAGCAAAACCAGAAGGTTCTTGGACCAAAAACCAGCTCTTTAACCTCTGAAAATACCCTCCAAGAACCTTAGATGAATGGTGGAGGTGTGTGGTTGTGAGGTGGTGTGCAAAGGGGCTAAGAATCTCAATCTTTTGAACCCAAAATATAGAGATATAGAGAGATATATCTCTTGTGCCTTAGGAAAATTTTTTCAACCTCCCTAAAGGAGAGGGAGGCCCTCTCTTATAGAGAAACAAGAGGGTTCAAGCTTCTTGGAGAAGCTAGACCAAAGGTTCAAGCTTCTAGGAGAAGCTAGAGCAAAAGGTTCAAGCTTCTTGGAGAAGCTAGACCAAAGGTTCAAGCTTCTAGGAGAAGCTAGAGCAAAAGGTTCAAGCTTCTTGGAGAAGCTAGACCAAAGGTTCAAGCTTCTAGGAGAAGCTAGAGCAAAAGGTTCAAGCTTCTTGGAGAAGCTAGAGCAAATTCAA
>NW_021025867.1:851468-880318 GCF_004153795.1 Camellia sinensis
GGGCCGGCGGCCTCTAGCCACTGCCGGTGGTGGGTGGGGATGGTCTACAAGCCCCCCACCCTGCCTCCAAGGGCAAGATGCAAGTGTTTGGTGCAAAACCAGACACTAAACGGTCGAGTTCCGGGATCCTGAGGCAAGGCGCGCGAGACGAGACCTCCGGGAACTCCAAACGAACACAAACATGGATAATCACCGAGTGTTCAAACGTGACATCCAAGTTTGAGGACGTCAAAACATGGGGTGTCTACACCTGCTAAGACTTATGCTCTAAACTGATTGCATGTTATGCTTCGATCTACGCTCTCCTTGGCATGATCCATTAAGTTATGTTGCATCGTGCATGTCCCTTGCATCTTTGCCCTTGCCTGCTGGGCGCATCTCTTTTGCCTTGTGTATGCTTGTCTAAGTCTTCGGCGTTGTCAAAAATGGGTCGTCTCTGGGCTTTGACATTCATAACCGTAGTTTGATGACTGTTCGAGCTTATGTCAATAGAGGGGTCACATGTAAGACAAACCACTTTTTGACTGCCTCATAGACTCTCGGACATCATCGTCTGCGTTGAACACGAATGATCATCTCATGCTCGGTGTTCGTTTTGGGTTTCCCTATGTAGGTGTCGGCTGCGCGCCTGCTTAGGATCTTCTCAACTTGTCTGTTTTGTGCTTGGTTGTGACAAAGGACTTATGTGGTTTTGCTTCTGACGGAACGAGGGTGGCATTGTTGGCTCCCTTCAACCCATCGGCTAAAGGCAGTCGTTGCCATCGGCCTTGTTTCTTGCCTCGCCGAAAAAAGTTTTGGAAAAACGCCGATCGGCACTCCTTTTGGTCGAATCAGCACTTTGTTTGGATGATCGCGCCATATTTTTGACCGAGACCTTTCCATCTACTTTTTGTAGATATTTTTATACCAGCGTTGATTAACTGGGGCACAATTCCCATCCTCCATCACGCTGTATGGAGATTTGTTCAAGACTCAAGGATTGTTCAACAAGCTTAAGAGATAATGGAATTCTATAAGAAGCGGAGCCTCCCCTTCCCTTTCCAGAGGTTCAACAAAAATTGAGAATAGAGTTATATATCTCTCTCTATATTCTCCCTACTCTCTCTATATTGTGTGTGTGTTTGTGCCTTTTTAAAGTGTGATTCTTATTAACCTATTTGCACACAAACACCTAAGCAATAACCATGCCTTTGTTACTGAGGTACTAGAGAGAGTTAGTTTTGCAGTTCTTGCGAGTGATTAGCTCAGAGAAGGGTGCTGGATTGGGTGTGTACTTGAAAGTGTTACTGTCAGGGTGAGTTTCGCAACCTTTTAATACCCATTTTGGCTTAGCTTTTAAACCTCTTGAATATTGTTTTAATCTTAACTCTAAACATACAATAAGTTCTGTTTTTCATGCTTAAGATGATGGAAGGTCACCTTTTTGCGTTGGGGTTGTTTACCCCCTTTAGGCCATTGTTAGGACCTTGTTTTGTGCCTTTCTTTTTAGAGCTTTGGAAACCATTCTTGCTTTGAACTTCTCACCATTGAAATCCAGGAGGATTTTTAGTGGTTGGAGAAGTGGTTTTAGAGTTTGATAGGAGAGGGACAACCTCTCTCCTGTCTCTCTTTTGCTTGTATTTATTAGCTCATAATGGTTCGCATGTTGCTTAGCTTTTTTGGCCTCCATTCAGTTGAGTATTTGTGTTATTATGCCATGATATACCCTGTTTTTAAGTTGGTTTGGATGCTCTTGCATGCACCATAACACCTTGTCTTGCAATCCTCTCATTTTGCTTAACATATCATGCATTTAGCTATCATTTCTTGGCATCGTTTTGGCTCGACTCCATTGGAAGCTTTTAGCCTTGTCTTGCCATACTTTAAGCTCTGAATTTTTGTTGTCCTGATCATATATTGCCATGCTTTGTATAAGCCATAGTTGCATTTTAGTCTCAATGCCTTGATGTTTCCAACCAACTAGCACGCGATTGCTTGGACTTTTCCATGATTTGGACTCATGGTGAAATGTTATTTCAGTCCATTATGTGATGTGGCCATACATTCACATTTGTCACCTTTTTCCATGCATTGGAGATTTTGTTTTATTGCCTTAGAGTGGGCTTTCATTGTGCATGCCTCCATTGTTTCGGGTCTTTTGGGATGCCATGTAAGTGGTTTTGGGGCTTATTTTGAATGCCATAACTTTGATTTTTATTGGTTAAGTCATTGCCATGTGGTCTTAATAGGTGTAGTACAAACCCCTTGTTAACCTTGCATGCCTCGCTTTTTGGGACCCTTGTTTCTGCCTTTGTGGGCTAAGGTTCAAAGCTTTTTTTGGCCTCATCTTGACCTGCCTTGGGACTATCTTATGATGCCTCGGCCCTTGGGGCTTGCTTTGTATAGCCTTTGGTTTTAAGTCCTTTAGATAGTTTCGAGTTTTTGAGCTTTCTTGCATCTATTACTTGCATTGTTTGGTTGATTTCGGCATCATCCTCACATAATTTCAGAGCTTATTCGCATTTGCCACCATTATCATGTTTGTCGCTCCCTGTTCATGGTTTGAGAGTTGTTTTCCTTATGCCTAGCGTGATATCCATTACATGTGCATGTCTTGTTTTGCATTCATTCCATCTTGTTTCTCACTTTGGCCACTATTTTTGGTACGGCTGAGGGTCTACCATTTTTTAGTATAAGTCCCATTAAGTCATGCGGTTTGTGTGTGTGTCGGCATGCTGTACGCATTGCATGTTGTTGCATGCTATTGCGTTGCAATGATTATGTATGTTTAGGTGGCATGCCATTTTGCAATGCTTGGCACATTATTATGTTGCATAGTTTAGGTTGCAGTCTATTGCCATATTATTGCAGATATTTTGGATGCATGCTTGTTGCATGCTTGAGTTTGTTTGCATGGTTTGCTTGCTACTCATATTGGCATTGGGTTTGCTTGCATGCCATTAGCCGTCGATGCATTGCATAACCTTTTCCATGGTTTGATTGCATTGCATTGTGTTTGGTTTAGGGTGTCAAACAAACACGAAGGACGAGGGACGTTCGTACTGAAGTGACCGAAACAGCCTCATCCTCGGTCGCCGACACTCTTGATCACATGATAGAGTGTGAGGCACCACGTGTTTCTTGTGCATTTCTTCCATATTATTTTTGTGCATTCAGCCTCTTTGGCCATCTGCATCGAAATGCAGTGATTGATGCTCGAGGGTGGACAACACTCATTGAGTTCCAAACATGCAGAAGGGGATAGTTACAAACATTTTCTTGTAAATGTATTGCATGCCCTTATGTTTGCCCTCTTGCATGCGCAAAAGGAGCAGTTCATAAGAAGAAATGGGCGCGCATCGACATTAAGTGCCGATGGCTACGATATTTTTGCGATATCATCACAAAATTGCCGATGGCCATACATTGGCCGAGGGACTCTACAGAGTTCCAATGGTAGTGGCTTAGAGGCATCACAGGAACGCATGGACAGTTTGTTTAGAGGTTGCAGAACAGTAGCAACAGAGGGCAACATGAGGCATAGGCAAACGAGTTTTGCCGAGCGAGGCGCATCGGCATGCATTCATTCAATCATTCTGAGGTGAAGCTGTGGCAGCCTCCTTTAGTTTCATACTTAGTACCGTTTTGTTAACTTTATTATTTGCTTAATTAGTTTAAGGTTTATGTAATAGTTAATTAGTGGGTAGTTAATTAATTAGACTGATTTGTTAGTTATTCGGACCCTCCGTTACGAGAGGGCCAACTTGTTGTATTTATTTAAGTGGTGGCCGTTTGAGTGGTGTGAAGTCTTTCCAATCCCAGTCTTTCTCGCTTTGTTAATCGTTTACGATGGTTAGTATATAGGTCTTTTTGATTAGCATACTTTGATAGCATGTTTGCATTCATTATTTGTATTGCATAGCACCGGTCAGGCGCATTCATACTAAACTTGATTATTTTTCATTACCGCATTTGAAATTTACATTAGATTATCAAGTTGCATTTATGTGCATTTTAAGAATAGCTAGCTTATTTCTAGTTGGTTTGCATGTGGTTGCATCTAGACATGCTTAACATAGCTAGGATCATGCATTGATACTAATAGCTATTTGTTTTGGCTCGGAGATACTAGGTAGCTTTTATGCATTAGAATATTTGCAATGAGTGTGGAGTGTTGGCCATGATAGCATGCTTATCATGAGGTCTAATGCTTTTGTAGATAATAATTGCCTGAATTAATTGTGGGTGAAGGTTGGTTACTTGAATTGGAACAATTCATCGAAATGTACGTTTTAAGCACACTTTGGGTGGCAAATCATGTTTTCTAGCCCACTGAGGGTGCAAATCCGTGTTAGCCTACTTGCGAGTAGCATTTTCAAACACTTTTAAAAACAAACATGCAGATGTTTCTTTCCAATTAAGGCATCTAGTACTATATTGTTGTGCTGCATCAACATAGTAATTCTAGCTTAATAAATGGAATAAGAACACATGTTTTCAAAAAATATATGCGTTAGTAGAGGCCGTCTTTGACGGGCAAGGGGGTGCTCATGCTGACCTTCCCCTCGTACCCAAGCTCCGAGCCGAGACAACTCCGGTGATGACGGACACGTGGCCTTGGCACCGAGTCAGGGTTTCTAAATTCCATTTTAAAAAATATTTAGGTGGCGACTCTGTATTCGGCAAAGCAGTCCATGTTTGGCACTTACTTTTTCAAAAATTGTTTCTCAAACGATTTGCCAGATTGGACTCTCTTGTGATTTATTGGTCTATGTATTGCCTTTGCGAGACTAGATTCAAGACACGGTGACATTTGAGTCGATCTTGTGTAAGCTAATGAACAAAACGGATTTGCGTCACTTCCACGCGCGGAGCCCAGGACGTTCGGGCAGTCTAAGCCCCCCTCATTGTAACAGCCCAATCCAAATCCTCCCATAGAGTAGTTGAATCAGTATATGCTGAATTGTTTCTGTTGTGCTTTGCAGAAGAGACATGAGGTAGAAGCAGACCTATCGCAACACACAAATCGTTACAAGAATGCAGATTTTTTAACCTTGTGTTTCCAGCGAACCACCTAAAAATTTGCACTTTGGGGTGTAGGTATTGACCAAAAACCAACTACTAGACTAACCGATGTTTTCAAAGCCAAGATTAGTGCGGTTATATGAATGGATAGAAGAGACTGCCCAGGTTTTTTTGATGCTAACAAACTAATTGTCTTTTACACCCATATTCAGGGAAGGTTCATGCTGCTAAGATTATGGAATAGTCTGAGAAAGCTCTCTTTTCCCATTTCAAAAAGAGACCTCCTAAAGCTGAAGCAACAATTGTAGCTGAGATAGTTCACGCAAATCCTAAGTGAGCCCTCCTTATTCATTGGACAATTGAAAAGACTAGGAAACTCAATCTTTGGGCAAAGAGCTCACACAGTGATGCATACCAAGCTATATTCTACAACCATTCCACTTTTAATTGATAAGGTACTAACTATATACAGTAGGAGGATATTGTTGATCAGCTACTGCCACAAGCCACCCAGATTTTAAAGAAATGTTGCTCGGAGTTGAGATTTGGAAGCCATGCCCGCTCTTAAATTCTGTATTTACTACATACTGACCCTTGTCTATAAAGAATCAATGGCAGAAGCAAACCTTACCACCACTTGAGTAGTAGCACACATTCACATCCCTAATTCTTTGTGCCCAAGGCCACTTGTTTTATGCTATTTGGTTACCTCTACCATTTCACAAAATGGATTTCCTCTTTAAATCTGGGCCTCCCCATAAAAATGAAGCTTGAATTTTGTTTATCTCCTTAGCTATTTCCTTTAGTTAACTGATAGAGACAAGTAATACACTGGAGGCATGACACGATTGCTTTCCGGCCACCAGCAAGCCTCATGTTTGAATTTTCATAAACTGGTTTCACATCCTTTTCTTCTTGGATTACCCAGAGCAATCCTAAAGCATTTAAGTGGTAAACTTTGAGTTCTTGCCCAATTCAAGCAGTGATGCAAATTCTCAAGAACAGGTGTCAGAGATACCAACCCACAAAACCTCTTTAGATAGTTGATTTTGAGACTCGATGCTACTTCAAAAACACTTCTTGAGGATCCTTTTCAAACTAATAAAGGAATTCTGATACTCAGCTTCAACAGAACAGAAGAGAGTCATCTGCAAATTTGGAAATGGGAGAGTGAACTGATTGTTACCAATGATAACCCTTCTTAGCAGACTCAGTGCTGTAGCTCTCTAAGAAGGAATGTTTAGTGACTTCATACAACCAAGTTAAAGAGGATAGGATAGGGGCACCTTGCCTAAGGCCTTTCGTCGGCATTAAACTCCTTAGTTGTTGAAACCTTAACAAGTATTGAAATTCTTGCGAGTAGGGACATCTTCCTTAATCCAGAAATCCATTTGGATCTAAACCCAAGTTGCTAAACATTGAGAATAGGAGTCACCAAATAATAGAGTGAAAGCTTTTTTCAAAATCGTAGCTTGAACAGGCCCTGTTTTCTTAGATTTAAAGCAACCATCTACAACTTCATTGAACCCACTCATCCAGATAGTTTCTACCTCCCAGAAAGCTGATTGTGAGTCACCAAATAACCAGGAGGTGACCTTTTTAAGTTATAACCCGACCCTGCTTATATGATTTCTGGTATGCTTTTCGTCTTTTATTATGTGCACTATATATGGTTAATGTGAAATTCCATTGTTGAAATTAAGTTTAATTGAGTGATTTATGACAATGGCTTTAGATCTGTCCATTATGATAAAAAGTCTTGCTTACAACGTGACGATCTCTCTTTGAGAGAGATGTCTACCCCAGTTGCCCTCCTTTTGACGAACGGAAGTCCATAAGAATGACCGGAGTGAGTAAAGAGGAACAAAGAGTTGGAATGGTAAGGAAGAAAATAGTGAGTCTACCAAGCCCACACCTGCCTCTCAAAGGCAAGATGCAAGTGTTTTGGTGCAAAACCAGACACTAAACGGTCGAGTTCGGGGATCCTGAGGCAAGGCGCGCGAGCCGAGACCTCCGGGAACTCCAAACGAACACAAACATGGATAATCACCGAGGTTTCAAACGCTGACAATGCTACAAGCATGTTCTATGCAAGATGAGAGAGAGCATGTAAGTGAAATGCACAAGGATAGTGCGGGTGACGTACCAAGGCTCTTGAGGACGGAGTGTCGCAAAAAATATGGCGGCGGCGAGTGTAAATGCCCACAAAAATAGTGCGATGCGCAAGGAGAGCGCGAGTGATAACTGCACCAAAAATAGTGCGGGTGTCTACAACATGATTCAATAGAACGTCTCATTAAGCATAACCTGATGTTGGATGCTTGAAATGCACAAGATACGCTCGCGCTAACACTGTCGAGAAATTAATACATGTAAAGGACGAGTGCACGTGTAAAAGCTTGCCAAGGAGATAGTGCAGGAGGACTATGCGTCTAGAGAGATATCAGCGCGAGTTGATTATGAAATGGCACTCCATAAGAGGCACGAATGAGGGCGATCACACCTAGAACGCATGCTTTAAGAGGCCTATCATAATGCAAAGATGCACAAGAAAAACCTCAGTGCTTTTACGTCTAAATTCAGCCAGCTGATTGATGTTGACACCAATGCACTAGACAGTGCTCTCGATAGCCGTACAACAAAATCAGTCTGCGAGTACTACTTGTATATGTCTGTCATCAGAACTTTAGGTGTGTGATGAGCGCCTAAGACAACGAGCGAGCGAAAAGAGTTGATTTGCAATGTCGCAACAAAATTAGCGTGAGCGTGGATATTGTCTTTGCCTAAACAGTCTCACAGGGTGTGATCTTATGAAAACTTATGACAAGACAGTGCGGATACGCTAAACAGCGCGATTGATTTTTGAAATGCAGCAAGACAGTGCGATACGCTAAAACAGCGCGATTGATTTGCAATGCACAAAAAATAGGTGCGAATACCTAAACACAGCGCGGCCGCTTTTGATGTTCACCATACCACAAATAAAGTGATGATACGGCAGTGAGAGGAACATACCAAAGAATGTTGCCGCACCGGTTGATTTTGAAAATCGCCACACGATCAAGTGCACTCGCATAATAATCAGTGCGCAATGTTACTTTTTGAAATGCACAAGACAGAGTTCGTACTAACGCTAAACAGTACCTGGCGGGATTGATCACTACTTTGTGCTCTCCATTGCACAGTAGCGGAATCATAGTGCGGATACGCTAAACAGCGGGACGATTGATTTTGAAATGTAGAACGCAGAGCCTATAGCCTAGTGGCCGAATACGGCTATTGGGAAGGTGGACGCATGCTGGGTGATATTTGCCAATAGCTACAAGAGGAATTAGTCGCGAGGTGAAGAGACTACAACCAGCGACCATGTGCATCAGAGAACATCGCTCACGCTTAGTGGCGTCAATGAATTCCACAGGTGTATATACAGTGCTTACGAGGAGAGCAGTGGCGCCGATTGGCTCGTAGTCTGCATGTTCTAATGCATACAGAGTCACCGAGTTGCGCACTTATTTGTGCCTTTGCAATCGAGGTGGTGAGAGTGCATTTCTATGCCAAAAGATTATTGAGCAGGTGTCCGTATGTGCCAATATTGGCCAACAGAAATAGACGGTAGATGTTAATGTCAATGGTCTTTATCGCATGTCAAGCTTGAAGAAAGCACGTTAGCCAGGATCCTCTATTCTTACTGCAGAACGAAAGCAGCATATTCTATGCATGAAATCATAACAATGGTGGGGCTAGTGCATGTAAACAGAAGTGTATATGAGTGCACATTCTATGCAAATGGAAGGGCTTCAAAACTATGTACTTGGTGCCTCCGATTTACCTCTTCGAGGACTTTGCAGACACACTCAGCCTCAAAAGGCACCACCCTGTTCATATTGGCAGAGTGATAACATCTGTGCTGCTTTAATTGCCATTGACTCAGTGAAAGACAGGCGTTACATTGGGGATTCTCGTAGATTATTCAGTCGTTGCTTATTACTCTAGAGAAACGGGAGGTTGCTAGAGCGCAGCGAGGTGTTGTGTCTGCAAACGCTGAAGGTTGGGCTCGCCGTTGCTCTCGTTTTATTCAGATATTTGCTGTTGCTCGAAGGTGAAAGCATTCGAGCCATTCTCGTGCAGATTGGATTGGCTGTACGGTTTTCCCTCTATTTGACTTTTGCTTTTAGTCTGGGAAACTATTATATGAGCTTCAAGATATAGCATCACTGTTTGGCTATCTTTCTCACATACATTGGCTTCACACTCTCGCGGGGTTGGACCCAGTTAGGCTCTTGCAGTTTTAGTTTTATGAAGGAAGAACAATATACTGTTTTTGCACAAATTATGGAGAATGGCACAGCATCCTCTGAGGACATAGATGATTTTTTGGAAATCAATAGAGAGAGTTTTTAAACGCACGATATTGAGCCTACAACCGGACCACAGGGGCGAAGACTTCAAATATAAAAAAAGGTAACGAACCTAAACACACGAGACACCCTCGGACGACTTAGCAAACGAACAGACGAACTCAAATAAAGGACACAACATCAGACAGTATGTCAAGAGGGGGACGTCTTGCTGACCACGAGACCAGTTCAACTCATGACCGTGTATTTATTCCCACCCTTGTCTATTTGTGATTTCTCACATCA
Source organism: Camellia sinensis (assembly GCF_004153795.1). NCBI lineage: Eukaryota > Viridiplantae > Streptophyta > Magnoliopsida > Ericales > Theaceae > Camellia > Camellia sinensis. The sequence goes on from NW_021025867.1 coordinate 861,116, forward strand.
CTCGCCCTCGAGGCTGCGATTGTTTTTCTCAAGAAGCCCTTTTCTCTCACTTTGTCTCTCACTTACACCTCTCTTTGTTCTTCAATTCTCTCATGATATAAGTTGCCCGTTGCCCCTGGGGCGGTGGTTTAGACTCACACGTGGTGTTGGTTATTGTTGCATTTAAAGCACGCAAACTTGTGGCTCGTGTCCCTAGCTTCTGCTAATTCTCATTTCTTCGCTCACAGCTGAGTGAATTTCCTCCGCGCGCGGAAAGGTTGAGCTTGTCTGCATGTGGTGTGTTATTTCTTAGTAGCGCCATGGATCTGCAGCTTTGTAGTAACATGCGTGTTTTTGGTGATTTGGAGTTGTCTGTTATATGTTCCTGGTTGGTTTGGAGTTCGGACGTTGATAAGATCGGTGATCCAGTGATGGGGGTGAGAAAGTATCTTGCCCCATTCTAGTTCGGTGGCTTGGTCACTCTAACTGGTTGGCCATACCTCGTTTGCTTTGCGAGGATGGTTTGTGGAGTAAGACTTTTTTTTTATTTGTCTTTGCCTTTTTCTTGAGCGAAAATAGTGTAGGCACCCCGGTGTTTCCTCGAGGAAATGTTCAGGGTCATACTTATGGAGCTTACGGGGGGAGGAAGACAGTAGAAAGCTCTGATTTTCATATTGTGCCTTGCCTGATTAGTTCTAATTTCATATTTGACTTATTGTTTTTTTTTTGTTATATCTTTATCTTAGGAGAGAACAGTTATAATGACGCAACAAATGAGTGAAGATATAAGTCCTACGCTCTGCTTGTGTTTTTGGTTCTGATATTTATTTATATTGAAAAATAACGAATAAAGACATAGGAATTCGTAATATAATGCGTTTATATATTGTATAGTTTTCTTTGGATGTTGATTGAGGTTTTTCTTTTTTTATTTTTTATATGGGATACACAAAAAGAATATAATAGTGCTAATCCTAAGGTTTTTTGTTATAAGATGGATTTTATGTTTTAAATGTTATAATTTTTGATAACGGAGAAGATTAGATCGACACTCGAGTAAAAAAATTTACACATTAAAAAAACATATTTTTTTTGTCATATGTCCCACAGTGATTTTCTCACAACACTGCGCTAACTCAAACTTACGAGCTTACTCGGAAATCCAATTTTCACCTCTTATGAGATGCGCACCTCGACAACCTATGGCAATGGAAAATTGCCCTTGCTAGGTCAGTCTGAAGTAACGAATTGGCATTACAGGTAAGTTTGCCACTTGTTTGAAATGTACACTCATGGCGGATTTTTGAATTGGTCAACGGGAAAGTTGGCCCCTGTTTGTATGTCCACCGCCCAGCGCATTGCTAAGTCAGTCCTCAGAGCGACGACACACACCAGCTCTCAGATACAGAGAAGACAAAGATGACCAGAACCATCGCATGCGACAACAGTGATTTTGGAAGTGTTTATGGCTGGGACTTCAGAATGAAGTTGCCTACGTATCCCAAAATGGGAATCAAGCCTTACGTAGTTCGGGTTAAGGTACACTCGGTATTTTAACCTCTCCTTTTTGGCTCTACTTTTGCCAAGGCGCCCATTCGGGTTTTCACCTTGCGAGCTTTTTTTTCTTTTCTTTCTTCTTTTCATTTCTTTTTTTCTTTCTTTTTCTTTCTTTTTTTTCTTTCTTTTTTTTTTCTTTTTTATTTCTTTTTTTCTTCATTTTTCTTTTTTTTTTGTTTTTCTTTTTTTCTTGCTCTAACTTTTGCCTGGGTCGCCCTTCCGGGTTTTCGACCCAGCGACCTCTCAAAGGGTAAAAGTGTAGCTTTCCATGTCAAATGGTTTTGAGATCTCGAATTCCGTCTGAAGGGCTTCGTCTACCCCACCTGTGTACAGTAGGGATCAGGATCCTTTTGCTTCCTTTTTTTTAATTAATTAATTTTTTTTGTAATAATTTTATTTGTTTATTATTTGGGACTGTAATATTTATTTGGACCCTCCGAGTGAGGGCAATGATGTAATAAGTGTGGGTGAGTGTGTGTATGTCTTCCAATCCCCATTTCTTTCTTCCCTTTTATTTACCAGTTTATGATGGTAGATTAGGGCATTTTTGAAATTAGCATACCTTATGATATGCATGCGTGCATTTATGCATCTGTTAACATGCGCCGGGCTCGGTACATCATGCTAACCGCATTCGTATTTTCAAATTCCAAAATTGAATACATGAATTAGTTGGTTGCACATCGTATGCCATATCTAGGTTAACCGAGCCTAACTAGAATTACACCTTGTATGTGTCGCATTAGGCAAAATAACATGAACTAGGACATGCACATTTTCTAACTAGTTTATTGTTTTGGCGCGGAGTACAATGTAAGTGGTTATGCTTTAGCATCCAACATGCGTGTGAATGTTGCCATAATAGTATGCTTGCCATGCGGCTAAGTGTTTACATGAGATAAATTGCTTGAATGCCTGTGGGTGGAGGTCGAATTGCTTAAATTGGGATAATACATTAAAACTGTGGGTTTTAAGCCTACTAGATAGTGGCAAAACCATCTTTTCCAAAAGCCCACTTGAGGGTGGCAAAATCTGCATTTTAGCCTACTTGCGAGTAGCAAACCATTTTCAAAACAAACATGAAATGTTTTGTTCCAATTTGGGCAATTTGGTCTATACTTGTTTGCTGCACGCATAACATAGTAATTCTAGGCTAACAATTGGTTTAAGAATACATAAAGTTTTCAAAAACGGATATCACGGTTAGTTTACTACACAAATACAACATGGCGAGAAGTATTCATTCTCAAAACTTACTTTGATTGAATAGATTGAATCAAGAAACAAGGATTGGATCCCCATAAGAAAATTTCACACCACTAAACCTAACAGAGGAAGGCATCCAGCAAGGCACCATTTTCATGATCACGTTATCCATTAACTCCGCGATCAAACTCACATAGCTCCCGAGCCGAGACAACTCCGGTGATGACGGACATGTGGCCTTCGGCACCGAGTCAGGGTTTCCTAAATTCCCCCATTTTTAAATATTTAGGTGGCGACTCTGTATCTGGCAAAGCAGTCCATCTTTGGCACTACTTTTTCAAAAATTAGTTTCTCAAAACGATTTGCCAGATTTGGACTCTTTGGTTCAGATTTAGAACCGTGACACAAATCGAGTCCGAACTGTAGCATGAGGCCCCCACCGCGGGCGCTGTTACAGTTTCTGGCGACTCTGCTGGGGAGTTTAGAGAGCTTGACTCAAACTCGTGATATCCTGTTTTGATTTCGCTCATGTGTTTCTTTGCATTGCATGTGCATTGGTGCGCCTACGAACACAGTGTTTGCCATCTGCCATTCCTAAACGGTTTGCTGGAGGCTTGTCTTGTCAAGGCATGTCCATAAGGCTGACCGGCTTTGGGCTCTGACAGCATGGGAACACAAACCCCGGTTTTACCGGGGCACCCTTTTTGACCATTCGAGCTAGTACATATTCGGAACCATAGTGACCATTCCAAGCTAGGACAGGTTGCTTACCCGATGCTAAGTTGTTTGAAACCGCTGCGTGCGTAGTGAAACCCTAGCTCTTGACAAAATAGGACAGGGCAACCCTACCCCAACATAGGGGTGTTTTGTTCTCTTTACTTGCTATGTGCTTTTAGAGTGTATCTCTACAGGAACGCATATACCAGTTTACGAGTTTAAGTATCGGGCCCGAAGGCGCCAGAATCAGTATTGTTGAGAATCAGTTGTGAGAATCAGTTATCCGCGGGTATCGGTTCAGTTTTTGGGAACAGTGATTTCTGGGAACAGTGATCAGTAGTAGGGTACAGTTGCTGGCTACACCCGTGTTTGATCAGTTTGGGCTGAAATGTTGTCTGTTTTTCCTTTCAGTCCAGATAGTTGTAGAGTTGATACAGAACAGCCAGTATCCCCCTTGCTGAGGCAGGATTTATGGCGGCACAAAGTTCAGAAGAAATTGTGGTCATGACGGCTGCATTGGAGCCGGGGACCGCTCCGCAGAGTGAGACCAACATCAGTATGTCATACCCGCCCAGGTCGCCCGTTGTGCACCCGGTTTGGGCTCCCCAGTTATACCAGGCTCGTGAGCCCACCACCTTCGAATTGATGGGGATGATAGGCGATGTCCAAAGGTCTGTGGCGGACCTCGCCTATGGAATGTCGGCTTCACCGCCAGCGGCGCCGTATGCCGAGAATTTCGTACCATAGGAGCCCCCGCTAAGGAAAGGTATGCCGGGAATTTCGTACCACAGGAGCCCCCGCTGCTGGGGCGGATTGTGATAGAGCTTAGCCAGCCAGAGGTGGCTTCCAGCTACAGCTGTGACATGCCGGCACCAACCCAGACCCTTGATCAGGCTGAGGCTAAAGGAAAGGACAAGGCAAAGGTAGACGCCGACCCTATTGAACAACTGTTGTGGGCAGTCGAGGCTCTGAAAGCCAGAGGGATGAACAAACAACAAACATCTACAATAGTGACCAAAACTGTAGATGATGCTTTCCCCGCTCCAACCAAGGGCAGTTCAAGCCAGGTAGAAAACCGGGATGGGCCCCGTCATGCCCAGACAGTTCCTGTAGTTCCCACCCCTGCACCGGGAAAGGTCCAAAAAGCCAAGGCAGCGCCAGCTGATCCTTTCGCCAGCGCGTCTGGCAAGAATCCCCAAACTGCAAAGTACCTGCCCCGAGGGCGTAGGGTCTTTCACGACCTCTACATGCCTTTGTCTAGGGCATTGCTAATGCTGGCGAAGAATGGGCATCTCAAGCCTTTGGAGCCTCGGCCACTCCCGAAGAATCTTCCCGCCATTCATGATGCTACCTTGTACTGCGCGTACCACCAACAGTCCGGTCACAGTACCGATGGATGTTCCCGCCTTCGTCATGAAGTGCAGGATTTGATTGATAACAAGGTTATCCTACCACCCACCTCGGGCAAGCCCGTCACCACTCAGTTGTTGGATTTCGAGGGCTCAGACACTGCGAGTATGTGAACCGCCTGCGGGCAACATTTGGTACATTTTGGATGAAGCGTCTGGCACGCATTTTTGAGCATCGATGAAACCGAGTTTTGTAAATCCTGGCTCGGATATCGAGTCAGTCTTTTGTTTTGAGTCTGTCTCTTTGTCTTGAGTCAGTCTTTTGCTTAAGGGTCTGTCTGGTTGTATCGAGTCAGTCCCCGTTGTATATAATACCAGATGATTCTGGGGTTGTTGTCCCGAACACCATTTTGTTTTGTAATTATCTATTTTTGTTTTTGAGTCTGTTTCTGCCGAGGAGCCAGTTGCACCAACAGAGCCGATTGAAACAGCTGTTGCTATCTCAACCTTCATGCTTGCTTTCGACATAAGGACCAGAGAATTTGAATGGGCTGACAGTACATCTCGCCTGCTCTCCTGTGTGCCCAAATTCATTGCATTAACCTAAGTTTTTCAAAGAGAAAAACAAAATTTTGAACACTGCGGTGATGAAAATGAAGAGGAAGGAATTCCTCGGGTTTTGCAAAATTTTGATCATTTTGAGAGAAAGAGAGGCGTGCTAAGCCTTTTTATGAATGAAATCATGCTTGTCGGCGTGAGTACTGGGAAGGATCCTGGCCTGATCTAGATTGGTTCCACACTATCTTCCGCGCGAGCGATTTGTCGCTTTCTTAAAAACTTTCAAAAGCAAATGTTTTACGCGGCCCTGTGAAGACTTGTGTGGAATTCCTCTTGAGGTCGCGCAGCCTAGGATTGCTCTCAGCCTCAAGATTCAACCCATTTGTTTTCCGACTTTGAACCCATTCAGAAGCTCTTGAGATTGCGCAGCTTAGGATCGCTCTCAGCCCCAAGATTCAATCCGTTTCAAACTTTGAACCCGTTCAGAACATTCAGAGAGTTCAACGGTCAAACATCATGCAAGGTCTGTATGGCCAATTCTGAAGTAGCCCCCGAGCAAGAGGCACCAAAGCCGAATCAGAAGGAGTAGATCTCGTCGGAAGAAGGTCGTAGAGCAACCGGGATGGATTCTCCGCAAATCAGTGCAACAGTTGTTCTCCTAGACGCAGGGAGGCTTCAATTTCAAAAAACCATTTGGCATGGACTTGCTACACTTTTACCCTTTGAGAGGCTCGCTGGGCCGAAAACCCGGAAGGGCGGCCCAGGCAAAAGTTAGAGCAAGAGAAAAATACAAAAAATACAAAAGAAGCAAAAAATACAAAAAGAGAAAGAATGAAAAAAAAAAGAAGAAGAAAAAAAAGCAAGAAGAAAAAAAAAAAGAAATGAAAAAGAAATAGAAAATAGAAAATGAAAAGAAGCTCGCAAGGTCGAAAACCCGCATTGGGCGCCTTGGCAAAAGTAAGAGCCAAACAAAGTGAAGGTTAAAATACCCGAGTGGACCTTAACCGGAACTACGTAAGGCTTGATTCCCATGTTTGGGATACGTAGGCAACTTCATCATGAAGTCCAGCCCCCAACGCTTTCATAAGCGTCTCAGTCCATGCAATGGTTTCGATTTCATCCTCAAAGTCCAGTGGCCAACACCTTCCAAGGCGACTGTGTCCATATATTTGTTGTGGCCGTCTTTGTCGTGTCCAAGAGTTCGGCCACCGCCAATGAAGACTGTCTGCGGATTGCTGCGGCATCATCCAAACAAGGGGCAACTTTCCGTTGCCACAAGCCGTCGTAAGCCGCCATTCAAACTAGGGGTAACTTTCCGTTGCCTCCCACCCCCTTTAAACCAGGGGCAATTTTTCATTGCCTCCGATCCGAGGTTGCGCATCTCAAAGGGTAAGTTCTATGCTTGTTAAGCATCAGCCGTTTGAAAAATAGTTTTTGAAAATTTTTACTGAGGTTGACCATTTTCTCGAAAACTATTTCATTTTCCAAAATCGGACCATTGTCTTGGACCCCAAAAGGAAAATTTTCAGTGCTTACATGCCTGACTTGCACGGTTTTCAAATCAAAAATTGAACAAGTACGTTAATCCGACTCTCATTTTGATCAAAATTGTTTTAGTAGAAAGCAAAAACAAAAAATGGTTAAAATGATGAACTAGGGGCACAGTTGAGTCAGGCGTTCTGTCTTCCCCCCGTCATCGACGTACTTGCCAGAAGGGCGCTCTGCCCGCCAGAAGAAATAGCCGTGAGCTAATGGTGTCAAGCATGAACCCACACCTTTCCATTTACCCATCAATCACCCCGGGGAGGGATGAAAAATGAGAGAATGAAGAATAGAGAGGTGTGAGTTGAGAGAAAAGCGAGAAAAAGGGTTTTGAGAGAAAAATCCGAGTTTGAGAGTCGAGTGATGTGAGAATCACAAATCAGAAAGGGTGGGAAACAATACCCAGAGAAACTGGCTCCTCGCTGTCCGAGGTCCCCCATCTTCGTTAACGCGTCTGTGTGTCGTGTCTTTTGGTTTTGTTTACCTTAACTCTTGCTTTGAGTCTGTTCCGAGCGTGTCTCGTTGTATTAGGTCGTGTACCTTTATATTTGAGTCCTCCCTGCTGTGTTCAGTTGTAGGCTCGATATCCCGGTTTGAAAAACCCTCATTCAATTTCAAAAACCATTTATGCTCGGAATGCTGTGCCATTCTCTACATTGGAACGTGTTTCGACTCCAACCGGTTCCGTCTTTGGGCTCCGTCTTGTCAGATTGGGCCGTTTGTTCAAAGTTTGCCGTGTGTAGAATGAATCGAATGCTGTGTTTTGGGCTGTATGCGGATCGATCCCTAACAGAGTAAGGGCTGTGTGTCTAAGAATCAGGCAGTGAGTTGCTTGGGTTATTTCGCTGTTGGCTGTTTAAGTTATCTGATTATTACCAGTGCAAGTGTTTAATTTTCAGACAACCAATCAATTCCATTTACATTGAGATGTAACATGATGAGATGTGATGCAACGCATGAGATGTGTAAATGTAAACACTTTTTCAGATAAAAAGTCTGTTTCATTTCACTATCTTTTCAAATGTACAAGTTCTGGAAACAAAATCTGCCTGCAGCAGTACAAGGTAATCTATCTACCAACAAAAGAAGAAAAGTACAAAGAAAGAAAGAAAAGATAACAAAAATCTGCATCTGTGTCCAGCGACTCCAAGGGCTGTCAGTCCGTCCTGGTCCTCTTCCTGGACGAGGGTCCAGGAGCATCATCAGCGTCGTCGTCAGAGTCCGAGCTAGAACCGTCTCCGGTCTCCTCCTCCGATGACCCTGCCTCCGCCTCTGACTCCTCGTCGTCGTCGTCATCCGGGACTGGAGCTCGCGAACTACTCCCGACGTGAGTACGCCCTCCCCTGGTACGGGGAAATATCCTGCCCTCCTCATCTCTCCCGCGAGCAGGGACAGAAGGTCTGGCCGGAGCACCTCCTGCCATGGGAATCTAAAAAGGAGGCTGAAAAGTTCACAAAAAGTGAAATGCATCAGTATACTGTGAACAGTTTAAAGGTGCAGAATGCAGTATATGAATACAGTGAGAATGCCGTGAGCAGTTTGTCAGTGCAGAACGCAGTGTATGAGTACAGTATGAGAATGCCGTGAGCAGTTTATCAGTACAGAGTACGATGCAGAATGCAGTGTATGCAGTGTATCAGATACTGTGGGATCAGTGTATCAGGTATGGTACCATGCATCAGATTATGCAGAATAGTGTATGAATGGTTTGAGGCCAGTGTCAGAAGGACATACCGGTATGCTGTAGACGGCTAGGAGATCAAAAGTCTGCTGGAGCATCCCCATCATCGACGCATTCACCGCCAACGACTGACGGGTGTACCCAGAAGAAGCCTGCAAAAGTATCAGATGCATTAGTATTCTGTGGAATATCAAGTAAACTGAATTGAATAACTGTACGAAGTGCAGTGACACGTACCGGCGGTAAGTCGGGGACATCAATGAACTCATGGCCAGCCGGTGGAGGGGCGAAGGGGATCTGATAGGTCGACCCACCCTACCCCTGGAAAGTCAGTACAGCAGGCAGGGCAGGCCAGCCAGCTCCTCGTCCTCCCCGCACTCCGCCCCTGCCACGGACCCGGGCCCTCCTCGAAGATCCAGCCCCTGCTCCCGCTCCGGCCCCAGCCGCCGATGCTACAGGCCTGGCCCCCTCTGCTCGACGGCCGCTCAAGGGACGCATCAGGTACGTCCGCACGTACTCCTGATAGTCGCCGGTGCCTCGGAAGCCGGCCTCCTCCCAGCCAATGGAGTAGTCATCCAGCTGCTCACGGGTGAGTCCCTCGGTCTCCCTCATCTATGCAGGAGGGTGAACCGGGACTATCTGCTCAGGTAACCCGCGGGTATGGCGTAGAAAACGCTCCCCCAGGTACCAAGCCCGACAAACCGGGCCCTCAAGCAGAATCCGGAAACGCGAGGTCTCCTCAGCACCAGGGAACCGACCCCGCATCGCCGATGGCAAGGAATCCCATGGCCGCCAAGTGATCTGAAAGCGACAGACAGTTTGTTATCTACTGTTATTGAAACATGCAGTGGGAAAGAGAAGCTAAATGAACTGAAAGTAAAGCATACCTCAGCCGGGGTGATGGTGTCAAAATATCGGCGGAAGAAGCCGAACGTCTCCCGTGGTCGTCGGGTGCATCTCCCGTCAAAGCGACTCGAGAACGGGACAGCCGGAGGAGGCTCCGCAACTGGTACGGGTGCGAGCCTAGGGAAGTAGGCGTAAACCCACAACTGCAAAACAGATGTCAGTGTGATCATCAGATAAAGCAGGATATATAGAATGAAGCAGAAATGGCAGAGCCGTGTATTGTGCAGTGTATTGTGTGCAGTGTACAGGTGTACAGTGTACAGTGTGAACAGTATACAGTCAGTGTAAGGCAGAATGTATGTGTGTGTCGTGTGTACAGTATACAGCAAGTATAGAGCAGACTACAGTGTGAGCAGTGTACAGAGTACAGAAAGTACGAGACAGAAGTGAAAAAAGCGGAGAAGAAATGTACCTCCCAAGCTCGCCAGTAGCCTCCGAGGAGCTGGCCGCTGCCGCGAGAAGCCGAGCTCATATATCCGTACAGGGTGGCCAGAGCAGCGCTGCCCCAGTCGTAGTGCAGGATGTCTCGGACGTCCACCAGTGCGCTGAGAAGACAGAGAGGCACGGTGTTCGCCCGATCGGCGAAGATAGTAGTCCCGAACAGGAACATGAGGAAGCCGCGGGCATACCTCTCCTCGTCCTCTGGGGTCATCTGCACCTCCTCCCCTAATGCGGGCTGGACCCTAAACTGTGTCTCGAACCAGGAGTATCGGACGAAGCCTGGACGAGCTAGCGGTGGGGCCTCCCCCAGTAGATGGACCTGGGCGGCGGTCCACTCATCCATGTCTGTGTCGAAAGGGATCGGATCCCCCCCTACCCCGATGCCGGTGAGCATCGAGAAATCATAGGGAGTCATCGTCATGTCTCCCGCATCTGCTACTATGGGGGCAAAGCATCAATTAAAGTCACTAAATCAGAAGGAAGGAAAATATTTATAGAGAGAGAGAGAGAGAGGCAAATTGTATTATTTATGCCCAAATGGGAAATGCGCATTCTCGGACTGGTGCAAACCAGTAAACTCATCTGTTGGAGGAGAAATGATGATGGAAGACACTCAAGCAACTGTTAACAAACACACGTTATCCTATGAAGAAGAAACTCATGCAATGAATTTAATAAACCAAATGGGGGCTATGCAAACAAGGATGCAAGTACTTGAAGCAAACATAGGGTTCATGAAGATAGCAATGATGATGAATGTTGTTTTGTGTTTGATTTCATTAATGGTTGCTCTCAAAATGTAATGGTAATGATTTACCTAATGTTTTGTAATGGACCTTATGTAAGGTTTTGTAATCTTTTGTAATAGACCTTATGTTTTGGAATGCATCTGAAAATGTAATGGACCTTATATAAATATGATGAAGTTATTGAGCATTATATAAATATGCACATCTAATTTGACTAACATAACAACATGTAAACATAATAAACATCAAGTAGGATTATTTAATGACATCATATAAACATCAAGTAGGACTGTTTAATTACATCATTCCTATGATATATGTTCAGTTACATCATTCCATGGACCATATTTGTCAAGTCTATGCAATTACATCATGTAAGTTCCCAAAATGAGTCCCTCCTCCGTATTTCATACCCACTAAAAAAAATTCTTTAATGCAACACTCTAATGTAACATCAAAAAAAAAAAATTATTGTAGCACTTTAATACTGATATGGAATCGTAGTGTTGTTGTTGGTTGTTATTTTTTATTATTTTTGTTTGATTTTAACACTACCACCCACACAAGACCCACTACATACATGATTGTGACAAATGCACCTTCATTACCATGCACTTTCAGTAACATGTACATCTCAAACAAATCATCGCCAATAACATGCAAATCATCAACATTTCATAAAAATTCCAACATACCTACAATTGCACACACTGACGTACACTACAAGAAAATGCATTTTTGGCGACTAAAGTTTTAGTCGCCAAAAATAAGGCTTTTAGTCGCCGAAGCCTTTTCCCAACTAAATATTTTGGTCGCTAGATTTGTCTCGGGAAAACGGTCGGGGAAGGTTTTGGCGACAAAAAAAATTTAGTCGCCAAAAATCCTATAAATGGCAACTAATATTTTTAGTTGCCAAAAATAATGTTTTAGTCGCGAAAAATTTTATTTTCCGCTACTAAAACTTTGGTTGCCAAAACTTGAAGTATCTACGGCAACCAAAGCTTTAGTCGTCAAAGGGTATTTCATGGTGTATGCCTGGCTCTCGAAGCTCCGGAACTGACGCAGGCCGTCTGGGGGCAGAACGTGGATCGCCGGCCGGTGGGTCGCCGGGTCGAACGGGCGCTCGCTCAGTGGTAGGAGCTCGACCCCGGGATCCATCTCGTGGTCCGGGGGAGTCCCGCCACGTGGAATGTCGTCCGCCATGTAGAGGATGGTGTGGAAAAGGCCGGAAAAGGGAAAACCGAGCCGGAATGCGAAGAGTCAACTGAAAAGTCAACTCCCGAGAGGGTAGGAAATGGCCGGAAAGGCCGGAATGTGAAGCGACACGGAAATGAAGTGGAAAGTGGGGGGAACAAACCCCGAAAAGGCGAGAACGCCGAACGAGGCACCGAAACGAGAATGTGCTCGGTGGAAAATGTCCGAAACGCGAAGAGGATCGCGAATCCGACGATGAAACGAGCGTAGAACGCGAAGAAACGGGCGAAAAATGAGAGAGAAGCACTCTAGAGAGAGAGGGAAAAGGTTTTCGGCGGTGGGGAGATGAGAAAATAGGGTTTTGAAACCCTATTTTATAATGCCCAAGGTGAAAAGACAAAACTGCCCCGATTCAGCAACTGTTTGCCGGTCGGCAATATTTTGTGCCGGTCGGCACTTTTTTGTGCCGATGGAATTGTTTTTGTGCCGATGGCCAGCCGGTGGCCTCCTCTTTCGGCCGGTGGGGTTCCCACAGCCTTGTTTAGGCCATTTGAGCTGTTTTGGGTCTTCATAGCTGAAGAAAGTGCAAGAAAGTGCATCTCCGACATTCAACCGGCCTCCGTTTTGACCGCGGGCCGTGTCTCCAATGCGTGGCACTCAAATTCGTGCAAGGTGTATCCTTTTTGTATCCTTTTAAATTCGAAAGTTGCCCCATGTGTGTTGCATGGGTTCATCACACTACTTCGGTGCATTGCATCGCGCTGTCATGCGCCACACATTTGCATTATTCTGCACGTGTTACATGCATTGCAACACGCACCCCTTTGCATTGTCGTGCACATTTCTCATGCATCATCATTGCATTTCCATTCCATGCATTGTCATGCATTCTGGAATACCTGCGTTGTCGCGCATTTAAGTCCATTTACATTCCGTGTGGCATGCATGTCGCACTTAGCATCGCACTGTTTTGTGCATTTCAAACCTCGCGCTGTTTTGCGCATCTCATTGCATTTTGCATTGTCATGCATGTTTAATTTCATTACTTGCGTAGACCGCATGTTTTGATTGCGTAGACCGCATGTTTTGATTGCGTAGACCGCATGTTTAATTTCATCACCTGCGTAGACCGCATGTCTTGATTTGCATAGACCGCATGTTTAAGTTTCATTACCTGCGTAGACCGCATGTTTTGACTGCGTAGACCGCATGTTTAATTTCATTACCTGCGTAGACCGCATGTTTTGATTGCGTAGACCGCATGTTCAATTTCAATACCTGCGTAGACCGCATGTTTTGATTGCGTAGACCGCATATTAATTCATTGACTGCGTAGACCGCATGTTTTTGATTGCGTAGACCGCATGTTTAATTTCATTACTTGCGTAGACCGCATGTTTTGATTGCGTAGACCGCGTGTTTTTATTGCGTAGACCGCATGTTTTTACCTGCGTAGACCGCATGTCTTTACTTGCGTAGACCGCATGTTTTGATTTGCATAGACCGCATGATTCAATTTCATTACTTGCGTAGACCGCATGTCTTGATTTGCGTAGACCGCATCTTAATTTCATTACTTGCGTAGACCGCATGTTTTGATTGCGTAGACCGCATGTTTAACTTCAATACCTGCGTAGACCGCATGTTTTTACTTGCGTAGACCGCATGCTTAATTTCAATACTTGCGTAGACCGCATGTTTTGATTGCGTAGACCGCATGTTTAATTTCATCACCTGGGTAGAGCACATGTCTTGATTTGCGTAGACCGCATGTTTAAGTTTCATTACCTGCGTAGACCACATGTCCTGATTTGCGTGAATCGCATGTTTAACTTCATTACCTGCGTAGACCGCATGTTTTGATTTGCGTAGACCGCATGCCTAATTTCATTACTTGCGTAGACCGCGTGTTTTGATTGCGTAGACCGCATGTTTTGACTTGCGTAGACCGCATGTTTCGATTGCGTAGACCGCATGTTCAGTTTCATCACCTGCGTAGACCGCATGTTTCAACTGCGTAGACCGCATATTTGCTAAATATCATTACCTGCGTAGACCGCATGTTCATGTTCAAATTCGTTACTGGCGTAGACCGCTTGCTCCACTTACCTAGTTGTATTTCCACAGCATTGTTATGCTCCCCACTTGCTTTGCGCTGTCACGCATTTCGAGTGCACCACATTTGCATTGTCATGCATGTTACTAACCATATTGTACCTGTTAAGTTTATTTTCTTCGCAGGCATGATATTGTATGTACGGTTCATTTGAGGCTGGTGCAACCAGACGAACCACACAGGTATTGTATCTCCCGAGTGAGACGTATTGAGAATTCCATAATTCTCTTACATTCTTTCTGCATTGTAATGTAGTTTGGTGTATGTTAGCTTAAAACTGTCGCATGCTTGCTTCGTTACAGCTTTCCTTTGCATGATCATAAGTTATGCTCGGCTCCGTGCATTGTCTTGCATTTTGCCCCTGCCTTCGGGCGCATATCTTATTTGTTTTGCATGTTTGTCTGGGTCTTCGGCCTTGTCAAAAATGGGTCATCTCTGGGCTTTGACATTCACTCCCGTCATTGTTATGACTTTCGAGTTCTGTCAAAGAGGGGCAACTGTAGACACCCCATTTTTGACCGTTCTCAAGACTTGGACGTCACCGTTTGAACACTCGGTGATTATCCATGTTTTTGTTTGTTTGGAGTTCCCGGACGTTTTGGCTCGCGCGCCCTACCTCAGAATCTCCGAACTTGACCGTTTAGTGTCCGATTTTGCACCGAACACTTATGTTTTGCCTTAGGAGGACAGAATAGGGCTTGTAGACCAGCCCCACACACCACCGGCAGTGGCTGGAGGCCACCGGCTGGTCTTTTGCTTCCATCGGCAATTTTGTTTGCCGGTCGACACACTTTATTGCCGGTCGGCATAATTGGTTGCCGGTCGGCACTGCTTTTTGCCGGAATAGCATTTTTGGGCAGCCGACCACTGTTCATCCACTTTATGGAGATATTTTGTGCCAGCTGTGATAGCTGGCACCAACTCCTTTCCCCTCCATACACGTGTATGGAGGGATTTCCCTCTAGCCAAGCTTGTTGAATAAGCTTTGCAAGAGGGAGTCCTATAAGAGAGGGGGGCTTTCCTCTTGGTTCTAGGTTAGAAAAACAGAAGCAAAAACCAGCTTTTAGATATATAGATACATATTATCTCTATACTTCTCTCCCTCTCCCTTCTTGTGTGTGTTTCTTGGCCCAAAAGGTGTGTTTTACCTTACTTTTGCACCATTACACACACCATTACACCTTAGTCTGAGATTGAGGGACTTGGAGGAGTTGTTTCTTGAGTTTTGGACTGGTTTTGATCCAAAGAAGGAGGTTAGGCCATTTGTTCTTCAAGGGTTCTGCAAGGGTGAGCATCTTCCCTTTTATTCCCCAAACTTGCATTGGTTTTCTACCTATTTTGTTTATTGTTTTGGCTCTTGTGTATAACATAAAAAAGGCTCATATTTTCCTGCTCTAACACTTTCATTAAGGTCACTTTGTGGTTAGATTGCAAACTCACCCTCATAAAAAAGGCTCATATTTGCATGCTCTAGCACTTTCATTAAGATCATTTGGTGGTTTGAGTGCAAACTCACCCTCATAGGCCTTGTTTGGTCCATTTTGGTGACCTTTTGATAAGGTTTTGTTCACTTCAGTATTTTGGTCTCTTGACCACTGAAAATCAGTGTATTCTAGTGTTAAAAAAGTTGGTTTGAAGTCTTGCATAGGGGAGGGACACCCCTTTCCCCTTATGGTTTTATTTCTTTGTTTTTTGGGCTCAAGAGGGTAGCATGTGTGCTTGATGTTTCTTGGCTTCATTCCAGCACTTTTTTAGGCATCTTAGGTCATATATGATCTCTGTTTTTGGTCAAACTTGTGCCTCCTTGCATGCTCGTAATACTTGCTTTGTATTGCTCTTTTTTGCTTGGAATTGTATTTCATGATTAGGCCATGATTCTCGTGTGTGTTGGCTTGGTTCTATGAAGCATTTAGCATTGTTTTTCCATGCTTAACATCTGTTGGTTATCAACTTGGTCATGTTTAGCATGTTTGATAGAGTTGCTTTGTATTTTGGCTTGGAAGCCTTGAGCATTTTGACCTCTAGCAGGCATGGTGGGCGACCCGGTCTTTTGTATTGCTCTACTTTGCTTAGAAGTGCACATCATGGTTAGGCCATGATTCTTGTGAGAGTTAACTTAGTTCCATGAAGTTCTTGGTGATGTTTTTCCATGCTTAAGGTTTATTGGTTATTCATTTAGCCATGCTTGACATGTTTGTTAGGGTTGCTTTGTATTTTAGCTTAAAAGCTTTGAGCATGATGGCCTCTAACATATATGTTTGTGACTACCCTCTTGGTTTAATATCATCTAAGGACTTTCTTTTTAGTCCAAGAATCATGCTTACATGTGTGCATGCATGGCCTCTTTCATGCCTTGAAGATGTGTCCTCTTACGCCTAAGAATGAGCCTTAGTGTATTTGCTTCATGGGGGATATCTTAGTTGCCATGTTAGGAGCTTTTGGGGTCCTATTTTGCATGCATAGATTCTGTTTTTACTTGTCTTGATCATGCCATGAGTGGTCATGTCATTGAAGGTAAGTTGTCTCCTTGTGTGCCTTAGCTTTGGGACCATGAATTTGCTTGTTAACATGAGTTGATTGCCTATCATTTTAAGCACTTTTGGTCACTGTTTTGAGAAGGGTAAGGGCCTGCCCCTTCGCCACTCCAAGCCCTCTTGCATGCTTGATCCATGTTTGTTGCATGTTTGTTCCATTAAGCTTTGTGTAGCACATCAATTCCATGGTCAATTTGCTTCATGTTTGCATCATGTTTGTATCTTGTGTGCTTGGTATCATACATTTTGTCATGATAGTTGCATATTGCTTGTTGTGTTTTACATCTTGGTGCTATGACACATTTGAGGCTTTTAAGCCTTGCATGCATTTGCATTTACTTGGTTTGGGGTGTCAAAACCAAGTGCGGGAGTCAAGGACCATTCATACTTCAAGTGATGTAATGTGCTTTGATCCCCGGTCATCGGGACCTTTGACTCCAACTGATAAGCCCGGTTTTCATTTGTTTGTTGCATGCATTTCATATCAAATGGCAAATTTGATCCATGAGTCATCATTCCCATTGATGGCTCAAAGATCGAAAGTCACGCTTCTTTGAGTTCAAAATATGATAAGAAGTATGAACCATGCTCACATGTGTCTAAAAATCCCACTTGCCATGCACTGTCTGTTCTCTGTTTGCTGTCAAATTGTCTTCTGCAGGAAGTTTCTGCCGACCGGCAGAATTTAGTGCCGACCGCACTATTTGGAGTGCCGATGAATCTCTGGAGTGCCGATGTAATTGTGAAGTGCGGCGCAATTCTGTTTGGCGGTGGTGCTCTGCAGGATGCAAGGAGCCTACCCCAGTATTTGCAATTTTCAGAAAGACAAGCAGTACAAACAGAGGCGACAGGAGTATAGTACGGGTTTTTCGGGCAGGACGATTCGAGCATGCATCATCTGCGCACCCGAGGCAGAGGCTGGGCCACCCTCTTCTTCTTTTGCTTCCTTCCTTTTAAATTAATTAGGAAATTTTGTAATAATTTTATTTATTCTTTATTTTGGGACTGTAATATTAATCGAACCCTCTGAGTGAGGGTAACATGTAATAATGTGGGTGAGTGTGTGTATGTCTTCCAATCCCCATTTCTTTCTTCCTTTATTTACCAGTTTATGATGTAGATTAGGGCATTTTTGAAATTAGCATACCTTATGATATGCATGCGTGCATTCATGCATCTGTTAACATGCGCCGGCTCGGTACATCATGCTAACCGCATTCGTATTTTCAAATTCCAAATGAATACATGAATTAGTTGGTTGCCACATCGTATGCCATATCTAGGTTAACCGAGCCTAACTAGAATTACACCTTGTATGTGTCGCATTAGGCAAAATAACATGAACTAGGACATGCACATTTTTCTAACTAGTTTTTGTTTTGGCGCGGAGTACAATGTAAGTGGTTATGCTTAGCATCCAACATGCGTGTGAATGTTGCCATAATAGTATGCTTGCCATGCGGCTAAGTTTTACATGAGATAAATTGCTTGAATGCCTGTGGTGGAGGTCGAATTGCTTAAATTGGGATAATACATTAAAACTGTGGTTTTAAGCCTACTAGATAGTTGGCAAAACCATCTTTTCAAAAGCCCACTTGAGGTGGAAAATCTGCATTTTAGCCTACTTGCGAGTAGCAAACCATTTCAAACAAAACATGAAATGTTTGTCCAATTTGGGCAATTGGTCTATACTTGTTTGCTGCACGCATAACATAGTAATTCTAGGCTAATAATTGAATAAGAACACATAAACGTTTTCAAAATCGATATCATGGTTAGTAGAGCCGGTCTTCGACCGGCGAAAGGGGTGCTCATAGCTGACCTTCCCGATCAGTACCCAAGCTCCCGAGCCGAGACAAACATCCGGTGATGACGGACATGTGGCCTTGGCGCACCGAGTCAGGGTTTCCTAAATTTCCCCATTTTAAAAATATTTAGGTGGCGACTCTGTATCTGGAAAAAGCAGTCCATGTTTGGCACTACTTTTCAAAAAAATCCGTTTTCTCAAACGATTTGCCAGATTTGGACTCTTTGGTTCAGATTTAGAACCGTGACACAAATCGAGTCCGAACTGTAGCATGAGGCCGCCACGCGGGCGCTGTTACAGATGGTGTCAAACCAAGCAACAAAATCAAGCCAAACATGCAACAAATAGTCCAAGTGTTCAAGCAAATCAAAGGAGCATTGAACTACACTTAACATGACCAAACATGGCATGCACTCATCAACCAAAAAACAGAGTTTTGGGACATAACATAAGGCCAAAGGACCACTTAGATGGCATCTAAATGACTCAAGAACAAAGGCATGCATAACACCAAAACATGAGCAATTACTACACATGCTTTCAAAGCATTAAAGAGACATGTAAGGCAATCAAACAAGCATGGAAATGGACTGAAATAGCATGTAAAGCGACCCACAATCACACCAAAACGATACAAAGAAGTCATGCTACACATGCACATACTCAAGGCCAACAAGCCAAATACAAAGAAGCTATATCAAGCATGCAAAAGATCAACCCAAACGGACTATGACAGAGCTAAAACATGGCAAAATAAGCACATAATCTTCACAAGACTAAGCCTAAAACATGTTCCAACAAGGCTAACAACCTAGAACATGCTAAGACATAAACAAGGCATTACATGCAACTGTCTAAGCATGGCGT